>CM046384.1:833137-1158137 GCA_025413485.1 Ficus microcarpa | reverse complement strand
CACGTTCTGGAATATCTTCTTCACTGTCACTGCATATCAGTGCTTCACTGCCATGCTGATCATAGTAAATTCGCCTCTTCCCAACTACTGACTGATCATCAGCCATTCTCTGATTCCTGTACTGTGTATTGCAAATTTCAGATAAAAGGAACACAGGGAGAATTGCCCAATTGAAAGAACGTATAAATGTGCCAAAAATCACAATTAAGCAACACAAGCAGAACACGCCACCATACCTGTCCAAGAATATCCAGGTCGTGTAAGGTGGTAACCTCTCAACATAAGTCAACTTGGTACTTGATGGGGGTGCAATATCATGACAACTAACAGGGTCTTTATCTCCATATCCCTGAGCACACCCGTTGAGTTTACATAGAGGATGTTCAATTCTCCAAGGGAGCATTTTTCCACTCCCATTTTCTTCTTCATTTGAAGTATGCTTCTTAGATGCTGGTGATAGATTCTCCAAAATGTGATTCTCGAGATTCTTCCCATTCTTCTCGAGTTTTTCCTGAGATCAAAATATCAAACACAATGACTCGTGTTATACTAGCATCGGGTATAATCAAATGCCTTTGTTCAAACACAACACCACAATGACGAAATTGAATGCATTCATTCAAACAGAATCACTCGTTAGTCAAAACAATATAGATATGTATATATACACACACAAACAGAAAAGGCTGAGTTAACCATGCAACAATAGGTGGCATTATTTCTTAAAGTCGTTTTGTATTTTAACCAAACTAGCAGATAAATTTAAAATTTAAAACAATAGTCTCAAACAATTAGGGAGGTATACTAGTGAAACTTGAGCTGACGACACGCGCGCGCGCACACATATATGTGTAGGTGCCGTGTAGCAGCCCCTCCCTATATATTATTATTAAATATATGAATATATATATATATATATATTTATAAGAAACAACATCTCCAAAGGAAACTTCGCCAAGACAGTCTGTACAACAATCTCCATAGTAACTACAAGTCGCAGATCATCATGAAAAGACAAAATTGAATCAAAAGAGAATACATACTCTTATCGAAACAAGTCTCTCCGATTGAATTTGCTTCTTCAGATGATTCATCTTCTGCACCAAGTTCCCAAGACCATCGCTTGGCTGCTCTCCGTTCAATTTACATGCACAAAAATCACAAATTTTCGTCAAATTATACAACAATCACACAAATACTACAGTCCACTGAACATATCTCCAAATTTTCTGAAAATGTCATCAAAACCAAAATTCGATTCCCCAATTGAGCTAAAAGAATCCATTGATCGGTTCTCCAATACAAAATTCGTCTCATTTACATAATTTCCGAACTCGATCATTGTTTTCACTACCCGAATCATACCAATTCCGATCAAAATAGAGAAAACGTCGACCAAAAGGAAAAAACAGAGCCGAGAAAAGAATCAACAAAGTGGAAGGATTTGGTGACAAAGAACGACAGAGATAAGGATTCAGATGGAGTAGAGAGAGAAAGGCTAGAGAGAGAAACTGACTCTGAGTTTGTAAGCAGAGTCGGTCGCTTTGGAGACCACCATGGCGTTCCACCCACACAGGACAGCTCTGGGCTCTTGCTCTGCCAATGCCTCTGCGGAACTGTTAACGCAAGGGCAAGTGAGAAAAGGAAATGAAATTGAAACGCTTGTGATTGACACGTGTCTCATTGGCTGACGTGGCACACATGCTCCACTGAATCACACGTCATAAGAGTTGGATTTATCCGACATGGCATAATAAGATAAGATGACTTGACCGTAACGGACTTACGGTTACGGTGGGTTGGAAGGGGGTTCAAATGGGCCGAAGGGGCCCTTTTTGAGTGGAGCACAAACTAGAGGGCCCACCATAAAGGTATAGGCCGTCACGGGTCAACTTTTGGAATGCAACCCGTGATGGCCGCAAAGACCCGCGTCCTTACTCAGTCTCAAATGCTTTAATCGGAGGCTTGTCTAGAGGAAATCAAAGCCCCTAAGGCAAACCCAATCAAGCCAACCAAGGATTCACACACACCGAAAAGGAAACCACACAACCAGATCAAGGGAAATTACTTTCCTAACCTTTTTATTGCCTTAATAAGAAGGAAATGTACACTCTCGCTTCCTTGTGTCCCTAATCCTCTTGGCCGACTGCAACAATGGCCCAGTGCAGGTCTTTATAGTCATACAACAAAGCCTAAGATATAAAAATGTACAGTGGACAAACCCCAACCACTAGCCACACATGCTACCCTCTGGTTAGCACACAAATCTATCTCTACGTGTGTGGATGACAGCCCCATGCACTAGGCTTCGTCGGCACCAATCAATGCATGTCACAATAGCACCACTCGGCCAAGTCACTGGCCCTTGCCTTGCTGGTCTGCATAGTAGTCAGTCACTTGTCTGCACAAGCCCTCCTGACCATAATCGCCACCAGGTGTCGCCCGTAGGACCCGTCCATGTAAGCCCACATGAAACTGTCTTTGTTAATCGCTTGTAATCGCCCCCTGATTGTCTAATCAAACCTTGCACCCTGTTTTGCCAAGTGTCCGGGCTAATTGCCCAAACCAGGGTCGACCAAGAAGACACACGTGGTTTAACCAGAGCCCACCCAAGTCTGTAGAAAGCCTGTCCGAAGGTCTGAGCACACCCCACGCTGACTCACCTTTGTGCACATATCTTGACTCGCCCATGCACCCTTTGGTTTGTCTGAGTGCACGCTGACCAACCCTTAGTCCAGATCATTGCCACCATGTGCTCCCACACCAACACCTTTGCCTGAGTGCCTAGCCACCCAGGTCTTCGCACCATGATCCCAATGGTGTGTTGGGTAGCTGGCTGGACCACTGCCCGAGCCAAGCATCTAGCCCGCCTTCACATGACAAGTCACAAAGTCTTACCCACGCTGTTCACTGCCTATCTCGAGCCATTGGCGTTGTCAAGGTTTGAGGGTCTCACACCCTTGCTGCTCACTGCCTTGGCCCCTATTTGAGCCATTAGTCTAGCCAAGGTTTGAGGGTCTCCTATTAAGAGGGGGAGGAATGGAAATACGATTAGGTAGTCGGTAGTTTCACTCTTATTTTTATTTTTAGATCAATTTTCTAACGGTCTAAATTATATCCAGAAATAATTCTGTGTTATATTATAAATTTTTAACATAAATACTCACAAATATATCATTAAAAAGTTAATTAAATAAATAGTTAACTTAATAATTAAAATAAAAGTATCTACTGATAGAGTAAAAGTACAATTTTCAATATAAATTTTGTCTAAATTAGAAGTAAAACCTTTTTGTCATGTAAAACTAAGGTTTTTTTGAACCAATTAAGAAAAATAACGGAGATGAATGACAGAATTTATTAATGACAAGGGGTCAAATTTGTATTATTTTCTCACGAATTCCCTACTTGAACTCGCGTTAGTTTTCAAGAAATAGAATTAAAGACCTAACCATGAGACAAAAAGAAACAAATGACAACCTAATAATTTTGATATAATTGTAATATAATGCCACAGTTCATAACAACTCAATATTTTTTACGTAACTTTTTTTTTTTCCCTTAGTATTATATCCAATAATAAAATTTTCTTCAGAATGATCCATAGCAGTAAAAATTATAAATGCTGCGGTGTTGCAAAATTCTACTTGACATTCAAACAAGCTATTTGAAATAAGCACTAGAAAAAAAAATTGAAAGGAGTTTTCATTGAAACAAACAATCCAAGAATATCAATCACACTGGTTAAATTAACATAACCATGTTTTTTTTTTTTTTTTTTTTAAACTTTCAAAGGAACTTCCAAGCTGAAAGAGAATGAATTGGGGTTCCTTTCCACCCAACCAAAAGGCACTTGCCATTCCTATCAAGAGTACAGGAACTCCCATATCCGAACTGTTTAGCCACAAGTCTAGCTTGGTAGTAAGACGAGTCACTCAGTTTCGTCTCCACCATTCTAAACCTGGCAAAGAAAGCCCTCCACACACCAATTCTCACGTTTCTATTAGTCCTCTCACTCCCCTCCGTCGCCACCATGTTTCGGATCCCCACCGCCAAAATTCGTTCCATCGTCGTCCTAAAATCTTCCTGATTTAAGCAAATATTGAAGCAATCGAAGAACGCGGCGCAGAAGAACAATGCCTCGATGAATCGCCTTGCAAAGGACGGCGAATTGTGATCCGCTTCCACTTCCACCACCACCATTATGGAAGGTCTAAGATTCCTGATCACTCTCATTAGCTTTTCTAGGCAATGAGGCCTCCAAAGCATTGTCCTTAAGAACAACGAGGAGAGAACCGCTACGGTCTCATCGAGCTCAATTTCGAACAATTCTTCCTTGATATCTTCCATGTCCGACACAATCACGGCCTTAAACAAAAAGGGCAGGTTTAAAGACTCAGCGAGACTCTCCAAACGTTTTTGCGTCTCCTCTATTTTTTGCTTTCCTCTTTCCCCAATGGCAGTGATCTTAAGAAGCTCAATTGGCCTTTCCTCTCTCCCCGCGAGTGCTTGCATTAATCCTGTCCATGATAGTGAGAAAATTATTCAATGCAATTGTATAATTGACCGATCCGGATCGGATGTAAATGCAATTTTTTTTTTTTTTTTTCAAATTTTAGATTGAGTCGGATTGGATATTGATTCTTACCTGTCCACTGAATTCCGCTTCTTATCTCGAGATCGATCAAGTGAAGCTTAGTTGCGGGCTCGAAATTCTCCACTATGGCTTGGATAGCTGGGAACTGCATGACTTGAAAGAAAGGAACTTGTTGGTGGTAACTAAGCGTTGTGAGGTTAGTACTCAATCCTTGTGTTATCTGTTCGTTTTCTACTAATTTCTCGCGATCTGCGGAAACTACTCTCTTTGGTCTAGTAGTACCGTTGAACATACTTCCATTTTCTTTCTCAATTCTCTCTCGTAGCGCTTCCGTAAGAACGGAGACAACTCTCTCGACAGGGTTAGATTTGGATGAAGCAATAGCTTCGCAGTTTTGGAGCAATCTGGTTGCACGATCGAACTGTTGGTAGCCTACTTTCTCGGCGGCAGCTAGGAGACTGTGGACGAGCTCGACGTCTTTCGTTTCACCTTCCGAGAGTCCCGATAGAGCATAGCCAAAAGGGTGTAACGGCGTTAAATGGTCCTGATTGCCCTGGTCCGAGAATTGTATGAACCTTGCCCCAGCAATCTTAACTATCTCTTCAGTTGATAGCTTCTGACGGCGAGAATAGGCGTGGCTGGTTTGTGGCTTATTTATGTTTTTTTCGACATTCAATTTGTTGAACGCATTTCTGCGATTGCTTAGGAGCTCTAGAGAAGAGAAGGGAGTTGGACTTGGCATTTGCTTAATGGCTCCTGCAATATCACAAGTAGTACTAGTATTAATAATAGTAGTAGAACTGGTATTAAAATTAGCACTAGTACTAGTACTAATTTCCTCCATCGGTTGTGTTGGCGGGAACAAGGAACTCATGTCGAAATCTTCGAAAATCGAGTAATTAGAATTGGGTTCTGGTTGTTGATCTAGATGTTGATTATCGGACAAGTGATGATCAGTTAGTCCTTTCTCGGACTTATTGTGTTGATCAATAAAATTGCCAAATTGATCAAGAAGATCATGACCTCCAAGGTCTTCCATTGCAAAGAAAACGTTTTTCGCTTTGCTTAAACTGATGGTTTCTTCCTCTAGGTGATTCTCTGAAATAGGAATATAGCCGTCCTGGATTTCATCGAAATTGAACGGCAGTGAAAGATCATCGAACAAAGGATTAGGCACCATCTCAGAAAGCTAGCAAAAAGCTGGAATGACTATACCTTTGCCAAAATCTGGTAATAATTAGCAGATCATCTCTGTTTGGTGTGTAGCTAGCTATCAAAGTACAGGTCATGCTATATTATCATATTTCTGTATGCCCGGTTCGTCATAAATCATGTCTTTAAGCCAGCAAAAGACAGCCGGCGATGGCGATTTTTCGATGTTCTTAAGGAAGCTCAGCTGCCTTGTAAGCAATAATTTTGCCTAAAGTTTGATTAAGAAATTGTTTCTATACTTTTCCATGAAGAGTGCTTGTATTAAAATATGCACGTGGGGTCACGTTTTTATCTCCAAAACAAGAGGAAGAGTCCATATAGGAAGACAATATGAGTACATCTTGGAGGATATCTTATGAAATATTCCACCAATTAAATTAAAATATTAAAGAAGACGATTAAGCCAAAATCCGGATTAATTAGAATGGGAAATGAAGGAGTTTAATAATATCTAATTAAAACAAAGATGACGTAACCCAACTCGTTGGTGTTTTGAAGGGACAGACTCAAAAGACAAGGAACACAAATAATGGGAACACCAAAATTAGCTAGGTCCATTGTAAAAAAGTATTTGTGAAGTATTCGGAAATTTAGAAAATCTCTAATCTATGTATTTGTCAATTAAGCAACTATACTGGAAAATTTAAGCTCTAAAAAATTAATTTATACTAGCTAGGTGAAGACATATTATACCGTTACCATATTTAAGTTTGATATTGTATATATAGCTTGTCATAACTTTCTTTTTTTTTTTTTTTTATTGCATGTTGTGGCAGTAGGTAAAAGATGCAAAGTACTTCTGCACAATTGCTTAGGACATATTCCTTAAACATATATTATTATTGTAAGAAGAATAATGTTATAAAATATCACTGATGTTAAATATCCCATAACTTAAAATATCATCTGACTCATTTTTTTATTAGTTATGATATTCAATATCATTGATGTTTTAAAGCACTTTTTATGTCAGAATGATGTTGAGGCAGTCTTTAGTCAGGCCATCAGATGAATTCTATAATTAATAACCATACCATTAATCCCTCTTCTTGCTCGCAATACTCTGAAATATAAATCCAACCACTTGCATATATGATATATATATATATATATATATAAATATAGTTGGCATTATACTCCTATGTACAATAAAATATATAGAGTACATTAATATTAGATATATCTATCGGTTCATTGAACCCTCCTTGTTCAAGAGTATATAATAAGCTAGAATCTTTAAGAAATAACCAAAAATTAGTCCACGACCAAAAACAAAATGGATGGAGTACATTAACATTGGTCCACTCTCTCTTGTTCAAGAGTATACTACAAGCAAGAATCTTTTTCACCAAAAAAATAAAAAGAAAAAGAAAAGTATATTTTGGTAAAACAATATAGGATAAACATACATTGCCGTTGCTTCAGACTTTATCTTCATGATCATCATCATCTAATATTAATCTCATTGGCCTCCGACAACAAAACAAAGACATGCCAACCCACATAAGAGCCTTAACAACCCTAACCATCCCAACCGTTACCGTCAGATAATACAACCACCAACCGGCAAAGTCACCCAATCCAACGGCCATGGACATCTCTCCTTTGGCCTCAGCCACGACCACCAACGAATCAACCTCGTCCCTCAGCCGCCAGTACCACAAGCTCGCGAACCCTCCGGCCATCGCCCCCCGCTGGACCCACTTCTCGGTCGAAGAAACGACGCCCAAAATAGTGTCGTTAACCACCGGCCTCACCACAAGGCTGGACCAATGAAGCATGGTCTCATGCAAACCTAGGAAGAAAATCACCCTACTGAACAACGTCCTCTTGTCCGCTCCGTTGAGGCTCGACGACGAGAAGCTGTAGTCGGTCCCTAACGCCACGGTTCCCTCGATCCCTAACCCGACACAGACTTGAAGCGTGCAGAGTAAAATCCACGAAGTGAATATTCTTGGACGTCGGAGATTATGATAATGTTCTGAAGTAGAGCTTAAGAGAGTGAGTTTGTTGCCGGTGAGGTTGTGGACGAGAGCGGAGATGCTAACGGCGGAGACGAGGGAGTAGAGGAGAGCCGGGTTTGTGCAGAGGAAAATGGAGAAGAAAGTGGAGGGTTCCGGGGAGGGAAAAGAGGCGAGGCTTAGGAGAAAACGAGCGGAGGAAAGCCTTGCTAGGAGGAGAAACGACAACGGAAGTAAGAGGCTGAGGAGTGTCGTTGTGGTGACACGAAACGGCCCTTTGATACTAACAAGGACTGAATTGAAAAAATTCTTTTTCTGGGATTTCTGAATATGAGATGAAGAGGTTTGACGACGATGATGATCAACCATGTTTTTTTTCTTGGGGTTGTGATATGCCCTGAGAGCAAAAGCTTAATTTGTTTTGTTTGGATATATGTGACAAGTAATTATATTCACCATATATATGTGTGTATATAGTTATATATTTACGTGTTTGTTAGCAGCTGAGATGAGCTGACCCAATTATTAGTTTGCTGAGAAAGGAATATAGCTGAAGTGGTTGCCACGTCCATGGGTCGTGTCAATAATTGGACAATCAAAACATGGAATACGTGAATTTTATTATATATTGCTCACCAAAAGAGTCTGAAGTTTTACAAATCTTTTTTTTTTTTTTTTTTTTTTTTTTTTTAAATTTTCAAAAAAATTTTTGGAACCAAAATTTTTTAATTTGTTTTACGTACGTATTAAGTTTAAATATATGAATATCTATGCATGTAGTGTGTACTTGCGTATGTAATATTGTAGTAAAAACATGTAATGCATGATTTTCAACGGGGATATTGGTTCTCTTCCTGGACTTGAGCCATTCCAACGTGGCAAGTTGCCTAGCCAGTAATAGATTTTCTTTTATTTTCTTTTTTGGATAATGTAGGAAAAATAGTCTTTTTTTTTTTTTTAAGTTTTTTCTTAACTAATATCTTAAGTAATGTAAAATTAGAAAATCAGCTATCTTCTTAAAAATGATTTATCAATAATTGATTGATATAAATTATTATTAAATTGAGTGTCGGTGATCAATTACTAATTGATCTCATTGTTTAACTAATATAATTAAATAATTTATTCAACTAATCACTGATTAATGGAATTCGATTGAATTCATTCTCAAATTGGATGGTATTATCTTGTACGTTCTTTTGGGGATAGATCTAGAATAATTCAATATTGATCCTAAGACAAAAAAATTTACAAATGATTATTATGTATTAAGAGTTGAATTAGCTAAGCGAAAGAAAAATCGTGCACGGTAAGGTAATACTCTCATTGTATATAGATGGGTGGATATCTGGGATATAATTGGTCCCTGCAGAAATAACAATTACCAAAGTCAACATGTTGTTAGACGTGGAGGATTATATATAATTAATATTGAACTAATGTTACATGATTAATCAATTGATAATTCTACCCCGACCCCACAACTACTTATATGTGGACATTAATCACTCATCTTCTTGTTCTTGACTTGCTCTTATATTTCTTATAATACTCTCTCCAACGTACAGCTTGTTAGTTGCTTTGATGCTGCCTAATACCAAACCTAATTTGAGTTTCACGCATTTCTTAAATGAGATCTTAGTGATTTAGAAGAGCTAACTACTCATATACATGGCCAGATGTAGGTGGGGGCAAGTGGTAGCTATAGTCCCCACTGAAATTTGTTTCCTTTTAATTTTACCTCAGTGAATTTTTTTCTTTTTAATTTTACCCCAAAAATTTTATAACTTTGTGCTCTGCCTCATTAAAGATAAAAAATCTCTATATAACGCCACCGAAAATTAAAAACTTTCACGTATCTCCCACTAAAACTTTACCTTTTAGTTTTTATATATTGATGATATTTATTTTACGGCCCCTGCTGTAATTTTTGTCTAGCTCCATCACTATTCATATATATAACTATTAGTGTTATGTGCAGCGATAGGAATGTTTTCCTTATTTTATTCTTATAATGCATGGTCAATAACTTAAATAAGAGCTCTATTTGGCCTATCAGCTATATGACATTGGATCTGTATTGGCATGAGTGAGATTAGGCCTGTCTTTCAAGTAAAATTACATCATTCTTTCCGCTCTACGTGTTGATGTGTCCTGAGATATATTTCTTCTATATAGCAACAATAAAAGAAGAGATGGCATCAACAATTCCTCTTTTTACTTTAAAAAAAAAAAAATGGGAAAGGAGGAAAGAAAGAAACAAACAAGAACACTCTTATATATGCCATATACTCCTTTGACCTTTTGTTTGTATAATGTGATTATAGAATTCTTTGGTAGGTAAAGGAAAGAAAATACTACCGGTATTTGTGTTGGTCTGGATCGTTGAATATCATAAAATGATTCACATATATATAATTTTTTCATTACTCCTATATATATTCTGTGCTATCTAACAGTTTAAATCGACACTCTACCAATATAAGCCTTCTCTAATAGTGTTTTTTTTTTTTTTTTTTTTGCTCAACTCTCTAATAATGTAATTGTTTCCTGAAGTTGGCACAAAATCACTCTTTGGATTGCGTAAGTGGGAATTATCAGGCCGTGCAGAGGGTCCAATAGCCCACAAAGTTGGACAAAAATGACTAGTCGTTCATCCACTATTTACGCATTAATTTCCAGTATCTTTACTTTTCATGTCCTTGCAATGATGGGCATCCTCTTTTGACTATTTGCAATTTTGGGTCCACAGATTTAGATGATATTTGCACATTGGTTCTCGCGCCAAGACAGGTGGGGTTCTAATAGCTTTGGATTCTCCACCCAATTCAAGACTCCATGTTCAATCCCACATTTTAGTTATGGATGCATTTACTGAAATTTAGAATTGCCTTGTCCAGTCTACGCATGTGTTTAGTAAAAGGGAAAAGTGAAAAAGAACGGAAAAAAAAAAAAACAAAGATTTCAACATTTATGATTATTTGATAAGAAAAAAAGAAGACATCTCTATCTATTCACATTTTCTTCGTCTAAGACAATTTACCACCATCTCATTTTTATTTTCTCTTTTTGGATAGACACCCTAAAGCTTCATGATTGCTTTTAATAAAACTAGTTGACAAGCAAGAGTGTAGACAAGCAAAAAAAAAAAAAAACACGTGATGATATAAGACTTATCACGTGACATCAACGTGACATTATGTAACTATCATGTAATAATTAAGGAGGAAACAAAAGAGCTTATTGATTCTTACATATACGTAATAGATTAGACTCTATTTGGTTCACCAGTTGAAATTGAAATTTTTAAATTGGTATTTGTTGACTTATAAAAAATTTATTAAAATTTTTATTCATTTTTTAAAAAAAGAGAAAAACTAAATTGAAATTTTTGAGTTGGAAATGAATAACCAAACATACACTAATAGGGTGTTCGGTGAATGAGTTGAGTTGAAATTTTTAAGTTTGAATAGTATTAATTTTTTAAAAAGTAATTATAAATTTTATTGATTTTTCAGAAAAAGATAAAAATTAAAATAAAAAAGTATAATTTAATTAGAGTTGAGATATTAAACCAAACATCCCCGTTGATTTGAAAGTAGAAGCATAAAAATTTGACTTGGTTTTAATTACTTGTATCAATTTGCTGCACACATGAACTTCTCGTAAGAACAGAAACTCATGAACATGGACAATAAGTCTTGGACCATTAAAATTATTGGCAGCAGTACAACAGCTTGAGCATGTACAACAAAATGGACCTCCTGATCATGAGTACCTTATCCAAACTTCGTACTAGTTGTCTATTTATTTATTGTTTTTTCTTTTCTTTTCTTTTCTTTTCTCCTATTCTAAAAGCTCAACAATCGGGTTAAGTTTCTAAATGGACTTTCAACCCACTAGTTCGCCCAGTGAATTTTTATTTGGTAGTACACTAATTTATATATTGATAAAACAAAGATAAATAATTACACTAAAATCAATATTTGATCTGAATAAAAAAAATACCAAATTTATCCCCAATAAAGTTATTTCTTTTGGGGTTATTCTGAAAATAAATTTTTGAAACCAATTAATTGTCTTTTATTGTATTATAATTTTAATATTAGACTTTTTCAAACTCTCACATACAAAATTTAACTTTGACATAAAATCAAAAAGACGAATTACTAAGGATAACAGATTTAGATTCAAGTGACAAATTGTATAAGCAAATATTATTACTCATTATTTGGAGATGTCAAAACGCATCCAATCTATCAGACACGTACGAGTCTAGCAAATTTATCAAATATAGACACAAACACTATAAATTGGAAGGCAACATTGCTCTCTTCTACATAATTTTTTCGTTGTTTTCTAATGTATTTTCTTTTCTTACCAAGATTTTTAGATTGATCTAGGCGGCCAAATCAATTCCGTAAATATTATGTCTTTTTTATATTCATATAACTACTAGTTAATTTATTTATAACATTATGTCTAACACATATTATATTTTAGAATTTTTACTATAAATGACATGTATCAACAAAAAATAATAAACATTAATAAGATAGTGTTACATGACATTAGTTCGATGTTATATCCGTCACACTATATGGCTACTTGATAAGTCTATAAATATAAAGTTAATTTATCACTTTTATGCATCTAATTTGGTTATGCTCTTCAGTATTTTAATCCATTAGAAATTAATTTTGTTTAATTTTAATTTTGGATAGTTTATTTTGATTTATTTCATTTTGTGTAATTTAATTTTATTTAGATTTAAAGTAATAGTAATTTTAATATTTTTTCATTTATTTATCTCTGTGATTAATTAATTTTTCTCATTGGTGTAATTTAATTCGGTGAAAATTGAATTTGGATCAATTTTGGGGAAATGGCAACAAATAGATTTTTTAAAATTCAAATTGAACTCGGAGCCAGCAAAGCCCGGATTGCCACCGGGACCGTCCGATTGCATCCCAGATCGCGCCACAACGCGCGTGAACACCAAAGCCGACAACCCGCGTGAAGGTCAGAGCTGCTTCAACCCAGTGCAGCAGCTTGCTGGTTCCCGTGCGCGCGCATGCACGGTAGCTCACGTGCTCCCTCGCTTTCACCAATTCTCTGTACGAAACGCGTACAGGCGCCCCACTCGCTTCGCCGACTTTCCCGCTGATTCAGTCTGCGGTTGCCACGTGTCGAGCCACCAGTAGCGCCTAAGTGCGCCCCACATGGCGCTTTTCTGAGCTGAAAGAAAAGAAAAAAAAAACGGGAAAGGAAGCAGAAAGGTCTGGGGGTTTTTGGAGGGCGTGGAACAAGAGGCCGAACCCAGATACGAAAGAAGAAAGAAAATGAATTAGAAAAAGAAAAAAAATAGAAAAATAGAAAAAAGCTATAAAAAAAAAATAGTAGTGTAAGATTTTTAGATTTAGGAAATAGTTTTTATTTTTAGTTTTAAATTATATTTTCAATAAATTTTAAGGGACATGGTATTTGAAGAGCAAAGAGAATGAGACGAGAAGTTAGGAAAAAACTTGAAAATTTGTGGAAACAATTATTGGCGATTACATTCCTTTTACTTATCTCTTTTATTTTTGTAATTGGTTGATACTTGAACCCTTGATTTGCTTAATTTTGTGTTTATTTTCATTTATGGATATTGTTTAGTTTATTAATTTTGGGGCTTGATATAACTCTACTTGCATTATATTTTGATGATTTAACTAATTGTTAATGAAATCTCTATTTAATTCATTTGTGTTTTTCTAGGCTTAATGCTTCTAATTTGTTGCGAAATGAATTTGTTCATTTGATTTTATGAATTTTAAGGCTTGGGAGAGATTAATTCACTTATCAGTTTAGGAAATACAATCAATTGTTGTTGAGTTCGGGAGACCAATGATATTTTGATAATCATATAAGGGTGTGCTTAATGAATGTATAGGTAAACAAGTTAGATAGGGATATCAACTTAGATACTTATGCATATAATCTCATTTGACACTTGGGAGAGGTAGTAAAATTAATTTTGAGTCATTGATTAATGAATTGATTGAAACTAGTTAGCAATTTCTTAACAGGAAGAACATGGAAATGATAGAGTGAAGTCAAGATCATAGAACCTTGTTTATTTGTGTCTTTTTATTCGTTTAGTTTTGTTTGGTCATTTTGGTTTCATTTATATAGTTTAATTTGCATTTTCTTTTTTTTTAATCGGTCATTCAAATAATCATAACGTTAACAAATTTCAATAATTAACTTAAATTTAAATACAATTTTTTGGGATTGACAACCTTACTCATTACATACGATTCGCATACTTATGAGATCTTACGCAACACTAGACTTATGACCTTACCCAAGATTTTATCTCATTTTGTTCAAAATTATGCTTTTATTATATTAGATACTATAGATATAATCAAGTGATGTTATCACACTTGATTACATCATAAGGTGCTGAGTTCGATTTCCTCTGTTCCTAAACTCAAAAAGAAAAAGAAAAAAACAAAACAAAACAATATTATTGTACCATATATATAGCAGCCAATCAAAGAAGAGGGGACGAAATATAGGAATGAAAATATCTAGCAATGGGATTTATGGTTGGGACAAATATAATATTGGAAGGTGGGTGTGGGGGTGGGGTAGAGTGGGGAATTGATTTAGGCCACGGATAGTTGTTCATAGCCTTTTTTAATAAATGAGTGAAAGAAATAGAGAAGGCAACTTCAACTTTTGTCATATTCATCTTCTTCTTTCCTTTCTTTTCTTTCCCTTTCTTTTCTTTTTCTTCTCTCTCTCTTCATCAATTATAAAGTTGTGATCTTGCTTGATCCAGATATTTCTTTTCCTCACTATAGTTCCTTCATTCTCTGCAAAACTCCAGTATATATCCTCTCACATATATAACAACTATCTCTATATTTCTATCTACTAAATCTTTTTATTTTTCTTTTTTCTTTTTTGGTTCGCCACGGAAGAAGAAAGAACTTTTTGGGTTATTCTAATAGGACTTTTATGCATGGAAAGTTCTCTCTCTCCAAAGCTGAACTCTGAGGTTGTTCCAAAAGAAATCAGGCCAGAAACTCATGCGTCCAAAAAGAGGTACAACATCGCAGAAAAACTCATTTATTTTATTTTTTTTTCATTTTTCATTTTTTGGTTAACTTGGAAAGTAACTACTTATTATTGCTTCTAATTATTTGGAAATTGTTGTAAGTACATTTTTTTGTAAGTCAGTAATGGTACGTATTACAGGAAGGTGGTGCAGAAGACAGTTGTTACAGTGAGGATAGGAACAAATAATGTGGGGAAATTACTAAAGAACGAAGGACCACCTTCTGATTTCTGGTCTTGGAGGAAATATGGCCAAAAACCCATTAAAGGCTCTCCTTATCCAAGGTAACAATTTATAATAATTTTCCCTTAATTTTCTGAGAAATAGCTGTTTTTCACTTGTTACTTCTCTTCTTAACTAACTTCCTCAAAAAAAATTTCAACTTTCATCATGTCATATTTACAAATTAATTACCTGCTAACTGCATGTATTTCCACCAAGGAGAGAAGAGAGAGAGAGAGAGAGAGAGATTTTTAGTTAGAATTATTTTTTCTTCTTTGTTATTGACGCATACTTTTGATGAAATTCATGCAGAGGCTATTACAGGTGCAGTACATCAAAAGGTTGTTCGGCCAAAAAACAAGTGGAGAGATGCAAGACAGATGATTCCTTGCTTATCATCACCTACACTTCTAGCCATAACCATCCAGATCCACATGACATAAAATCTTCAAAATTAGAGCCCCAACAAAAGCAACCCACAGAAGAAGATCATCATGATGATCATGATGATCATGAAGATGATGATGATATTCCTCCACCAACAACATCACCCAAAGAAGAGCAACATGAGAAAGATGATGATGTTAAAGAGGTAGAAATTAAGGAAGAGCCTTTCCACTACATATTACAGTCTCCAATTAGATGTGCCCAAGACATTGTAATTGGCCTAGAAGAAGAAGGAGAAGGGAAGATAGAGAAAACGACGTCGTTTGAGAGTTCTACAGTACTTGGTGGGTTTGTCTTGGATGAAGAGCCACTCACTAACATGTCCCAATTTTCTCAACATCAACAACAACAACAACAACAACAACAACTGAACATGTGCTTCTCAACACAAAAATTAACAGAAGAAAACGATTTCTATGACGAGCTCGAAGAGTTGCCCACCTACTCCTCCTTCACGAGCTTCATGAGAAGCCATCTTTCCGATGAGATTATGATTCCTATTGTCCCGTCCTGATCCATGTGTTTCTGCCTTTTTCTTTTTGTTTTTTTGTTCTTTGTTGGTTCTAGTGATTAAGAATGTAATATGTACCTAAGCTACAGTTTTAAATATGTGACATTTTCCCACTAGGGGGTAGTATTGGTAGTTGCTCTATTTTGGCATCTTCTCGAGGTACTTCACACATGGATTCCAATTTTACATTTTTTGACGCTTGATAAATAGATGCAATAACATGATATTTATTGAATAAATCTATAATGACTAAATTTTTTATATTACATGTGTAGTAAAATATCCAATGAAAAAATAATTTAAAAAAAAGGATGTCACTTCATTATATGATAGTTGTAAGATACCGAGTATTTGTGGTTATGAATGATGATGAGTAGTATATTTGTTTAGCCTTTGTTTGATAGAGTGAAAAGCAAAAGGGGAGAAAATTGGAGGAATTTTGCAGAGTAAAAAGAGATCTTAAGTTGTTTTGATGGAGAGGAAATTGAAAGACGGGGGATTGGAAATTCATGGGCTCACCACTTTTTTAATCCTTCTAACTTTGAAAAGAAAAGTGGATGGAAAAATTTGACAAAGCAAAATGCCTTAAATTTGAAAAATTAGGCTGAATAACCTTTTTTAATCATCTAATATAATAGATAACCCAAATTTTTTTTATTTAGAAAAATGACCGATTGTCATTTTTCAAATTTAGTCAATTAGTTATTAACTAATGGTCAATCAGTAATTGATTATAAAACTTAATAATTGACTAGTGGTCAATCAATTATTGATTATGAAATTTAGTAATTTATGTTATGGTTAATCAGTGATTGATCGTAAGTCAATCACTGATTGATTATTATGTGACTGATTGACTATTTAAGAAAATTGATTAATTATTTTAGAAAAAATAGCTTTTTAACTAATTTTTAAAAACTTTGATCATCTATTAAAAAACTTCTTAAAAAAATGCTATTTCGTGTAAATCCCCCTAAATTTTTGTTTTATGATTTATAACATCTTTTGATTTTTATGAGATTATAACTGTAAAATGCCTTAAATTTTTCTTTCATGTTTTCTTTGTTTTCGACCAAATAATAAGATGAAAAACCTCTTTTGATTTTCTATCCTTCTTACTAAACATCATGTTAGAAAAAGTTAGTTGTAGATGCTTTCTTCGATTAACTCGGTCCCACAAAAATAGAGTTGGGGCTTTTGTGAGAAGATGACACGAGATTCACCAGTAGTACTCCATGATCTTTCTGTGGTGAGTTATTTTTTTTATTTTTTTTTTTGTTGTTATGAAAGCTGAGGCATTCTTTTTGTGTTATAGGAGTTGTAAGATTCGTATTTACATTAATTGGGTAGTTAATTTGGTGTTGGGAGTTTTTTTTTTTCCTTTCTTTCTTTCTTTCTTTTCAACTTCTGATTTGATAAATTTGGATCAGCTTCTGGAATTCACCTACAAAAGGTTTGTGACACACTTTTTTTTTCCCCCTTCCGGGTTTTGCCCTCATAGATTCGCCGTAGAAATAGAAAATGCCAAATTCACAAATATGATGTAGGAGAATGTCAAATTATTTTCGAATTATTATTATTTTTTTGTTGGTTCTATTTCTTTTTCTTTTTCCTTTTTTTTTTTTTGGTTGAAAAGGCTCCTCTTGTTTCATGACTCTAGGTGCACGCCTTGCACGTTAAAATAGATTACGAGGCTACTGAGAGATGAAATAAAATAGCTAGTACACATGGGTTTTTTTTTTTTTCTTTTTTAGGTCTTTTTTGTATTAATGATTGTTATGGTTTGATGTAATAATAACAAATTAAAAAAAGAAAAAGAAAGAAGAGGGAAATAGCACATTTTGAGAAGGGAATAAAAACCAATTAGCATAAATTTTAGGTACAAAAATGAATCGCATAATTACATAGAAGTTTCTGAATATACCTGAAATGCCTCCAGCTCTTTAATTCTTCAGAACTGTCACACCTTTGTTGTTGAAGCTCAGATGTTGCCACTGAAAATTTTTTTTTTTTTTTTTATCAGAAAATTGTCCACGACTGATATCAGGTTGATAACTACAGTCAGTATCGCGACATTTTCCGGTTGGTATCACGGCGAACACCCGCCATAATTGCTGTTGGCATCTGATTAAAGGCAAGCTGTTACCGTAACGTAAGGATTAAACCTAATGGTATTACATTGCATGAAATTTTTTTGGGACAATTTTCTTTTCTTTTCTTTCTTTACTTCATGTGGACTGTGGCATAACTCAATCCGAGAGATGAACGTGTAACATTCCTGTTAAACATCCCGAGGAAAGGAGTCTCAAGTCGGAGAAAAAGTCGTGCCCAAAAAAAAATTGTCAAAGAGAGATGAACACAGCACCTGGAAATGGAATGGTAAGGCCCAACCCATCAATATTTGCTGTCTCACGTAAGGGCCATGTTTGGGAGGACGTTTGAAAACGGTATTTTAAAAGTTAAATTAGAAATATACATTTAAAGGAGTACTTGAGAAAAAGTTATATGAAATAAAAAAATAATATAAAAATTTAAAGTGGGTTCAGAAAAAATATACAAAATAAATCTTGCCTTACTCGTTTCATCGTTGTTAGTATTTTAAGATTAAAATCATCTCGTTTCAATTTGAAATAAAAAAATTATAAACTTTTAAAATTTAGAATTTTAAAATGGAAGAGAAAGAGTTTGATATATAATTGGAAGTTTTGATCCATATGACATTTTCTCACCCAGACGGACCTTATTCAAGTAACTATACAAGTCACCTACCAATTTTCATTTAAAATTAATCTTGCTATTAATGTGGGATAGATTGCAATAAACTAGTAAACTCAGGGTGTAAATAACTAAAATTAAAATTCAGAACGTAAAATTATATTATGTGATAAGATTTAAGGATATCAAATGCAATTTAGCCTAGTAAATATATAAAAATAAAGAAGAAGAAGTAACTTTCCTCTCCTTTTTCTTGTCTTTTTAGCAACTGCAAGCAACTTATTCTCCAGCAACAACGTCTAAACCTTAGAAATTTTAATGGTGATTTCATAAAACATTTGCCCCCAAAATTTCATTCATTCTTTTCTTTTTCTTCTCCACCAACCGTCTGCAATACAAGAATAATACTAATTGCTACAAACTAAATATATATAAATGGGAAAAATAAAACTCAAAGGGGCTTGTTTGGCATAACGGTTTAACTCAAGTTAAACTGTACTTTTTTTTGTCTCTTCTGAAAAAGTTTTTTATATTTTGTGAAAAAAATTTTTTCCTTTTCCAAAAAGTCAATAAAAATTACTATTAAAACTTAAAAATCTTAAACTAAACTCATTCACCAAACACCCAAAACTTATATGCAAGATAGATGTGGACGTAGAATTACCGTTAAGCTACTGGTCTCCAATAATTCGTCTTAGAAAAAGAAGAGCCTACAAAAGAAAATCGCAAACAATCTATTTCTCAACCACTGATTCAGATTAGCCAACGCAAAACTTATGGTTTTCCTATTGTTTTTGACAAATACTAAAGTTCCTCAGCATTGAAATGTAACTGGGTAAACAAACTATAACCATCCTTTCATCGAACTCTACAACAGTCATTCATATGCCTTTGTCAAAGAGAAGTTCACAGGTCCCATCACCTCAACTGAAGTTCACAGATCCTCTCACCTCAACTCTCTGCTGAAGTTTGCGTGTCAGATTTGTCTGCACTCACTTCAGCAGCAGCCAAAGGTTGAAGAGCCTTCAGAGGATTCATTATCACACCATCAATGAGTCCGTACTCTTTGGCTTCCTTCGCACTCATGAAGAAATCGCGGTCCGTGTCCTGGTTTATCCTCTCCAGACTTTGACCAGTGTGATAAGAGAGGTACCCATTTAAGTTTGCTTTGTGATGAAGCATTTCATTTGCCTACACACATCTCAAGCGCTTAGCAATGGGTTCACGATAAACTAAACAAAAGGAGGTGAGATACATGCTCAGGAATTTCAATTATTACTACTAGCAGACCAATTTTCTCTCAAGCACTGGGTATTTAGCAAAAGGTACAAGTTCATTGACTCAATTACCATTAATCCAGGTCGAAGAATGCAGGCAAATATAGGCAGTTAGTTAGTTAGCTGAGTTGCAATTTGTAGGGAGTTAGTTAGGAGGTTAATCAGAAAGATATGGCTGATGTGTTGTGATGTAAACAATTGGAGAGTGTAAATGGGGGACAAAGTTAGTGAGTCAGATATGGAATTACTGAAAGTTTATTCAGCTATGCTAATGGGAGTGAGATAGGGTCTCGAAATCCTATCAAACTTGCAAATCATTTTTTCCAGATTCTATACAAGAACTCTATTCTTCCTTACTTTCTTCTATTTCTTTCTTTTTTGTTCTACTGTGAAATCTCAGAAGCTACGATCCTATAAATGCACGTGTTCTATGCATGTTAGAGAAACGAAAGTTCAGGCTATAAATTGAGGAATGACAGAGCTGATTATGTACCTGAATATCTATATCAGTTTGCCCACCTTGAGCTCCACCGAGTGGCTGATGGATCATAATCCTCGAATTTGGCAGACTGTATCTTTTTCCTTCAGTTATCAATTCAGCAGGAAGAAGACATTTAGAAAAAGCGAGATAACAAACAACATTTGCTCACAAGTCATGATAACTGTTTTACCTTTGGTACCAGCACTAAGCAGAAAAGCTCCCATACTGTCAAGGAAAAGCAAAGAAGCAATATTAAGTTGAGAGGAATAAGTGGTTTTCTGTTTAAATAACCAAAAGATGCCAAAAGCAGTATAAATCAATCAACTACCTAGCAGCCAGTCCAACACATACGGTAGAAACATCAGGTCGTATATGTCTCATTGTGTCAAATATGGCCATTCCTACAAAAATAACAGCAAGAAAAGCAAATAATTATGGATGAAAACCCTGTGATCAAAACACAAAAACACAGTTCCTGATGTAAATATTACCAGCAGTAACTGATCCACCGGGGGAGTTTACGTACATGACAATGTCCTGTTTACATTATAAATAGTGTAATACAGGTAAATCATTTGTACACCAAATTTTAGTTTTCCTATAATACTACACGAGAAAGAAAGGCAATAATGCTGAGGAACTAAAGGGAAAAATGCAACCACCAACGAACCTTGTTAGGATCAACAGCATCAAGATAAAGAAGCTGGGCAACAATTATGTTTGCCATGTCATCATCAACAGCACCACCACAGCGAATTATTCTCTGATAGTCATGCCCACAAGCTAAGATATTACTCAGATATTTCAACAATCAAGCCAAGATAATAATGGAATTTATCAAGATCCTTTCCCTTACATGCTGAAAAAGCTGAGTAATGACGCTCTGGAAGCGCTCTTGTACCATCGGTGGCGGACCCTGTCCCTGAGCATATGTAGGAAAGTAAGGTGACGTTGGGACTTGCAGATCATCCCTAAAACATCCAGCCAACAGTTACCAAAAAATAAAATAAGCGACCTAAATGAAAAGCAAAAAAATGGGCATTTTGGTTTAGATGCATCATCAACCAATCTACATAAAATCAACCTTATCGACCAAATTCCCTGACGCGAAGTCTTCTCTGGGACCCAAAACTCATTGGAGTAAACGGCCTTGATAGATGAATTCTGGACTTTTTTTACATTTCCAACTAACTTCCTCAACTTCCTGCAAAATATTGACAGCATAGTAACATGAAGGATCTAAATTAAGCAAACAACGTAAATACAAAATACCCTTTTTTTTCCCCCTTTCTTCGAGTTAGCCTTTCAAGTTGTAGTTGAAGAGTATAAGGACATAAAAACGAGTAAAAATAGTGAATCCTGATGAGCAACGTACCAAGTAAATAAGCAAAACCCAAAATTTAAACTTATCTGAACATTAAAAAAAATCCTAATAGATAAATAAATACATATGTTAAGTTCCTAATTATCTATAACTTGTTCCTCAATAATCATATATTAACACGGCCAACTTCTTTTGCTAGGCTTTACAAACAAAAGCAACAAAAGTTCTCTCATCAAGAATATTTTGCCTTTGAACAAAATAAATTCTTCTAATCCCAAACGCATCCAAGTAGCTCAACCAAGCAAAAAGAAAGTGAAAATTTTAATTTCTTGTGCATAAAGCACGTTCTAAATCCCATTATTACACAAAACCAGAACCAAAATCGAAAAATAAATCCGAATAACGGAGAGAGAGGGATGAAACACTGTACAAGTTAGTACAAGTTAATGAAACTTATCATATGAACAAATTCAACTTCGATGAAAAGAGTACCTGGAACGTAAGGGTTCGAAAGGGAAGGAGAGCTTGAGAGGGTCCGAGTGGGAGCTAGGGTTAGGGTTAGGAGAGAAGGAAAGGGAGTTGAATCGGAGAGAGGAAGGCGAAGTGGAGACGAAAGTGTGAGCCATTTCTCTTCTGAAATTCTTCAATCGAACAAAACAGGGATGTGAAACCGCCGTGTGTGACGGAGGAGTAAAGCTTATCCGGCGAAAACGAAGTCTACGACGGCGGAGGAAGAGAAGGACGGATGAGATTGATAAGAGAGGAAGGAACGAGAAACAAGCAAAGCTCAAGAGAAGGGAAAGAGAAGAGAGTGACTCCGCAGCAGCTGAAATTGGATTGTATCTTCAGTCGGACCAATTTTCTTTGTGAATTTACGGTAGTGCCCTTTCATTCATTCGGATCGGATACTTGAATAGTGGGTGACCCGTCGCCTTCGGGTTGAGAAAAATCTGGAGCCCGTTAGTGTAAAAGCCCATGATTTTGTTTATTAAGCGGCCCACTAGAAGGATCCTGTGCCTCCACCTTGGGAGTCAAAAGAAAGGAGAAAATTATCTAAATAATCATCTTTTTTTTTTTTTTTTTTACATAACACAAATTCCTTCTTTTTACATATAAATTTTAATTAATTTTAATTTAATTTTATGTCATATTAATTTAATATTAATTTTTTATATCATATTAGTATAATGATCTTTAAATATATGTCGTTTATGTACTTTCTCAGTCAAAATGCCTCCATAGTTAGTGAATTTGATTCATCCATTTCTTTATTTGTATCATCTTTTCTATCCCTCCAATAATATTAATATGCATTTAACAAATCCGTTTCTTTTAATTCATGTAAATGATATTATAGTTACATATATATTTTTAATTGACATGTTATAATATTATTAGAAATACATGAAATGGACAAGAATAGAAATATACAGGAGTCGAATCTATAATTAGTCAATTACTAAATAGTAAGAATTATTTGTAACAAAAATAGTAAAAAACATCGATATTCTATTTAATTAGGATATTTTTTCCGGTGCAAGGATACATTCACTTGAACATTGGACCCCTTTTTTACTTTAACCTGAAAATCCTTTCCTATTACCGTCGTTTTCAGATATATGTTTCTGTGTTAAGCGTTAACTGCGTTCTCGTTTTCCTCGTTGTGTCATATTTATGTTTTTATGACTACTGTCGTTTCTTCACTAGATGTCGTATTATAATATTATTATCGTTTTCGAGTGGTTGTGAATGCTATAGTCAATTTAATGTGGCTTTTGAACGTTGTTATATCTTCAATACTACTGCCGTTCTTTATTGTCATTTTTCCCGTTAACGCTAGACTCATTTCATAATCATTTATGGTCCTCAACTTCAAGTACGGCCTTTGTCTCACTTTATCTTACTAATCATAATTTAAAATATAAACATTCTTTCAACTCAAATATTTGTCTCAATTGACTTCTTTATTTATTTTTTATTTTTTTCCTTCTTCTTCTTCTTTCTTTTAGGTTTATTGAGATAATCATACAAGACAAAATAGGGATGACTACCAAAATTGAAATTGAAGGGAACGAAAGACAACTCTCCACATTCCATGAACTAATTAGCTTAGCTAAAAACCAAGGACCGAAAATAATGCAAAACATCATGCCATTTTTTTAAAAAGAAAAATTAGATAAATAGATAATTTTTAAACACTTAAATAGATGATTGATTTTTAATTTAGAAAAATGATAGTTAGTTAATTAAAAATACATTTTAAAATTAATCAATTACTAATTAATTTGATCATCAGTGATTAACTAATTGACATTTTTTAAAAATGATCATTTTGTTAATTTTATAAAACTTTGATTATTCGTTAAAAAACTTCTATAAAAAAAGGTCAATCACTCACGAATTCTCCTTTTTTTTTTTTAATTCATAAATCTCATCAACACATGGAATGGATCCATCTTAAAATCCTTGCATTGCGTGATTATAAGTATAGTTTAGTTATAATTTCACCTAACTATAACCATTCGAATCGTCCACCCAAAATAAAAAATTCTTGCATTGCATGCAAAAATATTTAAAAATCAAAATAAAATAACAAAAATCAACACTCCATACGACAACTGTATCTGATCTCCTCCTCCCCAGGACCGTCACCGGCTCTCATCAATCATGAATGGGCCAGTCGGGCATATGAGCGAGGTCCAAACAAACGACACCTATCTGCGTGACCCTCTCATCAAACTCCCTCGCCACCGCCGCAATCTTCTCAGACGACGTCGTTTCCACCGCCTCCTCGTAGCTATGGCGGCGATGCCAACTTTGTTAAGGCTCGTGAAAAGCGCGAACAAGTCCTTCGTCAGAATCCCATCCTCCACCGTCCTAAGATCCATCGCCACCACATTCCCATAAACCTCCTCGCACACCTCCAGCTGAGCTGCTCCAAACGACGTGTCGTTTCGGAGACTCCGGGCCTCCAAGACGGCCCTCTCGACGTACTCAGACGTGGCCTCGACTGCCGCGTAGAGCACGGTCACCGGCTCGACCCTCGCCGCGGTGGTAAACGACGACGTTTTGTAGTAATGCATGACGGAGTTTGTGCAGAGTAAAGGGTGTCCTGTTTTGTTCCAGATTTCGTGGACTTGGAAGAAGAGTCTCTGCTGTCGGGGGAGATTATTGGATTTGGGGGCTGTTTCGTTGCGAGGATAGTGTGAGGTGAGAGGAGGATAGAGGTGATCGATACGAGGACGAGGATGTCCATATTCATGATTATGTCCATGTTCATGTCCTCTATTCTTGGATTTCTGTTATGGATAACTTCTTGATATACTCGTCTCAAGATTGATATTGGGTGAGATCCCACCTTTTATACTATGTGAATCTGGTGTCGTTTTTCTTAAATTAGAGTTTAAAAAGTTGAGAGAGCACAGGACTACTTCTTCTTCTTCTTTCATTTTTTTTTTTTTAAACGCTTCTGGTAAGAACTGCTTTTGAGTCGCTGACATAATTTTTTAAAGATTTATGAGTGTCCATATAAGAAAATCACAGGAAGTGATACTGTTAAAACAAATAATTCAAATATTAAACACAACAATTCCTATTGAAATTGCACATTAGAAATTCACAAAAAAGTTTCAACACTTCAATATAGTTTTTAGAATTAACGATCTTTTGCTAAATGAAAAAAAAAAAGGGCAAATGGTTTGAGTAAAAAGACCAATATACCTAGCATCTTCTTCTTCTTCTTCTTCTTTTTTTAAATTTTTTTATTTGGATTGAGAGTAGTTAAATCATAAATTTTATAATAGAATCAGGTGTAGAACTGCATGCAACACCTAGCATTTCTCTCTTTTGTCATCTGGTTCAAGTAATCTTCAAGATTTATATGTTTGGTATCAGAAATCTTTCCACAATTAGGATTTAAACATACGTGTTCTGTTATGTTTTCTAACCGCTTGGTATTGTACGGTTAATGATACATTTAAAAAAATTATATGGCAGCATCTTTCTTGGCAGTACTATTGAACTAATGCTTGTTTTGATTTTCGTTGGGGTTTTGGTCTTGTTCAAAGTTGAAATTTCCATGCATTTTAAACTAATAATTTGACCTCAACGACTATAAATACCAATTTGTATAAATTTATTTGTCTACAAAAACATAATCCCTCGACGGCCAAAAGTTTATATATATATAAACTCAATAGAGAAACTGTAATATACCCTTCTGTGAATAACAAAATGTTGCATCAAAACCTGCGAATTTTACAGCACATCTAGATATTTAATGATAGACCAAAAAAGAACACAACACAAACATCCTAAACAATCTTTCACGTTCCATTAAAACATAGCTAAATAAGAAGTACTGCGGCAATGTCCATGCAAATGGTAGCCAGCATACGCAATGTAGAAACCAAATCATTGTCTAATGGCAACTCATCTCCGGAACTCTCAGCAAAAGTGTCCTCACATGTCCCCAAATCAGTAATCGCACCTGCTGAGCATGCTTTTCAACAACGCTCGGTCGTTGGTATCAATGGCATCAAGGGCTTGCTTCAGGTCTGCTTGTGCCGAGCGGTAGATATCCAAGCAAACTTTGAGGCTATCCAATGTAGAGCTCGATGTGGAAGGGTCGTTGTCGAAGGCCTTCAGCAGTGCAAGGGCCTTATCCATGAGGTGTAAGAAAGTGGTGATCTCTGTTTGGAGGGCTGACAAAGGGTTGATAGCTCCCTTTATGTAGGGTAGGATGGATTTGGCGCATAGCACAGGGTGCTTGGTGGCGTGACATATCTTCTTGATTTCGATGTAGTCAACCACATCGATTTCATCCAATGGCTTTTCAACCTTGAACTCCACCGTGTTTGATGTGTCTGGGGCTGGGGAAGATGATGAACTGGGGGCTGGGGAAAAGTCTGGGGACAATGACGGTGACGGTGCTGAAGCTGGGACATCAGAAATGTACGAGGTTGGGGCATCGGGGATGTATGCCGGTGCCTCAGAGATGTATGAGACCGGGATCGGGGATGGAGCCGGGGCTTGGAGGCACAAGGCTAGAGGTGAGGTGAGTAGCACAAAAGAGAAGGAACTGATTAGGAGGATTCCGAAGTTGAACTCCATTTTGATCTCCTAGGAGGGGAATGCGGAGGAGAACCAGAAGAAAAAGTATGGCATATGTGGGATATTAGGGAGGAGATTTTCAGAAGGAACGGGAATGCAAGAGGATAGGAATGCCATAAAAACTATACCTGAAACAGCACAATGGACAACTGCTTTCTATGTAGGATTAGAATGATTTAGTTATGTTTTAAGGGTTAATAATCTTGTCCTATTGAGATTAGTTTGTGAAGGGAAATATATTTAGACGATATAAATTTTCACAGGAATAGACTTGACGGGCAAAAAAACAGAAACATAAAAGAAAGAAAGAAAGAAAGAAAGAAAAAAAAAACCACCCTTAAAAAGGCCAATTTCGTAAAACGAGCTTACAAGGACATGTATGTATATAAATATATATATACAAAATTTCACCCACGAAATGGAGAACGATTTGCCGGGGGGAAAACTGGACAATGATTCTCCAAGGGGGAATATATATGAAAACATCATTCTTCCCCCACAAAATCACACAATTACAAAACCTACCCTTTTTTTTTTTCTCTCAAAAAATGAGGCTCCATTTTATCCTGCTTTTGATAGGGGAAACTCCTACTCTGCTGTGTAAGGCAGTCAAGATCACGCGAAATAGAAGGAAGAGTTAAAAAGTATTCATCGTCCTTCATGAAGATCTTCTGAGAAAACTGCGGTTCGAGAGATGTTGTCATTGTCAAAGGCACTGAGACCAGAAAAGGGACCAGAAGAGAACATTGAAGATGTCCCATCAGACTCGAAGGTAGTTGATGACTGCCTCAAGTTGGGCCGAACATTGGCGGAGGCCATGGAATCCTGGTATTCAGTTACCCGTTGCACCATTTTAAGTGATTGTACTACTTCTCCCATAGTGGGGCGTTGACTTGCCTTGGGAGCAACGCAAGCCGCAGCAATTGTGCAAACCCGGACAAAGTCTTCCTTTGGGTAGTTGCCTCCAAGCTTTGGATCGGCAAGCTCTTCCAGCCGATCCTTATCTCTAAGAATAGGCCTGGCCTGAAAGGCGTCAACAAACTCGTCACCTTTTTTGTAAGTTTGAAGAAACAAAAAGAACATTGACAAAAGAGACAAAATTTGTAATATAACAAAGGAAAGAGGGAGTGACTTGTGAACAACACTGACCCAACTGACAAGGTTCTCCTGGCCAGCTGGTTGAGACATATCCACGGGCTTCCTTCCAGTGAGTAACTCAAGAAGGACAACCCCATAACTGTAAACATCACTTTTAACTAATAGATGTCCGGTCATGGCATATTCAGGAGCTACATATCTGTATATCAATAACATTCCATGTTAGTACCAGTTGAAATTGTAGGAATAACAAGTTAACGGGTATGAGACCAACCCAAATGTGCCCATAACACGAGTAGATAGGTAATTTGTTCTGCCTTCAGGTGCCTGTTTCGCGAGGCCAAAATCAGCAACTTTAGCATGAAAATTGTTCTCAAGTAAAATGTTGGATGCTTTAAAATCTCTGTGTATAACACAGGGTTGCGAATCTTCATGCAGGTATGCGAGCCCTCTGGCAGCATCAAGTGCGATCTTCATTCTGGTGTCCCAATCGAGAGGACAGTTTACTCCAAGGGGACCTGAGACAAAAGTAGGTCGCACCCAGAATATGCATATCAGAAATAAGCTTATAAGCTCATATTAAAATTCAAAAAAACTCCACCAAAGAAAATTTAGCAGAAAAAAAAGATGTATCTGATTCATAATCTCCAGTTGACCATGTGGCTTGAAAAAAGAACCTACCATGGAGCCAGGCTTCCAAGCTCCCATTTGGAACAAGCTCATAGCAAAGCAAGTTTTGTGAGGAATCACGATTGCTATAGTAACCCACAAGTTTCACAAGATTGCGGTGATGCAACCTGCTAAGCATCTCAACCTCAACCAGAAATTCCTTATCCCCTTGTTGCCCCCCACTAGTAAGCCTCTTGATTGCAACAGCTGTACCATCGTTCAAGACACCCTTAAACACTCTGCCAAACCCTCCCTCTCCAAGAATGCTTGTGGGTTCAAAATTGTTTGTTGCTTCTTTAAGTTCTTCATATGCCAGAAACCGTGTGCTACTTGGATGGGGAAGAGATCCTATTACTGGAACAGCATCTACAGTCCCCTGTTTTTCTGGAAAATAAATAAAGACCGAAGCTCATAACAGGTCCACATGAAATCAAAATTGGATTTGTGATACAAAATCAATTGAATATCAAAGCCACTGGTTCATGTTTGTTTTTTAGGTCCATGCATCTTCTTTTCACCACAGAACTTGAACGTTTTTTCAATGAGATACGCATAACTTTCTGTCTTTCTTTCTTTTTTCAGTTGAAGAAGAAATGAATAACATCAAATTTATTTATGTTACCAAAAATAAGTGGGTTGCAAAAAGAAAATGAAGATAATTGAACCTTAAAAATTCAGGTTTGTTTGTCTATGTAATATGCATTGGAATGGGAAAAAAAAAATTACCTGTTTCAATAGGAGGCACTTTCGTTTTTTTTTGACGAAACATGCATAAACAAACTATAAGCAATGACATGATGGCAATGAATAGTACACCGGCACCAATACCAAGGATAAGAATCAAACTTGAATGCTTCCCTTCATTTGAAGTACTAAGTGATGTAGAAGCTGGAGGGTGATATGGTGGGGCTTTGGCAGGTGATGTGGCAGGTAGGGGAGCTGTGTAAAAAAAACGATAGGCCATATTAGTATTCAGAAAATTAATGATTTTGGCCACAAACTGCAAGTGGAGCCGTGTAACTAGAAAGCCCAAATTTCTTGCTCGAGAATTCTCAAAGCTAGTTGAACAATTTTAAGAAGATTTAATGAAAGGAAAAATAATCATATCCGCATGGCCACAATATTAAAAGCTTTTAATGGCATGAGAAATATACCTGGAGAAGGAGGTGGAGCCGTAAACCAGGTAATGTTAAGAAGTTTGTAATCACCCACTAATGAAGAGTTTAGACGAACTCTATGCATGGCGAGTGAAGAGTTTATAGCAGATGCATCACTGGCAGAAAAACTGATCCCTGTATGCGGAATGATATCCATTGAAATATTTAACCTTGACAAGCTTAGAACATAAAAGTTGATCAACTCAATTTGAGAAAGTCGCAAATGAAGTTGAGTAGCCAACTCTTCTAAGAAAACATTCAAATTAGGATTTTGTGAGACATTTAAAAGGAGGAGGTCAATCCTTATAGGATAAACGCAGTGGCATTCCCGACTCCCAGGTTTCATCACCATATCTGATTCACAGCAATCTGGAGGAATGAAAAATAAAGATCCACAGTATATCGGAATCAAGGAGTTTGAAAAAAGAAAAAAAAAAAAAAAGGAATTAAACCGCAGAATTAACAAGTTTGTAAAGCAGGTAGTTGAGAGATATCACAAGGTAATAAATTTTTTACAACACAAATAGCAAAAAGGCCAAATGAATAATCATATCGCAATTTCCCTTCTTCCCGACATTATTAAGTTAAAATAGATATTTATAAAAACAATTATAAGAGGTATTAATAAAATAGATATATTGATCGAGATTCTAACTTACTTGAGACGGAAGGGGATAATGGCGGTTGAGCTAAACCAGAAGGCAACAAACCAACTGCAGACTGCGTTGGAGCAATATTCTTGAAGCCAACAAGTGAAGGTGGTAAACCACTCCTCTTTATTAAAGGTTTGGGCAAATGCAAACTCAAAGGGGGGTATGTTGGTGATAGCTCAACTGGAGAACCAAGTCGCAAGAAGTGCTTTCTCCAAGGCCCATGAGACTCTGGTAAATTGGCTGGAAGGGGCAGATTAGGCATAGCCGGTGCCAGATGAGGCGCACCAATTGAAGATTCTGAAGTTGTTACAGGCCGATTATTTGGTACTTCGGCGTCGGTACTTAACATGACATACCACAAAAGGATCAATCTGATCAATAGACATCGTGAACTTCTAAATTTTCCTGCATTTTTTTTATCCGAAATCAATCATTACAGTATTTAGACAGTCATAAGTGCATCACAAAGTGATTTCTGCGCTTAGTTTCGCATAATTTCAATGATTAGCTATACATATAGATCCATAAACAAATAAAATATCTACCATCTGACATCTTTTAGTGAAATTTACAAAAGAATAACAATCTCAAGCTTCAGAGACTACAAAAGTACAAGACATGGACGAAACAAAAACAAAGTTAAGTTTATTTCCATTCGTTTAATTTTCACTCCAATTTAAAGGGACCAAAAAAAAGGGAAGCAAAACCAACAAGCTCTATCAAAATTCAAAATTAACCCTATCTCAAGAGAGTCCAATCTCTAGTCAAACTATCAATTAAGTGTTCTGCATTCTCATAGTTATTCATTTCTGTTTTTGTTAGCTCGAAAAATCAGAACTTTAACCCGATAATTAGGTTTTTTTTTTTTTTTTGGTTTAAATCAAAGCTTTATTTCATGTTTTAGTGCTCACAATTGAAATTTCTCGTCAACTAGTCCAATCTTCCTTTTCTTCCCCCTCTTCATCTTAAAGATTGTTTATTTTAACTTTATTATTCTCTACCGTTTCCCACATTTTCTCGGAAACCAAACGGAAGTTTGACCAACTCACAAAAACATAAAGACCGCTAGCAAGCCAAAATAAAAACAGCTCCAGAAATCGAAATTAAAAATGAACCGAATCGACAGAACCTGCGAGCGCAGACATCACCGACAACCGCGGACGCTTAGATCTGTGAGAAGGGACCAAACTGGCGGCGAGATCACAGTGCCAATGAGCACAAGGATTGAAAATTCGAAGCAACACTACGAGCTGAAGTTGTTAGTGGCGGCGGAGGAAGGGGGATCCGACGGCGGCGGTATCGTCGCGAACGTCAGAACTCCGAGCAGTATAGATGGACTCAGAATCTCCATAACCGCGTCGAATCGGGAGATACTGAGTTGAGTGAGTTCTAAGAACTCCAACTCGGCGATTGGAGAAGAGGCTCGTGACTGTTGGTGGAGATGTCAGATGTCGTTGGGTTTCTTTATTTTTTCTTTTTTAACTCACTCTCACCAGTATCGGAGAAGCTAATTTTGGTCCTTTCTTTTCTTTTTCAACTAATTTCTGTTTTCAAAACGGAAATTTTCAGGTATTTGTTATTATTTTTTGTGACACTCGGATATATAAATAGATAAAAAAAAAAAAAAATACAGTAATAATAATTCAAGCTATTCTCTATAAAAAAGAGAGAGACAGAGAGAGAGAGAGATTAGTCAAAATAGTATAATGAAATACATGGTTTTAAAAGAATTAGCATACATGAAATTGTTGTTAATAAATAGCATAATTAAGATAAATGACAAGGAAAAACCCAAAAATACCCATAACCCCTCATTCTCTCTCTTCCTTCTCTTTCCCCCTCCCATCTGTCAGTTCCCGTCCCTGCCTTCGACGGTGAAATTCACGACCGACACGTCATGACCGCAATAGCTGATGAGATTCATGGTCGAAATTGTCTCGAACTCCATTGCGACCATGATAGATGGCGAGATTCGTAGATCCCAACGGCAAAAATCATGAATCTTATCACGAGACGATAATCAAGAAATCACGATGAAAATTGTGATTCTTTATCGCAAAATTTCTCACTGTCGCCAGTGGATTTCTCTATCAAATTCGAATCGTGATCATAAGATGGGAAACGTAATGAAATCTGACGAGATCTCGTCGGTCGTGGCGTGAAATCTCCGACGATCCTGTGGTTTCATATTCTCCGTCTCCATGATTATATCCTCCAGCAGCTTCATGGCCAATACCGATGGCAGCTAGGATGTTTGGGGGTTGGGGTTAGGGTTAGGGTTAGATTTAGGACTGAATTTGGGGATAAATCGGGGCTTTTTACAATATTCAAAATTTATAGAAGAAAATGTAAATACTAAGAATAACTGTAACAATTTTTAATTATTAACATTGATTGGTAATAAATGTGATATTATTCTATTAACTAAAAAACAATAAATAAGGATTTTTACTCATAAAAAATAATCTTTACCTCACTTAATCATCGGTAAATTTCATATCTACTTGATAAATCTGATATTTACTGATTAAATAAAAAATAAAAAATAATGGTATTTACCTTATTTATTTGTTAATAAATCTAATATTAACTTGATAAATATGATATTTACTCTTTCAATAAAAAAACATTAAATAATGATATTTACATATAAATATTGGTATTTATATGATTTATTTATTAGTAAATTGAATTTTTGTTAGTACTATTATTTACTAATAAATCATAGATTAGTTAATAAATAAATATAATATTTGTCAAAAAATTGTATATTTACATATTTATTAATTCTTAGTAAATAATAGTATTTACTCAACAATAAAGTGGAATGGCAAATAATCAATTAATTCATTTATTTACTTGTAAATCTAATATCTATCATAATTATTATTTTTGTCAAGTTATTTTTTTTCAAAGATAAAAACTAGCATTAGGTTATATAAATCACTTTATTTACTTGAATTTAACCAGTTAATATGTATTGTAAATCTGGGTATTTAGCAATAAATAGTGATATTTATATGTTTTAGATTAATAAATCAAATATTTGCTTAATAAATCTAATTCAATAAATCCAAATATTTACAGGTAATAAAATGGATATAATGTATAAAATAAGATGAATTTATAGAATAGATAAAATCAACAAATCCAAATATTAACAAATAATAGTAAATCTATATATTTACAAAGAAATACTGGTATTTACATGTAAATCCTTTACTTATCTTGTATTTTATACTTTTTATATAAATAGTGAAATCTAAATAGTTACTAAGTATTCTAAAAAGGAAAAAAAGATTTACTAAATATATAATAGTAAATCTATATATTTACGAAGAAATAATGATATTTATGCGTAAGTCCTTTACTTGTCTTGTATTTTATACTTTTTATGTAAATAGTAAATCTAAATATTTACTAAGTATTCTTAAAAAAATGATTTACTAAAAAAAATTAATAATTGCAAATAAATATGTTAATTTTCATTAAATTTCATAAATTACAAAATATACTCCTAAATTATACCAAAATTAAGCCCTAATTCAATCAAACTCTAACCCTAAATTTCCTTAAATTTCATTTTATTACAAAATGTACCCAAAATTATATCAAATTATGCCCTAATTCAATCAAACCCTAAAATCCCTAATAACCATCGCCGCCACTTTTGTTGCCGTTGTCATGTAGCCAGAGAACGGGTCCCAAAGCTTGTTAGAGCATCCGCCATTACCTTATCACTGGAGATCCAAACGCATTGTCTGAACATCACGATTAAGCTCACAAAATGTCGTCTCATTGATGAGATCATTCTTAAAGCTTTTGAAGCCGCCACTACTGCAATATCATCACAAATTTGGGAAACATGCGAATTCTACAGATCGCGATAGCACGAAATGTCCAATCATCAGCGAGAGATCACAACTTTTGTTTCTCCATTGCGATTGGAGATTTGTTGCATCTCATCTTGCTGTTGATGCAAGATCTGAGGTCCACCACTAGCCGAACAAAAACAACAATCACGGCGTTGATTTGCACCAGTACTGCTCGCATTACAAGCCCACTAGAGCGCCGTTAGAGATCTTTGACAACTACAATTCAGGTAGCCATGGTTTAGGGACAAAAAAGGAATTATACTTTTAGAAAAAGTCTAACAAGTTATTTTTTTAAAATAAAAAGATATACATATTATATATTGGATATAAAGAATATACTATTTAGTATGATTTCCCTATATATAGAAGTTCAAGCTACTAAAATCTAATAATAATAATAATAAAATAATACACTAGTTGCTTCGTCATTCCACAAATGGCTAAATAGAAATGTCAATGTTTTAATATCAATAATTTTGACTCCTAATATCCTAATTATACAGTTTTTCCTGCTAGCATCCTAATATTTAAGTTGACGATAGATAGTTAAATTATAATGGAGATAATGAACTTGAATTTTTAGGATTTTTTTTTTAACTTAGAATATAAGATTCTGATATTTATCATTTTTGATGCTGTTAAATATAAAATTCTATTGGATCATGTTCTTACCGTTGATTTTTAGGAAATAGATTGCATAAACTTTAAAATATTTTATCCTCATGTAAGCAATTTTTATATGTTAAGGGGGTGTTTGGTTCGCTAGTTTGAGTTGAAATATTTTAGTTGTAATAGTAAATTTTTTTGAATTTTCAGTAAAGACAAAAAACTTTTTGGGAAAAAGATAAAAACTTTTTAGAAAAAGACAAAAAAAATTTGAGTTGGAACGGAGATGAACTCACGAACCAAACACCCCCTAAGGGGTGTTACCCTCATCTAAATAACTTATTGGGTTGTACCGTCATAGCAATTTTTTTAATGGCACATATCACTTATTGCTAAGAACTAAAATCAAAATTTATTATAAAAAATATATTTTTTGTCTTACTAATTATATTATTATTTTAATCATTAAATTAAACAAAATTTTTTGTAAATATAAATTAATCGTTAAAAAGTTTATCTAAATTTTAAAACAATAATACATTTGGTAAATTAAAAAATACAATAATTATTATAAAGTTTTTCCAATTATTAAGAAAAGTTGTACTCCTTAAAAAAAAAAAAAAGTTATATTCATGAACCAAAGGCCGTATCCACCAAAAAAAAAATTTTTTTTTTTTGAAGTGTTAACATTCGTCATTTGTTGAGAACATGGTTTTCGGATATCAAAGCAAGAGAAAGCGGAGAGACGCACAGACTTTAATCGTTAGCTAACGTGCGCCGTTAACGGAAAAATACAAGTTAATGGTTTAAAAGGACAACTGAAGGTAGTGTTATCATCTGACGCGGCGTACATAATTACTTCCATTGACCTCCACCGTCTATAGTTTAAGGCCGTGTTTGGTTAAATTGATTAATTAACGCTGCGTTTGGGACCACCTTTCCAACCGGTGTTTCACCGTCAGCACTGGAGATTGCTTTTGTTTCCAAAAGCCAGCTTGGAAAATGCCACTGCTAGTACTAGTCGTATCCAGTTCTAGTTGCTTTTGCAAATGTTTATGTACATAAAATAAAACGGCCCAAGTGTTTTTTTGTTTTTTGTTTTGGTTGTGTTTATAATAAAATATTTCAGCTTGCATTTTTTACTATAGTTTTTTAATTAAAATAAGCAAAGCCCACTTCTTAAAAGATTCATTTTCTTTCAAATTATTTATTTATCAAACACAAAACCCAATAATATCTTTTTTTCAAAAATTTTCACACCAAACCAATCTTTCCAATACTTAACACATTTTCAAATAAAAACATTTTCAAAATCCCATCTTTAAAAGTGACCACAAACGGACTATAAGTACTTTGATGCCAATTAATTGAAATCTTTTAATAATAATATATTTGGCAAAGGGGACCAACTAATAATCATAAATAAATTCAGTCAATTCGTATATGTATATTAGGGGACAGGTCTATATCGCAAAATCAATGTTTTCATTTATGCTACCTAAATAATAGTTTGCCAACGTGAAATTCGTTACAAATTGAAATTTGAAGAAAGACCAAAAATTAGAAAAAATAAAAATAAAAAAATGTAGTTTTATATACGTTTCTAGTGTTGAGGATAAGCACGTGTCATTTGTCATAGCCACACAATCCTGATTATTATTCTTATTTTTTTCATTTCTAATGTTATTCTAAGTTAGCTCTTATGCCAACAAGACAAAGAATTTCAATCCAGTGACGTAAATGCTTTGAAAGGTTTCTCAACGGTTGGAAATATTTGTAGCAAAATAAGGACCGTGCCGGATTTTGATTACATAGGCATGATTATTACATTCGTTGAATTGGTAAATACAATATACGTTATCAAATTGCGCTGTTCAATAAATTATTGTTTTAGTTAAGATTGGTTGTGTGTGTGTTGGGCGGGGGTACGACTAAAATCTGTATTTATGAATAATCTTTATTGTTATAACAAAGCCTCAATACTATTTGAAGCCTCGTGTAAACTTAACAAAAAAAAAAAAAAAAATTAATAGAACAACAACAACAAAAGGCTATGAGGACATGTCGTTTTTTCAAAAAGTAAACGGCACTTTGTTGCACCTTTCTATCAGAAAACGACATATTAAAATGAAACTGTCATTTATCCTGCTCTGCAATAATAGTTTGTACGTCATGGCCATTTCCCACGTTTAAACGACATGTCGTTTTTTCGAAGTACTAAAAATGCAATTTGCATTTTTCTTCGGCTCAAACGACATGTTGTTTTTGCATCAAAGGACAAAAACCACAACAACGAAAAAAGGTTCGTGTTCTCTCTTTCTGTCTGCAATAGAAGCTGGGCCAGCTCATGTTTGATTGAGACATAGAATCCAGATCCAATCCTTTTAAAAGGCCCAAGCCCAAAAACAAAGAGGCCCCTTCACTGGTTCGGGTTTATATTTGGAAACTGTTTAGGATCCGAAAAGCACTTAAACTTACCGCTTCCATGGACCATGGTCCGTCGTCGACTCCCGAGTCCCGCCTCATAGTTCATTAGTTCTGTTTTGTTTTTCCGATTTCCAACCAAAAAAAAAAAAAAAAGAAAAAAAAAATCTGATTTCCTACCTTGTTCTCTGAGCAACACGAGGTTCTAATTTTAGTTCTTACAGAGCATAAATCGAAGCTAGGGTTCGTCATCCAAGCGAATTCCTCTTCTCTAATGGTGACCTAGGGTTTTCGCTTTCGTTTTCCCCGATAACAGGAGACAATTTCACCATAGAGAGAGAGCGCTATGTCTAAGAGGAAGTTCGGATTCGAAGGCTTCGGCATAAACCGCCAGTCCACCTACAACTTCGAGCGCTCTCAGCAGCAAGCTCCTCAGCGACTGTACGTCCCTCCTTCTTCTCGCGGCCATGGCCACGACAACTACGAGGACATCGACCTCGACAACATCGACTACGAAGAGAATGACGCCGCAGCCGATACTGGTAATGGCGGCGGCGGTGGTGCTGATGAGGAAGTTGATCCGCTCGACGCGTTTATGGCTGGGATTCACGAGGAGATGAATGCGGCGCCGCCGCCCAAGGAGAAGGAGAAGGCGGAGAAGTACAAGGACGACGAGGAGGATGATCCGATGGAGAGCTTCCTTAGGGCTAAGAAGGACGTAGGCCTGACGCTAGCCTCGGACGCGCTTCACGCCGGTTATGATTCCGACGAGGAGGTTTACGCCGCGGCGAAGGCTGTCGACGCCGGGATGATTGAGTATGATACGGATGATAATCCTGTTGTTTTGGATAAGAGGAAGATTGAGCCGATTCCGGCTCTGGATCACAGTTCGATCGATTACGAGCCTTTTAATAAGGACTTTTATGAGGAGAAAGATTCAATATCTGGTAAGTAATCAGTACCGAATCCTTCTCTTGATTGATGATTGTTTCTGATAGTTTTAATTGTGAAATTAGCTTATTGCCAACTAACAAAATTGAAATTCCTGTCTCTGGTTTGTAATGTTCTTGAATGTGAGTTTTTATTCGTGAATTTGTCATTCTAGTTGGGAATTATGTTTTGAATAATGTCTATATTAGAATTAAGATCAGAAAGAAGCGGATAAAAAAGAATAATTATCAAAAATCGATGATTATCTATTTAAGAATGGTAACAAATTTGTGAAACTATATTGTTGTGATTCTTATGAAAAATGTCATGATTTAGCTTTGTTATGTTTTATGACTAACTCATAAGTTTTCTATTCTTCTTTATTTTTTTATCTGATATTGTTTCCATTACTCAGGGATGAGCGAGCAAGATGTCGCTGAATATCGAAAGAGCTTGGCCATTCGGGTGTCGGGTTTTGATGTACCAAGGCCAATTAAGTCATTTGGAGATTGTGGTTTTTCTCTGCAACTCATGAATGCTATCAAGAAACAAGGCTACGAGAAGCCTACATCAATACAATGCCAAGCTTTACCCATTGTGCTTTCTGGTAGGGATATTATTGGTATAGCAAAAACTGGTTCAGGTAAGACTGCTGCTTTTGTCCTTCCAATGATTGTCCATATCATGGATCAGCCTGAACTTCAGAAAGAAGAGGGTCCAATTGGAGTAATATGTGCACCCACTAGAGAATTGGCACACCAGATATACTTAGAGTGCAAGAAATTCGCAAAATCACATGGGATACGTGTCTCTGCTGTATATGGTGGTATGTCCAAATTAGATCAGTTCAAAGAGCTTAAGGCGGGGTGTGAAATAGTTGTTGCTACTCCTGGTAGATTAATTGACATGCTGAAAATGAGAGCACTAACAATGTCAAGGGCATCTTACTTGGTACTTGATGAGGCTGATCGGATGTTTGACCTTGGATTTGAGCCACAGATTAGATCCATTGTAGGTCAAATTCGGCCGGATCGTCAAACCCTACTCTTTTCTGCAACAATGCCACGTAAAGTTGAAAAGTTGGCTAGAGAGATTCTTACTGACCCTATAAGAGTTACTGTTGGAGAGGTGGGAATGGCCAATGAGGATATTACTCAGGTTGTTCACGTGATTCCTTCTGATGCTGAGAAGTTACCCTGGCTTCTTGAAAAGCTACCTGGAATGATTGATGAAGGTGATGTTTTAGTGTTTGCTTCGAAAAAAGCCACGGTTGATGAGATTGAATCGCAGCTGGCTCAAAGAGGTTTTAAAGTTGCAGCTCTTCATGGTGATAAAGACCAGGCTTCCCGAATGGAGATATTGCAAAAGTTTAAATCCGGCATCTATCATGTTCTTATTGCAACTGATGTTGCTGCTCGTGGTCTTGATATCAAGTCAATTAAGTCAGTTGTGAACTTTGATATTGCAAGAGACATGGACATGCACGTTCACCGTATTGGTAGAACAGGTCGTGCTGGTGACAAAGATGGCACTGCATACACCCTTATTGTGCAGAAGGAGGCTCGGTTTGCTGGTGAATTGGTCAACAGTTTGATTGCTGCTGGTCAGAATGTGTCAGTGGAGCTTATGGATCTTGCTATGAAGGTACTGTCACATTTCTATCTAACAGTTTCAAATGTGATACACATCTGACTTGATTTTGTTCTCAATGAGTTATCTTCATGTCCTTTAACAATAAAGTAGCATACCAATAGTTTTCCATCGTAATTTGGTTATGTTTCATGTTTTTACTGAAGCCAGTGTGTGTGTGTGTGTTAATTGCTGAATAATAATACACAAACACATGCTCATACACGTGTTGCTAGACTGTTATTGAACATATTTTCATCTTAAATCATCAGGATGGAAGATTCAGGTCCAAACGTGATGCAAGAAAAGGAGGTACCATTGTTAGTTTGTCACCAACTTGCAACTGCCATTTTGTTTGGGTTTTTCCCTAAATAATAAAGCTGCCTTTGCCTGGTTTACAGTGAACTTGTTCTAGGAGCCCTCCATAACATTTTTTACGATATCTTGTGCAGGTGGGAAAAAAGGTAGAGGGCGAGGAGGTGGTGCTGCTGGTGGTCGGGGTGTCCGTGGAGTAGATTTTGGTTTAGGTATAGGTTATAATGCAGAAACCAACAATGTTTCATCTCAAACCGTTCCTAGTCGATCTGCAGCAGTAAATTCTCTTAGGACAGGGATGATGACTCAATTTAAGAGCAACTTTGTTGCTGCTTCTTCTAACTCCCAGACTCAGGGAGCAAACAACATTTTGAGCGTACCTGCCAACAAGAGACCAGCCTTACCTGGCTTTGTCTCAGGTGGTTCCATTGGTGGTGATATATTTAGAACTCAGACAACCAATCCGGTTAACTTGTCCCAAACGACAGGAGGAAGCAACTCGTCTAGTAAGAACTCCGGCGTGAATCAGAAGAGCTCGGAAAGGTTGGTTGCTATGTTCTTAATGGTATCCTTACATGCAATACATGTAACCGACAATGTTGCTGATTGGTTCGTTTGTTGTTCTTTTTGCAGTTCTAGAGATAGACCTAGAGAAAGGCGCCGGGCATCTGGTTGGGACCGTTGATATTCCATTTAATGATTCTGCTTCTGCTTCTGCTTCCCATGAACAACTCTTTTTTTTTTTTTTTTTTTTTTTTTGTGTGTGGGTGATCTAGGTAATGTCTGTATAATTATTCATGTTTGGTTAGTTATGTGGCTCTTAACCGTGTATGATTTTTGGTATTTTATTTATTTATCTTCTATTTTCAGCTTATAGCAACTTTAGTCGCCCGTCACTCGGTTTGAGAATTTTGTTACATGTAATTTGTTATTTAGAAATTTGGATAAGGAAATGATCTAGTTACTTCAAAACGTTATTGGATCATAGTGAACTCAATGAGCAACTTTCTTTTTAGTTGGTGAAAAATGAGAACTTGATTCATCAGACAATTGGTTCCAGTTCCTTCCTCAATATTTCTTGTTTCATTTGTTTCTTGATTTTTTTGAAATACAAAAAAAAAAAAAAAAAAAAAAAAAAAAAAAGAAGAAGAAGCCCGGAACGTTGAATTTTAAACAAACTAAGGGAAAAAAAAAGTTGTTGTGAAAGTGAACAAGCACAGCTCAAATGCGTTATATTTCTGAAAGCTAGAAATATGTACAACTTTGACTTAACATGAGAATTATAAATCAAGTATCGAGGTAAAAATAATAAACATTGGAAATTATAACTGATTAGCTTTTCCCTCAAATTCTGTCATTAATTTTTATTCTTCCTCGAAACAGGCTATTTGCATTAACAAATTAAATAAAATTACTCGTATATTTGTTTTTTTTGTTAAAAGTAGTTACATTGGTCGTCTCATCAAAGCTAGAAATAATAAAACATTTTTACATTTTGAAAGCTAGAAATATGAACAACTATAAAAATTATCATAAATTGCAGAAGAGAATGCAACGAAAATGAGCCACTTCAAGCCTTGGGGCACTGCGGAGCAGCATTTCTGTTACTGGCGAGTTCTCTTCGTCTAGTGGCGTTGGGGCATATCTCCAGGCAAGGCTCCTTAAGAATGGCATCATCTTCAGGCAGTGGAGGATGTACACCAAATTTAAACTGCCATGCAATATTTGACTACACTAGATCAGATTTCTTCATGTGAATTCTGTTATCCGTATTGGAGAAGTAGCCAATTTATCAGCACAAGAAGTGGCTCCTCTCTATACATGATTTCTATTAAAAAGGTTGGTCATTCAAACAAGAATACAGATGAATCTAAACCACGGAATATGTAATTTCCAATCTTTCAAGTTATCGGGTAATTTCCAATCTTTCCTTGACCAGAAAGTCGGAGACGGAGGAGATGGTGGGATTACCTGGCAGCTGTAATCGGTGAAGTTTGGCTCCATTAGTAGAGGAACACCCATGTAATCCTTGAAGAAAGACTGAAGAAATATATAGATACACATACAGACATACATACATATAAGTATACTAATGGAATAAGAGCAGAGCAAATATACATGAATGCAGTAATGAAAGAGAGAAAAATAGTGTTTCTTCAACAATTAAACTGACCTGTGTGGGAAGTTTGCAAGTATTGATACAAATCCCTACACATTTGCTTTCTTCCAAGTACTTGCATTTCTCTACAAACACCTACAAATGCAGAAATGTCACAACTGTAAGAATTAGAATTCAGATGAACCAAATTTAAAGTTGGAATTGGACCGGTATCCTCACTCACCCCAGAAGCGCATGAGGTCCCATCAGGAAGATCCACAGAATTAACACTGCATCTGCCCATCAGCCATTGACAAGTGATTGCAGTCACTCTTGCTTGAATCCACACATCAACACAACAACCAAACTGTCATTGACATTCACATCAAAATCAACAAAACACTTGTATCCATATTATACATATGTGTGTATCCATCCAAGCAAGCTCATCTTTTTATAATATTTGTCTTGGAATCTATTCAATGGACATCCCAAAAAAATACTAATAAACAAGAACACATTCAAACCAATTCCTAAGAAAACACACACACACACACACAACTTATCTTACCGACCATAACTGCAGCCACTTTTCCTCCTGCAATGGGTGCTACAAGCATTTTGTAAAGCTCCAACAGCCATGGCGGAAACAGCGATCTCAATATTCGTACCTGTGTCGTGTGTTTATGATTGCAATATAAGCCCAAATTAAACTTCTCAAATACATTTCAGTTGATCAACTGAAAAAGAATCTAGTATGTACCGCTGCTTCTTTAGTGTCAGAATTGGATTTGTTTTTCATCACCATATGGTTTGCAACTTCGATGAGTCCATCGTATCCGGGCTTGTTAGAATCAAATCCAACCTCCTGTTCAATCATCACAACAATTATATTCATATATGTAATTTACCGTTTTATTTTCTCTTTTTCACAAATGGAGATAAGTGGATAAGGTGTGGATGGAGGTGAAACTACCTGTACCATTTTGGAACGGAACAAGTTGAGGAACAAATCATCGAAGACGCCAGGTGTGTATTCGAGCTTCGGAGCCCAGCTTTCATGTCTTACCTGAGAGAAAATTTGGAGCGAGAAAATTAAGGAGAAATAGAGTTTAGTTACATAGAATGTAACATTGTTTTAGACGAAAAAAGAGAATGAGAGAGTAATTAAGAGAAGTGAGAAGAATGGGGACCTGTTGTGGCGGAGGTGGAGGAGGAGAAGAGGAGAAGAAGAGGTGAGAGGTGGAGTGTCTGTGGGGATGAGGAGGTGTGGGTGAGGAGAAGAGAACGTGTGGCTGTGGAGGACGAAGATGAGCCACTGCCTTCATTTCCTCAGCCACCACCACCTTCTAACTCCAACCATTGGATGTCTACTCCATTGAGCAAATGGGGACACTGTACTTTGACTATATTTAATAATAATAATAATAATAATAGTAGGATAAATTACTAAAGTTTGTCATTAAATTTTTAAATTTATATGACTTTATCCTCAAATCTTTTTTTTCGTAACTAAAATGTTCTTAAATTATTAAAATATTATTATAATAAGTTTTTTTATTAATTTGTGAATAGAATCTATTAGTTAATATAATTATTTGACTAATTATTGGATTTCTTCTAAAAATTAACAAAAATGATTGTTATAATAATATTTTTAATAATTTAGGAACACTCTAATTCTAATTATGAAAAAAATCAGAAGTTAAAATTGTAAAATTCTAAAGTTTAAAGAATAAATAAGTAATTTATCTATTATAATAATAAGAAGAACAGAGCTTTTTCTTTTAAATAAAAAATGAGAAACAATGGACTAAAACGCTGCGTTGCAGTTGCAGAGATGGAAAAACGCCAACAAAAGAAAACCAACATCAATAGAAACGACACCAACTTTGGAAGACCACAGCAACCGACAACGGAAACGACAACATTAAAGACAAAACAAGACATCAACTGAAGAAACTACATGAAGTACGAAACGACATAAATTAATAAAAGGACAACATTCATGAAAAACGACAATTTAGACAAGACGACAACATGAACAAAAACGAAGGCGCTTCGGTTTCAAAAACTACACAAATAGACATTTGTAAAACAGGAAAACGACAATGTTAAACCCTTGCAAAGCCCTCTCTTCGTGAGGGAAAAGCGGAGAACTACCAAGATAATGAACAAATCGATTCTCTGCCAAAATGAACAATAACGGGCGCGTGGTCTCCACCGCAAGGCGGCTCTCAGCGATGGCGGGGCCGTCGCAGCCGGGGACTGGGGAAAGCCTGTACAGAAGGCTGTTGGGTTTGGGAGCGACGGGAGGCAGCGTTTGGAAGACACTAAACGAGTACGTTATGGAGGGCAATGTCGTCTTGAAATCCGAGCTTTGGCGATCCGTCAAGGAGCTTCGCAAGTTCAGGAAGTTCCACTCTGCCCTCCAGGTGTTCCATTTTCTATTCCTGATAATTTTGAGAAATTGAAAATTTTTTTACTGCTGGAAAGTTTCCAACAGCTAATTTTGTTGAATTTTCCATATTAATTGAAACTTACTTGAAGAAAATGTGAAAAGAAAAGCTAATTATGCATAAGCAATGTTGTGTTATGATAAAGTTCTGATCTTTTGACAGAATTTCCGTGTATTTATAAGGAGAAATCTGGTTTTCGTACCCTAAGTCAGATTAAAAATATATATATATTAGATTGAATAAAGTACCAAAATTTAGTAGAAGCTGACAAAGATCCGATGGTTAAAACTGTTTCCTACCGAAGAATTGTCCTGTTTATAGCCTGCCGCGGTTACAGTTGTTGTTGTTCACGTCGTGATTACTTCGATGCAGATAATGGAATGGATGGAGATGAGGAAGATCAACTACTCTCATAGTGATTACGCGATTCATCTTGATCTTATCTCCAAAACCAAAGGGATAGCGGCTGCGGAGAATTACATGAGCGATCTCTCGTCATCAGCAAAGAACAATTTCACTTATGGGGCTCTTTTGAATTGCTATTGCACGGAAACTATGGAAGAGAAAGCATTGGAGCTCTTCCAGAAGATGGAAGAATTGGGGTTTGTTTCAAACGCTTTGCCCTTTGCCAATCTCATGACTATGTACATGAAAATGGGCAAGCCCGAAAAAGTACCCTCCACGGTACAGGGTTTGATAAAGAGGAATTTGTATCCGAGCACCTACGTTTACAATGTTTTGATGCAGAGCTATGGGTCCTTAAACGACATTGCGGGAGTAGAAAGAGTTCTGGCTGAGATTGAAATGGTAGAAGAAGGCAAGCGCGATTGGACAACATATAGTAACCTGGCTACAATCTATGTGAAGGCTGGACTTTTTGATAAGGCTATGGGAGCTCTTCAGAAGCTAGAGTGTACAATGAAACCAGGGTCGCGCCAAGCTTACCATTTCCTAATTAGCCTGTATGCTGGGATTGGTCAACCTACTAGACGTTTATAGGGCATGGAAATCTCTGAATTCGGTTTATCCATCATTCAACAACTTGAGCTATCTTGTCATGCTTCAAGCTCTTTCCAAGCTTGATGATGTTGAGAACTTGATAAAGTGCTTTAAGGAGTGGGAGTCGAGTTTTTCTAGTCATGATATCAGGTTGACGAATGTTGTTATAGGTGCTTACCTCCATCATGGAATGTACAAAGAGGCGGAGTTGCTTTTGAAGACACCTCTAAGAGGTTTAAAGGGCCTTTCTCCAAAACTCGGGAAAGGTTCATGTATTACTTCTTGGAGAATCGTCAAGCAGATTTAGCTCTTGGCTATTTGGATTCCAATGTTTCGGAAGACAAGGATGGTGAATGGCGTCCACCCCCATCACTAGTAAGTGCCGTTTTTGATCCATTTTGAGGAAGAGAAAGATGTTCATGGTGCTGAAAGGGTTCTCAACATTCTGAAGCCTTATCACTGTCTCAATTCGGACCATTATCAGTTGTTGTTGAAGACCTATGTAGCGGCTGGCAATTTTGCTCCGGACTTGCATAGGAGGCTAGAGGAAGATGGTGTTGTAATTAGCCGCGAGGTCGAGGAGTTGCTTCAAAGGGTTTGCCCTGGTTAGATTAGTTTTGTTTAAGCTCTGTAATCTTGAAATACGTGGCTCTTCTTGGTGAAACGCTTTTGAAGAGTTTCAAATGAAAAAATGGGCGTATATGTATAAATCTTTTTTTTTTTAGGGGGGGGGGGGGGGTGTGTGTTGGCAATCTGCATAAAAGCAAATAAGTAACCGAGTAAAAGTTGGCGAAAAAGTTTTGTTTGCTTTTGTTTTTTTTTTTTTTTTTTTTTGTTTTTCTAACAAATTCAGCGAATATGTTGTAAAACCAAACTAAACCAGAAGTTTACCAGTTTAATTTCCACACTTGAGGCGCACGTTAACGTGGTTAGCAAAGTCCTTAACAAGTTTAGAGATGATTGTTAAACTCGGTAAAAGTTGTCAAAGCTCAAGGTTTAGAGGATGAAAGTGCAAACTCCCCTTCTTTAATTTAGTATAGAGGGGATCCCATCTTGGGGAAAGTTAAGAAATTCGTCTACGTCTATTAAGAATACTAGCAGAAACACAATATATTTCTTGTAGAAGAAAGGGGGGGGAGAAAAAAAAAAGGTCGTCAGCTTTTTAACACCACAATAACAGGAGGAAAAAAAAGGCATTACAAGATAAAATCGTGAGGTTTATCATAACAAAAGAAAAAATGAGAATCTAGTTTTTTTCTTTTTTTCTTTTTTATAAAGAAAAAGAATGAAATCCAAAGTACAAACATAGGAGCTACAATCAAAATGAACACAATACCAAAAACGCCCCCTAGTGCTATCCTACAGATTTTCCATTGGTGAGAAGGGCACTGTCTTTTGATAAAGAAAAAGAATGAAATCCAAAGTACAAACATATGAGCTACAATCAAAATGAATACAATACCAAAAACACCCCCTAGTGCTATCCTACAGATTTTCCATTGGTGTGAAGGGCACTGTTTTTGGTCTGAAAAGCACCCTATATCCCACATAAATAGATGCGCATAAAGAGACTACTGACAGCAGAAGAGCAAAAACACTTGAAGAATTTGACGTGCCATTTGCTCCGGTTGTTACCATAGAGCTCCCTGAAGGGATATCCAAGGATAGCCAATCGCAGCTGACAGAATAGTGTCCAGAGCCATGCCATGGTAGTCCCTCGGGCGGATACCAAAACGCAACTGACATCCTACTTGTTCCACCGATTGTGAATTGAGCATCCTGCATCAAACAGGCAAGAGAATTGTCAGATACGACTCTTGCTGCATTGTAAATATTTCACATCATCTTTGCACAAGCAATACGAGATGGAAATGCAAACAAAATCAACTTTCTTTCTTGAAGCCATTTAGAGGAAGGGAAACAAAATTCAGCACAAATTCCAAGAAAACATGTTCTATATGCATATCATCATCAAATCCCCTCTTAAAGATTTTTTCATTTTATTTTTGTGAATCGAAGTTTGATAATCAGACGGCAGAGATACATTTATCACTCAATTAGAACAATCTCTGGAGTTGCATATTGAGTCTTATCTTTGGTCCTATATCAATTTTAATCGGTGGGAAAGCAAAGAGAAAGGACAATCGACTGATAGTTTGAACCAACTTGATAAATCAGAAGTTATACCAAAAATAGCAGATCAGGGGTGTCAATCACGTTGCATAAAAATTTAAGGTAAGAAGATGACCTGTTGAAGTCGATCAAGGGTTCTCAAAGGCCTCGAGAATTCGAAGTAGTATGTGCCCTTTTGACCAGCTTTGGAATATGGACTGTCGTCCTCCACAAAACCTGAAATAGACCGAGTATATAAATACGGACACATGAAAATTAAAGAGTGATAGAGATGCTATAGTACAAGGGTAATACGTAAAAGGTAACACATGTGGCACCATATAGGGTTATCATACACACGAATCATTCAGATAAAGGACCAGTATTATGCAGTTAAGATTCCTTCTTCAATTGTTTAACTCATTGTTTCATGTTTCTAATAAGGTTAGGTGGGCCTGAGCTAAGTGTTCTATGTTTATGTGGTTCAAACGCGTAAACCAACTGTATAACGAAAGCACATTACTTTACCTGAGTGAACACTGAAGCTGCTGTGCCACCATGCACCTTTCCAATCGTTTTGGGAACGAGAATCATTTCCTGAAAAAAAAGAAGGGAAATAAATTAAGAGAAATTGCATCTCCTTGGGAGATGGTGGAAAGGAACAGAAAGTGAATATAATAATTTGATGAAGTACCAGACGATCTTGTATTTGTTTAATGTATTACAAGAAATAGATACGATTCGCAAGACCTCAAGGCAGGCAAGACAAAATCAATTTTTAAGCGCCATACAGGTGTAGTTGATTAAGATGTCGGTGCCAAATATTTCTCACAGATAACTAATTACTGATTGTGGTATAATGAAAAGCAAGCCTTAGAATTCTGAGACCAAATGTTAGATTTCGTGTAAGCAATTTAATGACTGAACTTTCTTTCTTAAAGTTGCATACTTTTCTGCTTCAGTTTTCACGGGGTCAGGGAAGGAAATACTGAATAGCAATGAATTGATATGATACGCTGAGTACCTGAAGGACCTTTTCCATCTAGGTATCTGCAGTGTGGGTTCCAGGCATAAAGATCAACCAGATGACCATATCTGTTCACACAAGAGTTACCAAATAAGACATTTGGACTAAAAGCAATTTCAGAATCTACTGGCCAAGTGTGTTCTGCATTACCTGTCATCCCCGCTTCCCTCGCTGTTGTCTACCGGGTTACCACCATAAAGTCTTCCAGGAATGGCATTTCCGATTGAGAAGTGCATGATGTCAACTTCATGACCCTTGCAAGTCTTGTTAGTGCAAGAACTAACTACTTCCTTACAGCCACCCATCTACCACCAGGAGAAAAACAAGTTTTTTTTTTTTAACAAGTTAAAAACTTTTTTTTTTTTTGGGTTTAATTTCTAAAGCCAGAAAAAGAACAGGATGGTAAAGGAGAAACAGCTATTGTACATTAAAACACTAGTCCACACAAGTCAGTAACTCACATTGTGATAGGACGCCTCCTCACCAATTTGGAACATTAGAGCAACAGATGGGCATTTGTTGTTTTCACTTCACCACATTAAAACATAACCCAAATCAGGAAATATACATATAAATATATATATAAAGGAAAAACGCTAGGCTTTTGAATATCAATATATGTGATATATGAGCTGACCTATTTTTATTGGTAAGTATTTAAAGTATTGCTACGTCAATTAATTGCATCTACCAACAAAAATGAGTTGGCACTCAAAAAATTACGATTAGAGTTGGTGTCCCTGCACTAACTCATATGTAAAGAGTTTAAACATGTTTATCTCTCATTTTTGTTCCAAACGAAAAAAGATTTCGAATAGTAGGAGAGTATTTTTTTAATAATAAAATCTTGAAATTACTTATGACACATACACCCAATAAACTTGAGAGACAGAAATGTGCTTTTCAAAAGTTAAAGAAGCCTAAAAAAAAAGGGTAAAATCTTTAAGAGAGAGGGAGACATAATAGATCTCAGATTCAGTCTTAGTTGCATACAAATATATAGTTAGAATACCTCAAGAACAGAATAACAATATATCAGTCATCAGATCAAAATCTTCAAAATCACTCAAAAAAAAAAAAAAAAAAATCAAAATCTTCAAGAAGAAAAAGAAAGAAAGAAAGAAAACTTTTTTTTTCTTTCAAGTTAAATCATACCCTTTGGAATACACGTAATCCCCATCAACTTGGAGCAAAAAGAACACATCATGGCCGTCATGCAAAGCCTGTCGTATCATATTCAGAGCAAACATCAAGTACCAAAACACAACAACACCTAGTTCAAAACCCACCAAAATCCAAAACTCAAGATTCCAAAAAGAAATGATTCAATTAAGCTTAAGAATCACCTTAACGGTCATTTTTCCTGCTTTGTACTCGTTTTCGGCATCTGGGTCCGAGAGCTGGGAGGAGAGAGAACTCGAACCCATCAACGTCCTTCCAATCTTCTGCGTGGCCGTCTATCGTGACGAGTCCGGGTCTGAACTCGGCCACGAGCTGGGACTCCGAGTCCGAGTCGCAGTGCCACTCGCCTGATTCCTCGTGCGAGTTGACCTGCCCGATCAACGCGGGGCCAAGAACTGAAAGAAGAAATAATAATGGGAGAACTCGATGCATATTGTGTTGTTGAAGAAGAGGAAATTTTGGGTGATGGGTGTTTTTTCGTACCGGCTTTAAATGCTTATACCCGTAACGAGAACTTGACATTTCTTTAATTACTTGTCTTTCTTTCTTTTCAATAATTTTTTTTAATAAAACGAGAATAAAGGATTCGAACACTTAAACTTATAATAAAATTAAATAAAAAATTATCCTAAAATTATAAAAAAAAATTATTTTTTATTCATTAATTAATATAATATAAATTTTTTATCTTAATCAATATGACATAAATTTAAATTTATTTTAATTAATTTTATGTTATATTAATCAAGTCAAATATTTTTTTAAAAAAATTATATTTGTAACGTACATATATATATTAATATCTTGAGCTCAATGAAATACCTCAATAAAATGATTTCTAATTTTTTCTATATAATAAATGACTTTTAATATTACTTGGTTCTTATTGAGGATGAAAATATTTTAAACTTCAGTAAGATTTTATTTAAAAACAAAGATAGAGAGTTATTTTTTGAAAACCTTACAACAAAAAATAATGAAAGGATGAAAAATTGAACTTATTTACACTATCTAATTTTAAATAAAACTTATCTTAAGAGTGTTTTTTTTTTTCTTTTTTTTCCTCTCAAGTTTATCAGGGATAAAAACACAAAATAAGAATAGGACAGGAAATCCCTCAAAAAATAAAAAAATAAAAAGAAAAAGAATAGGCCAGGAAACACAAAATAAAAAAACAGGGACAAAATCACAAAATAAAAGGCTGCTTCCGGGAAAATTCTGTGGGATAACACGTATGTGTCTGCCTTATTTGACTATATACTAAAATGTAAAATGTTCTTAGGCTTAGCCATCGGCATACGTCATTTGCTTGTTGCCGGGAAAAAAAAAAAAAAAAAAAAGGGCAAAACACCACTACAATTTTCATTTAAAAAAAAAAAAAAGGTTGATAAGTGGGAACGGTTGTGTTCTACTTTTCCGTTATTTTTATTTTATTTTATTTTTGTCTTGTTTTCCCTTTAATATCCTTTAAACAGGCGCAGCAGTACAACAAGTTCGTACAAAAAGCGATATCTGGTACAACCACAAAGTTCCTAGCTAGCTGGGAACCAAAACATGAAGATGAAGGAGAATAACGTGCTGAATGAAAATCTTCCACTAGTCCCCAACTATTTGGAGAACAGTTCAATCCACCCATTTCCACTCTCCCTCTCTCCAAAAAGTACTCTCATCTTTGCCTCCCCCCTAGCATGTCAAAATCATTTTTGTGCACAGAATTTAGTAAAGAAGTTTATATATAGATATATTTTTTACATTATAGAGTGAAAAATATTTAACGTGTTCCCTTTTGATTTGGGTTAGAAACATATTTTATTGGGTTATTTTTAAATTAAGCCTAAAAATAAGAAATGTCTAAAAGTTTACACCTTTATGATAAAATGTCTAATTTTACACCTTATTACTCGAGATGGAATGAAAGTTTTTGAACTTATCGTTTATTATAAATCTAGTATTTTATTTTTTGAAACGTTAATTTTCTAACGATTTTAATAACAAAAAGATTACATAACTGACTGAGGAGAGAGTTTTGTTACATTTTGTGCTGTAGGGAGAAAAATCTACTTGAAGCCTTGTTCATAGGTTTGGCATTTGAAGAATGTAAGGTTTACCACCTATAAATACGTTAATATCTATGTCATATATAAATGCATGTTTAGGTATAAATGTAGTAAACACTAAGTTTATGTTTGATGTTCGTGTTTATTTTAAATTCGACTATATTTTATGGTAGGTTTTTTATCCCTTTTTTTTTTAAGTTAACAAAAATTATAATTAGTTTTTAAAAAGTTAACAATTTTAACTTAAAAATTTTATTTCATTTTAAACTCAACTTGAACACCAAATACATCCTAAAACTATTTATTGTCAGCACAATATAGACGGCATGTCGTTTTCTAAACACAAAATGCAACAGAAGAAAACGCTTGAATGTATGTCGTTTTTTAAATGAGTAGCGACAAGTCGTTTTATAAAAGCAACTTAATAAAACGCATTAACTTTACGTCGTTTATTAGATTAATTAGTACAAAAAACGACAAGTCGTTTTACTTATCCAAAGAAACAAAACTGTCACTAAAACGGAAAACTTTACAGGATAAAAGTCGTCATTTTTCTCAGCTTGAACAAGAAAAATATTGATATATATATATATATGTATGTATGTATTTATGTAGTCGACATATTGTTTTGTGAAATTAACGAAAGCATACTTGCTGGATAAAGAACTCTCTATTTCTGTTTTCAATTGCAGTGAACTTCAATTTAAAAAAAAAAAAAAAAACCACAATGTTGTTTCAGAATCAAACGGCAGAAAAATTAAAACAGAAATCACGTGTTTACATAAACAAACGACATGAAACTTGACTGTAAAAGGACAGTTGGTATCCTTTTCTTCTCTCTCTCTCTCTTTTTTAGGCAGAAAACGACATCGTGGTTTCTACATCAACAAGTGAGAACTCAAGGTCATGTCATTGTATGCATCGAATAACAATAGAACTTTAGACGATAAATGAGTTGTCGTTAAGCTTGGCCAGCATAAAAATTTGAATGCACAAATGACGTGTAATGTCGTTGAATAAATAATGAAGGATTAAAATATTAACGACAACTAAAAGAATATGGTTTAGTCGTAAATCGGCAGTAGACTTTGAAGTGAAAGGGATTAAACGAAAAGTCGTTTAGAACATGACATGGATACCAAATTTACATTGTCGTTTATCCTTTACTCGAGAGGATCCTCTAAGTAATAAGCGGGATAAACGACACATCATTTTACTAAACGACATTCAAATAGAGGGTATCAATTTGATAAACAAGTCGCTTTCAAGTGATAAACGACGCTTCACTTTTCACTTGAACGACAAGTCTTACAACATTTAAGAATCTCCCAAGAAAAAGGATAAATTAATACGTTGGTTTTAAAATTTTAAGTTCGTATAATTTTAAGTTTATTTTCTTTTTTTTTAGTAAATTTTTTATTTAGTCTTTAAATTTTTAAATTTGTATTATTTTTTAAATCTTGATTTTTTTTCTTAGTTGAAATATACGTAAACTATTAAAATTTTTTATATTAATCATTTTTATTAATTTTTAGACAAAATCTATTAATAATTTGATCAAGAAGTGATGTTAATTAATGTAATTCATCTAAAAATTTATGAAAATAATTACTGTAACAATGCTTTTAATAATATAGGATTATTTCATTAAAAAAAAAGAACATAAACCAAAGTTATATAAACTAAAGTTTTAGAGACCAAACTAATAATTTATTTATTTTTAATCAAAATGATCATAAACTATTTAAAAATATTGATAAAATATTTAGCTAATTTTTAAATGAAAGCCCCTTAGTTTGCATAATTTTTTGATCATATTATTATCGAATTCGGTTAAAAAATTAATATATAACTATTATAATATTGTTTTTATAATTTGGTCTCATTTTATCATTAAAAAAAATAGAGTGATTAAATCCGTACAAAATTAAAAATTTAAGGATTAAATTATCCGAATAAAAAAGAAAGGTGAAAATTTCCTTAAACCCTTCGCTCGCGTCAGCTGGTAGGAGACACGAGAGAGAGAACTTCTTAAAAAAAAAAAAAAAAAAAAAAAAAAAAAATCTGAATGTAAATGATCAGATCTGCGTTTGTAATCGCAGTCGCAGAGTGAGAGAAACACTTCCTGTCTCTCTCTCTCTCATCCAATTCCGAGCAGAAGATGAGTTTCAGAAAGGCGCTGTTGTTACTTTTCGTGATTTCCGTCTCTTCCATCTCCGCCACCGTAGCCGATTCCATCCATGGCTGCGGCGGTTTTGTCGAGGTAGATCATTCTTTTCCTTTTTTCTTTTTTTGTTTTTGTTCCGCTGAATTATTTTATATAGAACTGCTTTTAGCATGTGAATTTGATTTTAATGTTCTTCACAGGCAAGTTCGTCTTTGATCAAATCCAGGAAGTCGAGCGATGTGAAATTGGATTATTCTCACATCACGGTACTTCTTTCTATCTCTTGCTTCGTATGGCTTTCGATAAATTTTTGGGATTTGTGTTTCTGAATTAACGTCAAAAGATTGCCTTTTTTTTTTTGGTGTTCTTTAAATAGTTCTTCATCGTGGGAGAATTATTTGTGATTTGCTTAAATTTTGTGCTGAGAAAGATCTTATTTGTGATCTGATTGGCTTTTTTTTTTTTTTTTTTTTTTTTTTTTCAGATTGAGCTTCGCACTCTTGATGGATTGGTTAAGGATAGAACTCAGTGTGCTCCCAACGGTTACTACTTCATTCCTGTATACGACAAGGTATTTCGTTATTCGACTACCTTTTATTTATTTATTTTCTCTGAATCTTTCGGAATTTTTCTTCATTGGTAATCACGTAAGGTTTTTGTTGCAGGGTTCGTTTGTTATTCAGATCAATGGACCTGAAGGGTGGTCGTGGGACCCAGATAAGGTTATAGCATTCACATTCTTATTAATATTTACACAAAATTTCCTTTTCGGTTCATATAATCTCGAAGTTGGTGATGCCGGAATGGTTGAGACTTAAGAGGAATCTGAATATAGAATGTCGCTAATCAAGGTCTTAAATGAAAATACAAATACTTTAGGTCTACTTATAGAGAAATGGAGCATAATCATAAGGTAAGCTCGACGTAGATAGTAATGAGATGAGCTTAACCTAAGTACCAAATAACCCTGATAGGTAATAATCCTAAAGATAATGAACAGAGTCGTAGATTCCTAAGGATCTATATCTTGTCCTTAATCAGTTCGGTTTCTGACACCAAAATTGTTTTACAGGTTCGCGTTGTTGTTGATGATGCTGGCTGCAATGGCAATGAAGATATTAACTTCCGGTTTACAGGGTTTGTTTTGTTTATTAGTTTCTGTTTATTGTCTTGTAAGCATTTAAGGTCTGTGCTTCTGGGTGCTTCAGATTTCCTATGTGAATTACCTTTTTGTGCAAACGGGTTCAGGTTCACTGTATCTGGTAGAGTTGTGGGAGCTGTTGGTGGTGAGAGCTGCCTACTTAAGGAAGGAGGGCCTTCAAACGTAAAAGTTGAACTGTTGACTCCTACAGGTGATCTTGTTTCGTCTGTTCTAACATCATCAGAGGGGAGTTACTTGTTCACAAACATTATTCCAGGTAAGGAACTGTCCAAATTACTTTCTTAGGGGATGTATATAGTTTGTGCTCCATTTGGTCTTTTTAAACGAAATTTTTTCTTGCATTCTCTAGAAACCATCTTTCAATTTGACTTTTTATTTTTTCCTTTTGGTGCAGGAAAATATCAACTACGCACTTCACATCCTGATTTGAAAGTTGAAACTAGAGGTTCAACAGAGGTTCAATACATTTTCTTTCGCATTATGTATTTAACTCTGTCTTTATATGATATTTTCTTTTCTTTCCATCTCCATCTCTCTTTCTTCTTGCTCAAATTGTTGCCACTAATAACTTGTAATCAAACTGTTTCAGGTGGATTTGGGTTTTGGGAATGGCGTAGTTGATGATATTTTCTTTGTCCCTGGGTATGATATTAGTGGGTCTGTTGTCTCTCAGGTAAAATTGTTAGTTGGAAATTGGTTGCACAGTGACATTACAATGATTTGCACTTCACTTTTATCTTTGAATCTTTTGTTGAGTAGGGCAATCCAATATTGGGAGTTCACGTCTATTTAACCTCAAGTGATGTCTTGGAGGTGGAATGTCCTCAAGGTTCGGGTACTCCCCCTGGTACTACAAAGGCTCTCTGTAATGCTGTATCTGATGCTCAAGGAAGGTTCACATTTAAATCCATACCATGTGGTAATTGTCCCTTTCTTGCTCTGTCTTTAGAGAATCTTTTACGTATCGATTGTTGACAGTAGGTTGGTTTTGAGCATTCTGTCATGAATGTGAAATTTTTAATTTGATGCATCCAATTCAGTTGCTACCCTATTAGTTGAACAAGTATAGAGATCGGCTGGCTTTAATCAATCTGTTCATGCTTATTTTTTTCAATCTGTGGCAGGAAGCTATGAGCTCATACCTTATTACAAGGGTGAGAATACAGTATTTGATGTTTCACCTCCTGTCATGTCAGTAACTGTTAAGCATCAACATGTGACAGTTCCCCAAAAGTTTCAGGTAAAAATATGTACTTGCCTATGTGGTTAGTTTTTCCATTATCTTGTCTTTTGAACCTGTATAAATTTACATTTTTATTGCTTGGATATAGAAATTAGTTTAATTGAATAAGCGAACCTTTACTTCATTTTATTTGCTCTGTCTGAATAATTATTAGAAAGTACTACTAGTTTGTTTACTTTGTTTTTTCTTAATATGTGTAGGTCACTGGATTTTCTGTTGGGGGCCGAGTTGTTGATGGAAATGATGTGGGAGTGGAGGGTGTTAAAATTATAGTTGATGGTCATGAAAGGTCCATCACTGATAAACAAGGATATTACAAGCTTGACCAGGTATAGTTCTATATTGCCCCTGGTATTTAAGTTTTTATTTTTATTTTTATTTAATTTCCTCTATGTTGGCTTTTAACTGCATTTGATATTTAATAGAATGTGGGCATTCTATTTGTCACCGGTATTGCTATTATTCTTGTTGATGATTAGATTACAAGTTGTTTGATTTTTTAGGTTACATCAAATCGCTATACAATAGAGGCTGTGAAGGAACATTACAAGTTTAGCAGTTTGAAGGAATATATGGTAAAGTTTCTTATGTGAAACATTTTCATAACTTTTTTTGGTTTTCACTTGTCTTTTTAGCTTAGTAGGTTCGACCCATTCTTGTTACACGAAATTGAACTTCTTTTCCTGTTCTCTTTTTGCACTGTGCTCTGATGAAGGTTTTACCAAACATGGCTTCAGTTGTGGATATCAAGGCAGTCTCTTATGATGTTTGTGGTGTGGTTCGTATGGTTAGTTCTGGCCACAGGGCAAAGGTAAAAGCAGTGTTCGGTTGTTCCTCTGTTAGCTACTCTCTGTTTGTGTGTTTATTAACCATGTTACATGTGACATAGGTCACTTTGACTCATGGACCAGAAAATGTAAAACCTCAAGTCAAACAGACAGATGCAAATGGAAAATTCTGCTTTGAGGTATAAGCACGATGAGGCAGTGCTATTTGAAATTGATCTGTTAACTTATTTTCTAGGAGTGAGGGTTAATTAGAAATTTAGAGTAATGATATTAAATCCTATTGGTTTTTGTTTGGTCAGTATCTGATGTAGTTTTTCAGTTAATCCTCTTCTGCGCAAGTTACATCTCTTCTTTGTCTTCAATATTGTCCAGGTTCCATCAGGTGAATATCGTTTATCTGCTTTGGCAGCCAAAACCGAGAGTGCTTCTGGGTTGTTGTTTTTGCCGACTTATATTGATGTTACGGTTAAAAGTCCATTGCTTAATGTAGAATTTTCTCAGGTAATTTTAGAATTAATGAATTGTTTTCCTTTTTTTCCCTTCTGTATTTACTTCCATGTTGTCTGTTTTTGTATTTTTTTTGTCAATCTGTTACCAATATTCATTGATAGTCAATCTGTTACCAATATTCATTAATAGTTTAGCTAGGATACTGCGACTATGTTCTCTTGGCATCACTTGTTTTCATGAAATTTGCACGTTGTCTCTATAATTCTATTTTCTCTATAGATACATGATTACTGTGACTACAACACATTTTCCTGATTGTAATTTACGTTTTGCTTCTTTTGTCAATAATTAAGGCGTTAGTCAATATACTTGGAACTGTAGCCTGCAAGGAGAAATGTGGTCCATCCGTTTCAGTTACCCTTTCGAGATTAGCTGATAAGCGTAATGAAGTGAGGAAGACAGTTAGTATGACTGAAGGCAGCAACAAATTTGCATTTTTGGATATTTTTCCTGGAAAGTACAGACTTGAGGTATGTGCTTCTTTTTTGCTCTATAAGTTCCTGGGACCTCTGTTTAAGTTCATTGCATGGATTTTGGAACTTCTGCTATTTACACCTGGTTTTAGTGGATTCATTTGCCATTAAATGGGCAATAACTGTTTTATGCTAATGATGTCGCTGAATTTTTCTATTCTTCTTTCCCTCTAACAAATTTCACTATTTTTAGGTCAAACACAACTCCCGCAACGGGGAAGATAATTGGTGCTGGGAGCAGAGCTTTGTTGATGTTAATGTTGGTGCTGAGGACATACAAGGAATTAATTTTGTTCAAAAAGGTTACTTGGTCAATATTATTTCCACCCATGATGTAGATGCATTTATGACTCAACCAGAGAGTTCGCCATTGAATTTGAAGATTAAGGTATTCATCAACGCTTTATGAAAAAATTTATACCACTAAGCATGTGAAATTGATTTATTTACCTTTCTGAAATGCAGAAAGGCACTCAGCATGTCTGCGTAGAGTATCCTGGAGTGCATGAGCTTTATTTTGTTAATTCGTGCATTTCTTTTGGAAGCTCATCCATCAAGATTGATACTCTTAACACAGTGGTACGATGCCTATGCAGATCTTTCGCTTTGTTTTGTTTCTGTTGGTGAGATGCTCAGTAAAAACTGCACTCCTCACTCATATTATGACTTTTTGGCAGCCTATTTATCTGAAAGGAGAGAAGTATCTCCTTATTGGAGAAATCAAGGTCGTATCCAGCTCATCTGATGGCATGTCTGAGTTGCCAGAAAATCTCATTGTGGATATTCTGAATTCTGAGGGAAGTCTTATAGATAGTACCACATCTAGACTTGCTTCCGGTGGAAATGATCAAACAAGTGGTGCTCTGTATGAATATTCTACATGGGTTAATCTTGGAGAAAAACTTATATTCGTACCTCGGGATCCCAGGTATATTTAGTTTGATAGTGAGTGTGCCTTGGAACAATATTAGTAATGTGCCCATCCACCTTCCTCAAGTTCAATAAGTATTTTTGGATTCTTATATTCTCTGGCTGCTCTTATTTACATAACTTTTCCTCAAGCAATTAATTAGAACTGAAATTTTTTCTTCTCTTTTTTATCTGCTGAATGAATTTATTCCTACCCTTCAATTGCAACACATTTCAAAAGCTCCCATTCGGAGGAATGTGCTAGTTCCTAATGGTTAACCAAATTTCCAATTAAATTTATGTTCATATTTAGACTCTGGTGATGTTCTTAAATATTTATATATATATTTTAAATATCTGTCGTACTTTGGTGAAGTAGCTGTATTTAATTACTGTACTCCTTTCTTATTCGCCCATTATTCTTTCCCTTTGCTGTGTAAGAGACATGGTTTGACTCTGTTTACGTTTGCTGACTTTCAATGATGACATGTTTAATGAATCTGATTTTTGCCATCATGTTTTGAAGGGATAACAAGGAGGGAAAGATATTATTCTATCCAAGACAAAATCATGTAAGTACCAACTGGCAATTTTCAAGTTATATAGTCTCTTATTAATGTCATCGGCATCAAGATTCATTTGAAATTTTTTTGCCAGGTCGTGGTTACAAATGATGGTTGTCAAGCTCCCATCCCTCAATTTTCTGGTCGACCGGGATTCTATATTAAAGGGTCAGTCTCTCCCCCGCTGTCTGGTGTTGAAATTAGAGTTCTTGCAGCTGGAGACAGCCAAATAGCTCAGCTGAAGAAGGGTGAATTAGTACTTGAAACTACCACCGGAGTCGATGGCTCTTTTGTTGCAGGGCCTCTGTATGATGACATAGACTACAATGTGGAGGCCTCAAAGGTTTGAAAGGAAGACAGTTGATTCTTTTTAATTATGTAAATTTCGAAATAAATTATGTATTGTCATACGCTGCACAAGTTGAGTTTGGATGAGTTTTAGATCCGTTTGGTTGATTTGGTATTGGATGGTGGCGTGAATTGTTTACATTCACAATTTATATACCATGTTCATGCAGGCATATTATTTGCTTTAGTTACTGCAATTAATTATCTTTGCGCTTGTCTTTTTTCCATCTGTTGCAGTCGGACTATTATTTAAAAAAAGTCGGACCATATTCCTTTTCCGGTCAGAAGCTTAGTCAAATTTCTGTACGCATATATTCAAAAGATGACACCAAAGAACCTATTCCTTCTGTGCTGTTATCTTTGAGTGGCGACAATGGCTATAGAAACAATTCGGTATCTGAGGCTGGTGGAGTGTTCCTCTTCGGTGACTTATTTCCCGGGACTTTCTATCTACGTCCTCTGTTAAAGGTATTATTCTCGTTTAAATGATAACTCAAGCTGATGCTTTTCTCCTCCTCCTTTTCCTACTCTCTTTTGTTAGTCTTTATATATTGATGTCAGATTCTGGGGTGTGTAAAATCTGAATGAATTTGTGCTTTGTTTTCGTAGGAATATGCTTTCTCTCCTCCAGCACAAGCAATAGAACTTGGTTCTGGCGAGTCTAGAGAAGTAGTTTTTCAAGCTACACGTGTGGCATACAGGTTTCTTGATTCAGCCTCTTCCTATTTCCTATGTTTTCAATTTCTATAAATCTGTTATGCTCAAAGAAATTTGTGGAGTCTGATTTGACTTTAAAAATAAAAAATTAGTGTTTGTTCCTTTTTTCCCCTTGCATTTATGAATTCCAACATTTTGTGTGTGTGCTATTGTAGTGCTTTCTTTTTTTATTTAGATATATTCCAGTGAATAACAATTTGTTTCACTTTTCGTTATTTACATTGGAGCAGAATTTTCTAACTTACGCATTTATTTTTCTGATCTAAAGTTTTGAGATGTTTCCCCATCTTTATTTTCACAGAGTTTGTATTTTTAAAATTTTTCATTGTAAAGAATATACGATTCCATGCAATGTTTGGTTCTGTTTTACATTTAAGTTAAAATTTGGTTAACCTCCTTCCAGTGCCACGGGGATGGTCACTCTGTTGTCTGGCCAACCAAAAGGAGGTGTGTCTGTTGAAGCCCGATCAGAGTCAAGAGGCTACTATGAAGAAACAGTGACTGATTCGTCTGGGAGTTATCGTCTCAGAGGACTTCATCCTGACACAACTTATGTGATCAAAGTAGTTAAGAAGGACAGTTTGGGAAGCAGTACATTCGAGCGTGCATCTCCAGAATCCACAACTATCAAGGTGGTTCTAACTACTTAAATGCGAAAGATATCCAAACACTATCTTTCTGATGTTTGCCATATCAATGCAAATTTGAGCATGTTGGTTTATGTGTGTAGGTTGGATCTGAAGACATCAGGGGATTGAATTTCCTCGTTTTTGAACAGCCCGACACAACTATTTTAAGTTGCCACGTTGAAGGAAAGAGAATGGAGGAATTACAGTCTCATCTCATGGTAGAAATCAAGTCATCTAGTGACTCGGCTAAACTCGAATCCGTCTTCCCTCTTCCACTTTCCAACTTTTTCCAGGTGAAGGACTTGCCCAAGGGTAAGCACCTTCTTCAGCTCAAATCTAGTCTTCCATCAAGTGCCTACAAATTTGAGTCCGAGGTTATTGAGGTTGATTTAGAGAAGCATTCCCAAATTCATGTTGGCCCATTAAGATACTTCATCGAAGAGGATCATCAGAAACAGGTTTGTCTTCGCTTGATTGTTACATAAACAGCTTTCAAAACATCTCTTGTGCACTTGCATCTAATCTCATGGCAATTTTCCATGCCCTACAGGAGTTAACTGCAGCACCTGTATTTCCTCTTGTTGTCGGAATCTCGGTGATCGGCCTTTTTGTCAGCATGCCAAGGTATTAATCCAAATGCTTTTATTCCATGGAGAGTTTTCTGGTTTAGATTCCCAATGTCATGAACAACTTACACGGACTAATCATTCTCTTCTTGTGGTCATGTCTCGCTTACAGGTTAAAGGATTTATACCAAACAGCGGTTGGAACGCAAACGGCAGGGTTTGGCACAAACCCGAAGAAAGAATTGCGGAGACCAATTTTGAGAAAGAAGACATACTGATTTACCAAACTCTTCTTTTGCCGAAGATAGAAGGCATCGGGATCAAGTTTTCCATTGGTGCTTCGAAGTTTTTAGGTGATTCCAATTTCGAACCTGGGATAGATCATTAGTACAAGAGTTGGGACATTTTTCTCTCAATTTCCTTTTCCTTTTCCTGATGTTGACATCTTATTTTTCTCATTTCATGGCTGATGTCAATTGACTAACCATTTCATGTTGTAATGTAGGATCCTAACTATAGGCAAATCATTTGATCATTGGTAATTATAAGGCAATTTGGATATCAATTTTCTCTCCCTTATTATTCTATTGCAAATAAATGAAAACTAGAATAGGAAACTATTTTCAATCTAGTAGGAATATTTTCCGTGCTAGGTATCAAATAGTCTTGCATTATCTATCGTTTATATGTATATATATAGAGACAGACATTATGTCTCATTTTCGACACCTTCATACGAAGAAATTTGTAAAAATTTTTTATAAAGTTCTTGTAATAGTTAGTTGATTTTAATGTAACGTTTTTCAGGATATTTGTCATTTGTATTTAATTTTTAATAATAACATGAAACAATAGTGTAAATAAAAAATTACATATAAATCAATTAACAATTATAAATTTTTAAATAGCATATTATAACTGTCAGATTTAATTGAAGAAGTGAGAAGTAAACCATTTGATGACCATGAAAATGGGGGCTATTTTTTGCTAAAATATCTTTCAATGAGTTTACGTCCATTGCTTTCGAAACCCATACCTCTCAGGGTCTCACCAAATTGTTTTCTTCTTCTACCTTGTCTCTAGTCCTTTCATCTTTCCTTTGTAATTTTGTTTTATTTTGTTTTATTTTTTTAATTTATAGTGTGTTTGGTTAGTTAGTTTGAGTTGAAATATTTTAGTTGTAATAGTAAATTTTTTTGAATTTTCAGAAAAGACAAAAAACTTTTTGAGAAAAAGACAAAAATTTTTTAAAAAAAAGACAAAAAAAGTACAGTTTGAGTTTAAATAAACTAATTTACCAAACAAACCTATTATTATTTTTCTTTCTTTTGATGAATGAATCTATTCCTTGGGTATTGGATAAGATAAAACTGCTCAGATTCTGAGGTCTTCTCCATCGATGATATTTTTTTTAACGTAGAAAGGAGATTTGTCCTGTCCCTTCCTCTCCTGTCACCTCTTTCTTATTGTCCTGACGTCGCTTGCCAATACTTTTTTAACTTGTAAATATCTGCTGGAAATATCAGTGATGCGAGTTTGAACTTTATACAAATATCAATATATTTCATTATTCTTTCACTCGGTTTTTCCCAGTAAATATATAATGTAGTTCAAAATTATCACATTTTGTAACAAATTAATATAAAAAGGAAAGCTTTTCTTAAAATGGTTGTCCACTGCATAATTTTTGAATTAAAATACAAGGGAATCATATATCGGTAAAATGAATTTGGTAGAAAAAGGCAAACCAAACTTTTTACGGTATGACCCTGCGTGGTGGTTGGCTGATTCCTTGGAGCCTTTGTGATGGTCGGTCAACTCCAAAAAGGTTCCAGTCTATTCTAGTATCTTCCAACTTTTTACAATATTTGTTTATTTTATTTAAATAAATTAAAAAAAAAAAAAAAAACAATAGCACTTTCACACGACATATGTGGGGTCACCAGTGAAACACGTAGAAACGTCACCTAAAGCAGGTGGGATTACAATCTAATAACTAATACCATTTCCATTTAGCATGCATTTCACCCACAGATTTTGAAGATAATTTTTATATTATAATTGATTGGTTTTTTAAAAATTAATTATAATTTTTATTAATTTTTTAAAAAAGATAAAAATAAACTTAAAATAAAAAGGTTTGTAATTTTCATCCATACAAACCCTTGAGAGATTTTCTAGCCCCACAAACATCTTGGACGTTACTGTCATCCCCACCGTCCATGTCAGCATAACGTTGCGTTTGGAGCTTACCAACGGTCAAGATAAGAGTATGGTTCCAGAGTAGTTGGGCTCAATTCCGCCCTCTGTATTACCAGTCCGCCATTAACATCTAACACATATATGCTTTTAATATTTTTTGTTAGTAATTTCTACTTTCCTTCGAACCTAACATATTACTAAAAAACTTAAAAAACCACACATATAATTGAAGTTTTTTCTATTTTTTTTTATAAAAAATATTTTTTGATATTAAAAAATAACTAAAAACTTAAAAGCCAACGCATACTGTTGAAGTTTTTTAATTTTTTTTTTTATAAAAAAGATTTGTCTGCTGGCATTCCTTTCTTCTTCTTTTTTTTTTTTTTTTACCACATAAAATTTACCAAGTAAAATTAAATAGAAAAAGAGGCGGATATTTCCACGTCTGTCTGAATCCCAAAACTATGGATACAGTCGAGAAAACAACAGCCAGCTCAGCTGAGTCTTACCAGCACACTTATACGAATACTTTACTCTCTCTCTTATCTCCAAGCCTTACTCTCTCTCTCTAAACTTCTCTCTCTCTCTCAATCAGCCGGCGATTGGAGACGCCATATCAGCATGGCTTCCTCAGCTCCTCCTCTCTCCACGACCAAATCCTACCAAACACACCTCCATTGACGCCCTCCCCAGTCCCCCCGCCCCCCCGCCCTTTCTCTCTCTCTCTCTCTACACAAAAATGGCGTCGACGCCACCGCCACCGCACTGCTCAATCACGGCGGCGAAGCCGTATCAGAACCACCAGTACGCGCAAAACCCCAACCTCAAAAGTCATCGCCAGAGCAATCACCGCCAAGGCCATCAATGGACGACTCAGAAAGTCTCCCTCACCAAACCCTCGCCCTCACCTCCTCCGCCTTGCAACGCCGCCGCCGCCGCCAAATCCGGCCAACACAGCTCCCAAAATCCCGCCTTTCAGTCCCTCTGCCCTCTCCCGGCGCCGAAATCGGACCTCGCCGCCGTCTTCTCCGGCCGCCGCTCGACCCGGTTTGTGTCCAAGATGCACTTGGGTCGGCCCAAGACCACCGTGGGCTCTCGCCACACCGCCGTCGCCGAGGAGGCTCTCCAACAAGCCATCCAATTCGGTAAGGACGATTTGGGAATTGACAATGTTCTGCTTAGTTTCGAGCCTAAGCTTTGTGGTTCAGATGATTATACCTTTTTGCTTAGAGAATTAGGGAATAGAGGTGAGTGTAGGAAGGCAATTAAGTGCTTTGAGTTTGCTGTGGCTAGGGAGAGAAGGAAAACTGAGCAGGGGAAATTAACCAGTGCTATGATTAGTACTCTTGGAAGGTTGGGGAAGGTTGATATTGCGAAGAATGTGTTCGAAACTGCGTTGTTTGCGGGGTATGGCAACACGGTTTACACTTATTCGGCCTTGATTAGTGCTTATGGGAGGAGTGGGTTTTGGGAGGAGGCTAGAAGAGTGCTTGAGTCGATGAAAGATTCGGGCTTGAAGCCGAATTTGGTTACCTATAATGCTGTTATTGATGCATGTGGTAAAGGGGGTGCGGAGTTCAAGAGGGTAGTCGAGATTTTCGATGAAATGTTGAGGAATGGAGTGCAGCCTGATCGGATTACGTATAATTCGCTCCTTGCGGTTTGCAGTCGAGGGGGGCTGTGGGAGGCGGCTAGGAGTTTATTTAATGAGATGACGGAGAGGCAGATTGATCAGGATATATATACATATAACACGCTTTTGGATGCAATTTGTAAAGGTGGGCAGATGGATTTGGCGCACCAGATTATGTCAGAGATGCCATCGAAGAAAATCTTGCCTAATGTGGTGACATATAGTACTATAATTGACGGCTATGCTAAAGCTGGTAGATTAGAAGCTGCGTTGAACTTGTTTAACGAGATGAAGTACTTGGCCATTGGTCTTGATCGAGTTTTGTACAACACACTGCTTTCAATTTATGCGAAGCTTGGTAGGTTTGAGGAGGCGTTGAAAGTCTGCAAGGAGATGGAGAGTTCCGGGATCGTTAGGGATGTTGTATCTTATAATGCACTTCTTGGTGGGTATGGGAAGCAAGGCAAGTATGACGAAGTCAAAAGAATGTACCAAGATATGAAAGCGGAGCGTGTATCTCCAAACTTACTAACATATTCAACATTAATTGATGTATATTCAAAGGGTGGTTTGTATAGGGAGGCGATGGAGGTGTTCAGAGAGTTTAGACAGGCAGGATTGAAGGCTGATGTTGTTCTTTATAGTGAACTTATCAATGCTTTATGCAAAAATGGAATGGTTGAATCTGCTGTTTCCTTGCTTGATGAGATGACAAAGGAAGGGATTAGGCCAAATGTCATCACCTACAATTCTATTATTGATGCTTTTGGTCGCCCAGAAACTGCAGAGTCTGCACTTGATGCTGCCATTGAAGGAAATGAGCTAGTGACTGAGTCTTCATATTCAATTCCTGAGGATAACCAAGTTATAAAGATGTTTGGGCAACTTGCAGCTGAGAAAGAAGGCCATATGAAGAAGGACAAGAAGGCTAGACAAGAAATATTATGCATTTTAGGTGTATTTCAGAAAATGCATGAGCTGAATATCAAACCAAATGTTGTCACTTTTTCAGCAATCTTAAATGCTTGCAGGTACTTGTCATTTCCTGATTTTTTTCCGTCTTCCAAATGTTCTTTATAGAGAACTTACTCCTTTTGATCTCACTGAATGAGAGCTAATCTGTAACTAGATTTTGTCTGTAAATGCAGTCGTTGCAACTCATTTGAAGATGCTTCAATGTTACTGGAGGAACTCCGGTTATTTGATAACCAGGTCTATGGGGTTGCCCATGGACTTCTTATGGGCTACAGGGAAAATGTTTGGCTTCAAGCTCAGTCTCTGTTCGATGAAGTAAAGCAGATGGACGCTTCCACTGCATCTGCTTTCTATAACGCTCTCACTGACATGCTATGGCACTTTGGCCAGGTGAGTTTAGCATGTGCCAACCCTTTTCATTGGTTGGCCCTCTTTTACATTACTCATAAATGCCCGCAAGAGATAGACTGTTCAGAAACAATCCAAATCTCCCTATTTTGATTTTATTAGAAACGGGGAGCCCAGCTGGTGGTGCTTGAAGGGAAACGCCGTAATGTATGGGAGACTGTATGGTCTAATTCATGCTTAGATCTGCATTTGATGTCTTCTGGGGCTGCTCGGGCAATGCTTCATGCTTGGTTGCTCAACATACGCTCAGTAGTGTTCGAAGGCCAAGAATTGCCGAAGCTATTGAGGTATGCAAATGTGACCTTCGGGGTCATTTGACTTTTTTGACATGATTAGAAAAAAGGAAAAAGAAAATGCTTAAGCCTCGTGGTTTCTTTTGTTGCAGCATTTTGACAGGATGGGGTAAACACAGCAAAGTGGTCGGAGACAGTGCTCTTAGGCGAGCAATCGAGTCGCTACTGATCAGCATGGGCGCCCCATTTGAGGTAGCCAAGTGTAATCTAGGCAGGTTTATATCACCAGGGCCTGTGGTGGCTGCCTGGCTAAAAGAATCCGGCAGTTTGAAGGTGCTTGTTCTTCATGACGACAGGAGTCATATACACAAGGCCAAGTTAGACCATGTCTCCAATTTGCAAACGCTTACCTTGTAGCCCTTTCGTATCATCTTTTCTTGTATTTATCCTTCTATATGTTCATATTTATTCAAGTTTTCACTGAACAGGTGTTGGAATTCCCCTTTTTTTTTTTTTTTTTTTGGGGGGGGGGGGGGGGGGGGGCGCTAAAGAAATTGGTTGGAATGAAACTTGGGAGTTGGATATCACAGTTCCCACTCCTTCCCCAGGACAGAACTGTCGCCCCAAAAAAAAAACAAAACAAAACAAAAGGGAATGAATTTCTTGTCACTCGCTGTAACCATTCATCTTCTAACTGATGAATGCTAGGATCCTAAAATGGCATTAGGTTGGGTGGAGAGAGATCTGGGTTTCGGAGGATGTTTTTGGTGGGAACTGTATTGTTTTGAGACTATTAATTAATATTCTTATAATCGGTGCATTAACTTCTCAACGGTCCGCTCAGTGATGTCCACGTTCATCTTCTAACTGATGAATGCTAGGATCCTAAAATGGCATTAGGTTGGGTGGAGAGAGATCTGGGTTTGGGAGGATGTTTTTGGTGGGAACTGTATTGTTGTCATACTAATAATTAATGTTATTATAATCGGTGTAATAACTTTTCAATAGTCTGATTAGCGATGTCCACGTTAAAAGTTAATAATTTGTAGCGAGTGAAGATGCAGGTAACTGAAAAAGGCACATGCCAGTTAGATTCGGAATCTATTGTTTTGACTTCTTTAGTTTCATGTCGTCTTATAGGAGTGAAGTTTAGCCACCAGGAATTTGGAATCTACTAGTACCAACCGTCTTTATTTGTTCTTATTACTAGTGCAGGGGGAAGGGGTGGTGTCGGGGCTAGGAGTGCTACCAGCGGTGGCATTGGAGGTGGAGGAGGTGCAGGTGGGTCTGTTGGTGGTGGTGTGGGACGTGGAGAAAGTGCAGGTGGCGATGTTGGTGTTGGGGTGGGTGGAGTTGGTACTGGTAGAGCTGCCAATGGTGGTATTGGAGGTGGAGTAGGTGCAAGTGGTAGTGCTAGTGGCAGAGTAGGTTTCAAATGTAGGTGCTGGTGCAGGCGGTGGTGCCGGGAGGCGTTGAATTTGAGGTGGTAGAATAGAATGGGTCAATTGCTGAAATCAACTATATAAGCTGATTATTGTTACACTTGAAAAGTCCTAATGGAGTGGTGTGAACACATGAACGTGATTTAGGCATTGGGTTACAATGCATTCATAAGGGTCTCTTTTTTATTTCTAATGAATTTATGGAATAATAATTGCTTGTATGTACTATTCTAGCAAAATTAACAAAACTACAATGAAAATAAAGAAATCAGTCTTCTTATAATAAAGAATTATACCACTTTTAGCCTTCTAAAAATCTAAGTGATACTCTTGTGCCTTAAACTAGAGTGATCTTCTTGCATATGCATGTATGCAACAAAAACTTGTAGTCTCTATACCACATTCATTGTCTGATATAGAAATAAGTGGACTTCTGTATTAGCATTAAGTTAGAAGTTAAATAAGAAGATTAAAACATAAAAGGAAGGGAGAAAGAGATAAATAATAATTTTACGGATACAAGTAACTACATTTTTTTTTAGTAAGAATCTAACAAATACGTTACTATTTATTTTATTGTTTTACCATCCCTCAACTATGCTGTTTACCATATGAGCGGTAAGAGCTAAGTCAGAGAAATTTCCATTTGGGCCTTGCAAGTTGGACTAACAACTCTAGCGGAATGGACGAGACATAGCCCAAAAAGAGGAGGAGGTGCTGCCCATTGGGCTTTTAAAGTCCATAATCAAGACTGGGAAATTATTTTTATCCTAAGGTGCGGGTACGTGCAAATACCCGCCCCTTGTGGGGCAGGTATGAGGGTCATTTGAGGATAATATATAGGTGCGGTGTCGGTATGGGGGTTAAGATTAACCATATGCGGGAGTGTGGGGTACATATATTCCCTCATAATAGAAAAAAAAAAAGAATAAAATTAGTGTTTTAATGTTTTAGTTTGCTTTATCAACTTAGTTTTATAGATTTATGAAGTTTGGGTTTGTTTTTAATATTTCAGTTTTATCTTTAATTATGAATATATTGTTAAATTTTATGATAGCTTTAATAAAAGTTATTTTAACTTTTTAAATAATTCTTAATAGGTAAATGAATAAGATATGATAATAGCGCTCTTAGTAAGTATTACCCACCCTCGCACCCGTATTAAATTAGACAAGTATAAAGTCAGGGCGGGAGTGGGGGAGGCATACCCGCACTCGCACCGTCTCATTATCATCTCTAATTTACTTCACTCTCCATTATTGTAGCTTTATTAAACTTTGTTAATTTTTATATTATTTTAGTTATCCATTTTTGTTTTATTTTTATTTTAGTAAATTGATTCTCTATTTTTTTAAAGTAAATAAATTGATTTCTCTTTTCGGTTTTTTGCTACATCGACAGATTTTCTTTTTCCCCTTTCCGTTTCCAATTATCTTTTAATAAATAAGATAGCATGTTCCCACCCTACCAAACCCCAACAACACCCCACCCCCCACCCCCACCCCCCACCCCCGGGCCCCCAAAAAAAAAAAAAAAAAGGCATAGTTGTCCAAAGATCAATTGGCCAATGACGATCAAGCAAGTAATAAGATCACTAATACACACGTCTACGAAATCTCAGATAAACGACGTCAAGAAAACGGATCTCCGTGTAAAGCAAGGTCAAAAGCAAGTGCCGTCCCCTAATAAAATACCATAAAATCCTCCTCCTCCTCCTCCTCCTCTCTCTCTCTCTCTCTCTCTCTCTCTCTCTCTCTCTCTCTTTTCGTTTAAGGAGGATTAAATCTTTGTCTTTTGTCCACATTAAATTAAATCTTTATTTAAAAAGTGTCACTAAGAAAATCAGTACTAAATCCACGCTTAATCCAACGACGATTGAGCCATTTTCCACTTGCCCCACGCGTAGCCAAAGCCTTTTTTTTTTTTTTTCTTTTTTCTTTTTTTTTTTTTTGAAATTATTAGCCAAGCTTTTTATAATGCATAGATAAAAAAAATCAATTATAGGTAATTAAATAAAATTTTAATTTAATTTAAAAAAATAAAAGTTTTATTTTTGTTTTTTTCTTCTCTTTTCGTTGCTCTTTAGTATGACTTTCATATTGCAGTTCTCCTTGATCTTATTTTTCTCTCAATCCAAAAAATTAAATCAGATTGAAGGCGTAATCTATCAATAAATCTACAGTGATACATCAGCAAATTTAATATTCGAATTCCTCCCTGCCAAACTCTCATCAGATCAAATGAGAATACTGGATAGGAATTTGTATTCCTAAAGAAACTAAAAAGGGAAGCTGAATATACCAGCAAAAAAAATAAATAAATAAAATTCAATACGCAATCTAGAATTCATTTCTCACACAAACAAAATAGACTCAAACGGTAAAAAGGGAAAAGTACCAATTATTGGATTTTCAGATTCTAAAAAAGAGAATATATATTTTCCGTAAACAGAATCTCGAGAGTATTAAAGTGTTGAAAATCAAAGTGGAGAATATCTGTAACATTCCTTAATTGTTGGAGGTCCAAAGAGTTTTTGTAAGTATCTTATATATATATATATATATATGAAGAAAAAAAAAATACCAATGGGCGCATTTAGAGATTATATAAATTTTTATGTCACCGCTTGTTCAGGAAATGGTGATTGGTGATATAAGGAATAAAATAAGGCAATACAATTGGGCCAATCTCAAATAACTTTTTCTCTAATACGGCATGATCAGGTTATAAAAGATGATTAATATGGCTGTTGTTTGCTTAATGACGAAATGTGGAAAAAAAAAAAAAAAAAAAAAAGGTATAGACTGAGATTATTAAATGTCATTAATTTCCGACGAATTATTTGAAGTAATGGATGACAAATGTATGAAGCCAAGAAGCTTCAAATCAGTTAATTAATTAATTAGTTTTATGTGAAAGAAGGATCTCTCAACTATATATATATACGGATATATATCGTACATACATACACACACTCACACACATATATATATATATATGCACACCAATATATGTTATATAGTGAAGTCTATACTGTTGTTTATAGTCCATCAAATGATCTTTTGTAATTTTTTTTTTTTTCATTGTTTACATTTGTCCATAAAATTTTGTATTTCTTTCTTTAATTTTATTAATGTTTCAATGATATTTTTCCTCGTTATATATAGAAAGCTTAGGCTGCTTACATATTATTTTACTTTCTTCCAATCCTCTCCAAATCTGAACTAATATTGCATGCTTCAGCAAAAAATTGGGCTACGGATTTGCGGTTATTTCCTTCTACGCTCTATCTGTTGCTCTCTTTAATTGTTGTTTTATTGAAACATGGCTGTATGTTTTGGCCAGGTATAAAGTCCTTCTGAACCCTGCAGAGATATAAAGAGACCACCTCAGCAGCTCAACTTTTTTTTTTTTTTTTTTTTTAAGAAACAACTTTTTTTCTTTTTTTCTTTTTCATTAGGAAAATGAAACACATAAGCAGTATTTTATTTGTCTCTTCTTCTTCTTCCACTTATTTTCTTTCTTTCTTTCTTATTCTTTTTTCTTTTTTAATTTTTCTGACGCCTCATTTTGCAGGCAGTTGGACCACACTGCCCTCCCTCTCAATAGAAATGCTATAAGCATCCTTTAGGTGTTTAGTTTGAATGATCAGCTGACTCTTGTGAAGGGAAAAAAAAAAAGAACACACACACACACACACACACACACGTAAATGAAGAATTCTACACCAGAGAATAAAAAAGAAGTTTTCATTTTTAATCTTTAAATCTACTATTAATTTGTATAATCTTTTATTCTGTGTAATTTTAATTAAATCTAACATTAAAAAATGTACACTATTAATAGATATATTCTACTAGTCGACTGTACAAAGCTCTCACATAGAATCTGATTTAATTTTCTTTATATAACAATTAAAATTCTAGGATAAAGTGTGTGTGTGTATATATATATATGAATTCTATTTTATAGCATCAATCAAATTCTCTTAATTTGGTATACATACTACTTATTTGGATATAAATGTGATAGACTTTATTCCCTAATTACCAAAAACATGACTTTATTTCCTGACTCCATATTTGCTAGATATAGGAAGTCATGTCATTTAAGATTGATGTATCAATTTCTCATAATTTATTCAGCAAGAAAAAAAAAACATTTTTTCTCACAATTTATCCATAATGTATTTTTTTAGTAGCCAATGAGAATTTAGTGGGGATCCTAATTAGATAAATGGCGTAGAGACCAGGGCAATGACAAAAGCTACGTTAATAAATTCTTCATTTCATAGCCAACTATAGCTATTATCTCCACTACCAATCCTCTCCCTCCCTCTCTCTCTCTCTCTATGTATATATGTGTGTGTGTGTGTGTGTGTGTTTATTTTGGACCGTGACCCACAGTCCCATACCTCAATTGAAGCATCCGCTTTCCTAATCACAATACACGAATTTAGGCAGAATGACCAAAACCCAAAGAAACTCAAATGTTTAATTAAATAATGAAATAAGTCAACTATAATGTGTCTCAATTCTAATTCAAATTTTAAATTTCAGTTTTTATTTTTATTTTTTAAAAAAATTAACAAAAATTATAATTAGTTTTTGAAAAATAAGCTAACTCTAACTTGAAAATTTCAACTCCAATCGACGAACTAAACGTACATGTAGTTTGTAAAGTTGGTTACTCAATTAGAACTTTTTAGTCATCTAAAATTTCCACTTATATCCCTACACAAATTCCAAGTGTTTTGTCGAGTTTTCGTGTTTCATTTTTTGTCAACTTAGTATTCTTGTCTCATATTAGCTAAACTTTGAAGCTAATGTAATTGTTTTACAATCCTGTCATCGTTATTCTAAACTTCGAAGATAAAATGACATGAATATGTTGGTTAATTCAAGTTGGAAGACGAAATATGGCAGAAAATTGAAGTTCATTTTTAGATGGACGTATTGTTCCTGAACTTGAAGATGTTTTACGAGGCACACTCAATTGATAATGTTAACTTTTCAATTGAAATTGACTTATAATTTGTACAAGGGTCGTTAATTAATAGTAGAAATAGTTATTTTTATCCACTTTGACAGATGGTTATGTACAAAGATGATTATCTATAATTCTATAAACAATAATTGAAAAAAAAAAAAAAAGGTGATTGAACATAAATCAGTACGATTAATAATTCTAAAAACGTCTTCTTTACCCAATAGGGGAAAGAGATAATTTCAGAAGACATGCAAGAAACGAACTTTCAAAAACAATGGGTAACAAAACAGAATAAAAGCAAGGTCTAAAACCAGTGTGTAAAATAGGGTCAAACTGGCTCAATATTTCTTTGTGTAAAATGTTCGCCCGATGTTTATAATTTCTAAATAATTGCTGACTGCAAGAGAATTTGTGACCTTTATAAAGTTCACTTTTGAGTCTATTAAATTCATTCTGAAAGTCTTTATGATTGATCTGTCTCATAAAATGTGTATGTTTATTTGTTTGTATGAATAAAAAAAAAAAAAAAAATTGTTTGGCAACGAAGGCAGAGCTCACCAAAAAAAGGCACGCAAGCAGCACTTTCTTCTCTTTATTTCATGCAACAAAAAAAATGCAAATGGCAGGGCATGCATATGCATGTACCCATACATCCATTCTTCTAACCTATTTCTCATTTCTCAACTAATTGTTTACTTCAGAATTTCTCTCTCTGTATCTGTCTCTCTCTCCTCTCTCTTTTTCTGGGAAGTAACAAGGACTTTCACTTTCCATGGAAACAAAAAAGTAGTCGGTTTGTTTGTTTTCATATATTAGAAAGTGTGTACGGGGCACCCAAAAAGAAAAGAACAAAAGAAAGAACAAAAAAAAAAAAAAAAAAAAAAAGACGAAGAAGAAGAAGAAGAAGAAAAGGTTTCCCCAACCCCAACAACAACCATCTCTTATCTGGATAACTTACTTGATTCTCATTGTATACTATATTATATATTATCCACAACACTATTCCTTCAAACTTTCTTCAACTTTTTTGGCTCTATAAAATACGTGCACATTCTTCTTCCCATTTCATCCTGTGCAACCAAGACAAACAAACTTCCATCTGTGAATTTTCTCTTTCTACATACTCTCTTCGGTACTTGCTTCAATTCCAAACCAAACCACTCTTCTCTGTGCTCTGTCTTTCAAAGCTAAAAGTTTCCATAATTGCTCATAGAATCGTATGAGTCTACTACTCATCTTCTAACAATCATCTCCTTTCAGAACATATCTAAACTCTTCTACAACTTTCTTTTCCAAACGTGTATATTTTGATAACCGAGATTGCACTACAAATACGTTGACCCTTTTGGCCCTAAACTAGCATCCATTCTGGTTAAATTTGCTGCTAAAAATCCTCTGTTTTTCTCTCTTAGTACATAACCAAGCTCTTCTACAATTTTTTTTTTTTAATAACCAAAAAAAAAAACAGAGACTCCTTTTCCTCTCTTATATCGTCCATTCCCAACTTGGGTTAATATAATCATTCTTCAATAAGGCCTCAGATTTCAGCTCACTGTTTGTTCATCCTTCAGAAATCGTCTGTGCTCCTCTGTTATGGCACCTCCAAACGACCCCGTCATTGCAGGCCTCAACCTGATCAGATCAAAGAGTTTAGAAAATTACTTTGATTTATGTGGCGGAAAGTTGAGCATCAAAGGTGTCTCATTGCTCTCGGAAGTCCCCAAAAACGTAACTTTCAGCCCTTTTGATTGCATATTCCAATCTTCTGACGCCCCACTTCCCCTGCTTCAGCGAGTCCGGTCGCTGTCCCACAAAGGCGGCTTCCTCGGATTCTCCAAGGAAGCTTCATCCGACAGGTTGATCAACTCTCTTGGAAAGTTCAGAAACAGAGATTTTCTGAGCATCTTCAGGTTCAAAACTTGGTGGTCCACCATGTGGGTGGGAAGTTCTGGCTCTGACTTGCAAATGGAAACTCAATGGCTGCTCTTTGAAGTTCCTGAGGTCAAGGCTTATGTCGTCATTATACCAACCATTGAAGGCAGTTTCAGGCAAGAATGAGAATTCCATAAATCGGTTATATTAACCTTAAAAATGATGGCGGTTCGTTTTAGAATTGTTCGATATTTTTCATGAATAACAATTTTTTTTTATCCTTGGTTTCAGGTCGGCACTTCATCCAGGTGATGACGGGCAAGTCATGATCTGCGCCGAGAGCGGCTCGTCGGGGGTGAAGGCGTCGAGATTTGAGGCCATAGCTTATGTGCACGCCGGTGATAATCCTTACAACTTGATGAGAGAGGCCTATAGTGCTTTGAGGGTTCATCTCAACACTTTCAGGCTCTTGGAAGAGAAGCCAGTCCCTAATTTAGTTGACAAGTTCGGTTGGTGCACTTGGGATGCTTTCTACTTGACCGTGGAGCCGGTTGGCGTCTTCCGTGGCCTGAAAGAGTTCTCCGAAGAAGGCGGCCTTTCACCGCGGTTTGTCATCATAGACGACGGGTGGCAAAGCATCAACATTGATGGCCAAGACCCCAATGAGGACGCCGATAATTTAGTCCTCGGCGGGACGCAGATGACCGCGAGGCTTTACCGGTTCAAGGAGTGCAAGAAGTTCAAGAGCTACAAAGGCGGGTTTTTGTTGGAGAACACCTCTCCAACATTTGACCCCAAGAGGCCTAAGTTGCTCATCTCAAAGGCAATTGAGATAGAACATGCCGAGAAGGACCTTGACAAGGTGATTCGGGCAGGAGTTTCGGATATTTCTGAGATCAAGACCAAGATCCAGAAACTGAAACAAGAGTTGGATGAGATGTTTGGTGGGGAGGAAGACGATGGCGAGGCGTTAGCCGAAGGCGGGTCCGAAGACTTTGGAATGAAGGCCTTCACAAGAGACCTGAGGAGTAAGTTTAAGGGGTTGGATGATATATATGTGTGGCATGCTCTTTGTGGAGCTTGGGGTGGGGTGAGACCTGGCTCAACTCATCTGAATTCAAAGATAACCCCTTGCAAACTCTCTCCTGGTCTTGATGGGACTATGAATGACCTTGCTGTGGTGAAGATTGTTGAGGGTGGAATTGGACTTGTTCATCCTGATCAGGCTGATGACTTCTATGATTCCATGCACTCTTATCTCTCCCAAGTTGGCATAACCGGTGTCAAAGTTGATGTCATTCATGTAAGTGAAATATATATATATATATATATATATATTATATTTTTAATTGAATAAAAGGTGAGGTTTTTTTTTTTTTTTTTTTTTTTTTTTGGCAGACACTTGAATATGTGTCTGAAGAATATGGAGGAAGAGTGGAGCTTGCAAAGGCATATTACAAGGGGCTCAGCAATTCACTTGTGAAGAACTTCAACGGGAGTGGACTTATCTCCAGCATGCAACAGTGCAATGACTTCTTCTTCCTTGGGACAAAGCAAATTTCTATGGGAAGAGTTGGTAAGAAAATAGTAGTTTGTTGGTATTTATATATATATATATATATATATTTTTAATCGTACAAGTAATAAGACTATGAATGAATAATCTTGTGAATTTGTTGTTTGTTTTTTTGTAGGAGATGATTTTTGGTTCCAGGATCCAAATGGAGATCCAATGGGGGTATATTGGTTACAAGGGGTTCACATGATTCACTGCGCATACAACAGCATGTGGATGGGTCAGATGATACAGCCAGATTGGGACATGTTCCAATCAGACCATCTTTGTGCCAAGTTCCATGCCGGATCAAGGGCTATCTGTGGTGGTCCTGTTTATGTGAGTGACTCAGTTGGTGGTCATGATTTTCTTCTCCTAAACAAACTTGTTTACCCTGATGGCACCATTCCCAAGTGCCTCCACTTTGCCCTCCCAACTAGAGACTGCCTCTTCAAGAACCCCTTGTTTGACAACAAGACTGTTCTTAAGATTTGGAACTTCAACAAGGTATATACTTAACTCTTGCATCTTTACTTGTTTTCATGATAAGAGTACCTAGAAGCATATAATTTTGGACCATCAATGTACCTTAAAATCATATCAAAACCAAAAAAGTAGATATCAAGTGGGCGGTGCTAATAGTGACTTTTTCTTTTTTTTGGAATGCTTTAATTAGTATTTTTTTTAAATAATAATAATTAATTAATTAAAAAAAAAAAAGTTACCAAATGATAATTTATTGCAATGTTGGATAGTATGGAGGCGTGATAGGAGCATTCAACTGCCAAGGAGCTGGTTGGGACCCAAAGGAGCAAAGAATAAAAGGTCACCCTGAGTGTTACAAGCCAATATCTGGCTCAGTCCATGTCTCTGAGATTGAGTGGGACCAAAAGGAAGAGGCAAGTGAGTTGGGTAAGGCTGAAGAATATGTGGTGCATCTCAACCAGGCTGAAGAGATGCACGTAATGACCCCAAAATCACATCCAATTCAGTTCACCATCAAGCCATCTGCCTTTGAGATCTTCAGCTTTGTTCCAATTAGGAAGCTTGGGAACGGCATACAGTTTGCCCCAATCGGTCTCACCAACATGTTCAATAGTGGTGGGACCATCCAAGAGCTGGACTACAAGGGCTCTGGATCAGAGTTTTGTGCACGTGTCAAGGTTAAAGGTGGGGGGAGCTTCTTGGCTTACTCAAGTGAGTCCCCCAAAAGGTGTTTGTTGAATGGTGCTGACGTGGACTTTGAGTGGTCCTCTAGTGGAAAGTTGACCTTCAGTCTTCCTTGGGTTCGAGAGGCTAGTGGTGTCTCTGATGTGGTTTTTCTCTTTTGAGGTGGTGTTTTGCGTCGGTGGTATATCCTTAAGTATTTTTCTTATTGTGAAAATGTAATCACGGTGAAGAATCCGAATATGCCGCTGTAAAATAGGGAAATTTAAGTACTTATTCTATTGGCTTATTGTGAGAAATAAGTGTAGGGAAGAATGTATCTTCGTTTATCCCATTTTTAATCTATGGTATGTCATAATTATAATATAATCAAAAATTTGTTGTTGTTGATAAATTAATCCCACCTTTATCTCCTTTTAGACCTTACCATTTTTCAGTGACCAAGTGCTATCAAATGTTCAATGATTCGTCAACATCTCATTTCTCAAAAATACGGATTAACTAGATATAGCTAAAAACCTTCAAACCATTAGTTACATCATTAAATATTGATTTACCCCTATTTCTTTTTTTAATTCTTGTTCCAATATTTCCACCACCAGAGTATCTTTTTTATCTTTTTATCTTTTTTATTTTTTTTTTATTTTTTTGTTGAAACACTATATCATCTAATTTAGGGTCTGTTTGATAGAGTTTTCTAGAAGTTACTTTTGGCTTATCAGATCCAAAAGTAGTTTTTGAAGATGTTTAGATGATCTGTTATAAGATATTTCAGTTTTCAGAAGTGTTTACTGTTAAAACCAAAAAACATAACTTCCAGCGAAAACTTTTCTAAGTAAACTTTAAAACTTATAACAAAATTTAAATTAGATATTATAAACTTCATTTAACATTTTTAGTACTTATTATAATACTTTAGATATAATTTTGACCTCAAAAGTTCTTTAGTTCTAAAAACTTACTGAGATACTACAATTTTTGTTTCTTTTCTTCTACTGACTTGAAACAAAAGTAAAAGCTCTACCAAACAAGTCCTTTGTGGCTTTACCTAAAGACAACCAAAGAAGCTACATTTACTTATCAAAAAGGAGGGGAGAGAACTAAGATTCGGAACGTAAATCCCCCCTCTCACTAGGAAAACAAAAGTATGTAATTATACAACAACATTTTTTTAAAGCAACCGATTAAAGTTTGGGTTTTAAAGCAACCGATTAAAGTTTGAGTCGTTACTACTGTGTTAGTTGGAGTATATAGACAATCAACTTTATAAGAGATTTATATATTACATGAGAGGGTATCTATTTCCCTAGGATTATTTAAGTATATCAATTGCCATCTCTATAACTCATTTTCTTTGAGCAAAAAATAAATAAATAAATAAATAAATAAATGAATAAAGTTCAATCTTCTCACTCTATATCAGTAATGTGAAGCGATTGTAAATATAATTCAGGCAATAATTTTACATTTGATTTTAATATTAAATGTTGAGTTCAAATATCGTTCTTTTAAGTTTTTTTTTTTTTTTTTAAAGTTAAGAATAAAAAAGTAAAAGAAATGATAATAAGATGATCAAGAAAATAAGGATATTTATAAATGGGGCCGTGGCAAACGCTAGAATCTCCAAATGCTAGAAGTCTCTCTCTGCTATCTCCATATATAAATATATTTGTCTTGCTTTATGAGGAGTGATCAATTAAATTGGTAAACTGTCACTTCCAAAAAAGAGATTCTAATCCGCTTCTATTATATTTAATCAAAGTATTCATATAATTCATTATTGTAAGTTGCTTTTTTCAACAATGAATATATTGAGGAAATCTTGCTAGTAAACGACGAAAGTTTTGAGGATCTCATTATTAAATTATGCAATATAAAATGCCATAATTATAACGTTCATACTTTTTTTTTTTTAAGATAAAGTTTATTCAATTAAAAAGTATTACAAATGATAAATATAATGTGGATGACCTTGTAATACATATTACAAAGTATTAGATAAAAATTGATTCTATCAATAAAATTTGATAAAATACAGGAAAAATGATGCAAGATGAGACCTGATATCAGGAAAATACCTCGTTACATCAATTTGAGCATGCATAAAGCTATTTTTGAAACCATTACAATCGATGAAAGCTTTCGATCCATTGAGAGTATGTAATATAAAGCACCAAGGCCACAAATATCTCCACTAAGACTCATAGTTAGCGTAATTTCTAACTCGTCAAGACCTAAATCTAATGGACCAAAAACAAATTCAAACGGTGGGAGAACCACTTCTATTATTACTATGAAAATATTAAAATTATTTGACGGAAATATCAATGCCTATATTAAACTACAACATAAAAAACTAAAGACTAAAGCACAACATTTGTAAGCCTTCAATGAAAGTGTAACAAACAAAAGGACCAGCAGAGCAAGAGGAACGCTTTGGAGACAAGTGGCAAACCCAACGAGATGCATTCAAACTGTAGAACATGAAATCCACACACACTACCACCATCAGCATCCGCAGTCAGAACTACCAACTTCACAAGAAGCTCACCACTGTTTGAAACAAAACCCGAAAGAATAAGATCATCAGACAAGAAAAGCGTCACAAAACACTTCCAAGTCGTCTGAAAACCATTCTTTGAACAATATTAGATCCACTCCATTAAGTCATCCCATTAAACACAACTACCATCATCAAAAAATTCACAACTACCATCAGTATCCGGAGTCAGAACTACTAACTCTACAAGAAGCTCATCACCGTTTGAAACAAAACCCGAAAGAATACGATTATCAGACAAGAAAAGCGTTACAAAACACTTCCAAATCATCTGAAACCATCCTTTGAATGATATTAGATCCGCTCTAATAAAGTCATCCCGTCAAACACAACTACCATCATCAAAAAATTCACAACAATAGTAATTGATTTTTAATATCAAAGATCTAACGACGCACCCAAAAATAATCCTGAAATCCCAACCGACTCACCCTCTCCTTTTCTCTTTTTCTCGTTTCCTAAGACCGGCTGCTTGTTTATTATTCGGTCATCTAACGTTCTTTCTTTTTCACTGTGTGTTTTTTATAAATCTCGAAGAAGATTTTAGAAATAAAAAATTAAAAAAAAAAAAAAAAAAAAAAAGAAGCATCGAAGAAGATCAAGTGATGACAATGAAAAGAGAAGACAAATTATAATGATGTCACTGACACTTGTCTATAAAAAGATAGACACACAATTAGAATAATTTTACTTTACATGAATCCAGAATCCAGATTATAGCAATACAAAAAACAGAAAAAGAAAAAAACTTCACAGCAATCGTGAAAACAAAAATAAAAGATAAAAAAAAAAAAAAAGAATAAAACAAGAAAAGTCATATGAAGAACGAAAGCTGAAATTATGAAAATGGGTAAAAGAAATTAAAAGTAAAAGGAGATTATGCGCCTTTCAATCACGGGAAGGAAATTAATTAATTTCACATAGTAGTTTTTTTTTTTTTTTAATCTATTTCAAATAGTTCTGGTTGCTTCTAATTCATCGATTGAAAGCTTCTCAAATTAAAAACAATAAATAACTCATTTTCTTTTCTAACGATTCTAAGCTTCTCAAATAAAAAACAATAAATAACTCGTTTTCTTTTTTAGTATACTGTAGTTAGATTTTAGATATTTTCTTTTCTTTTATTTTCTTTGTAGAATAGTTAGAATAGTTAGATTTAGAGGGTGTTTAGTGAATGAGTTTAGTTTAAGATTTTCAAGTTTCAATAATAATTTTTCAGAAAAGATGAAAAACTTTTCCAGAAAAAGATAAAAACTATGATGAAAAAAGTACGATTTAGTCTAAACTAAACTTACTTCTAAATTACCCCTTATTTTCTTTTCTTTTATTGCCAGATGTTAGAGCCCGAAATGTACACGTGGATCCGATCTGTCTGACGTTGGTGTTGTAGCAGCTTCATGGTACGTGTCATATATATTGGAGGGACAACAAATACAAATTTTCAAACGTAACGCCAACCATAATGTACTTACCCTTGCATCACCTTCACGAAATCACTTCCTCCGACTAGTGGAATAGATGAAAGAAATTTTGATGAGCTTTTTTTTTTAAAATTTTTGTAAGTTTATGTGATGATTTTTAATTTCAGTGGGAACAAAATAATAAGAGTACAATTTTTTTTAACGAAATTAATATTAATGGGGTTTATGTGATAATTTTTTATTTTTAGTTAGGATAAAATAAGGATTATATGAGAATATTTTATTTTCATTGGGAACCAATTGTAAAAATTAAAAAATTTTTGGGTAAAAACTAGAAAATTTTTGGGGTAAAATTAAAATAACAAAAAATTTGAATGATGGCTACAGCTTCTACTCACACCCCTCTCTCTGTGTCTCTGATAGAACTCACTTATTTATTAGTGTGATGTTGATCACTAATGTTCTAAAGTATTTTTGAAAGTTCATACGCCTGTGTGGCAACATTGTTGGACATAGTCGAATCTAGAATTTGGATAAAGCTATGATGTCTACTCTTAAGGTCGGTCCTTCACCTCCTTGTCAATTCTCCTAGGAAACAAACAAGAAGTGGGTTTATCCAAACGGAAGGGGAAAAAAAAAAGAATTTTAATATGTTAAAGTCTTGTTTGGTAAAAAGTGGAGGAGAAACAGAGATTAAAAAAAAAAAAAAAAAAAGGAATACTAAATGAATTTTAAGATTTAAAATCATTTGTTAGGATGAATATGAAAAGAGAGTACATTGAGAGAGGGGTTAAAAATCATAACATAACATAATGATTTCAAAAAAAACGAAAAAACATAACATAAATATGCTTTCAATTATAATCCTTTCAAGTTCTAGGGATTAAGAAATAATATGATCTATATCAAATACCATAGAGAAAAAGTTCTTTCTTCCTTTTACTCGCATAAATTATAAATTTTTCCTTCTTTCCTACCAAACACATCCTACGAAAGATGATCCAACAAGATTTTTTTTTTTTTTTGGTTGGTTAAATGTTGAAATGATCCAATGAGAGAATGAAACAAAAGAAAGTGAAGGGGGGGGGGGGGGGGTGTGGCGTGGGGGAGGTAGTGCGCGTGATTTGTAGGTGAAAACGCGTTTAAGCATTTTTCTATGAGGATTATCCATTTGATTTTTTGGTCGGCCCAATACCATAGGTTCCGCTTTGAAGGCAAAAAATCAGAACAAAAAGATTTCAAAAGTGAAGTAAGATTTGACAAACAACTGTCGGGATAACTAACTAACTAACTAACTAACTAACCACCCAACTAATTAACTTATCCATTAGATTTGTGTCTTTTGACTAGTACATCGTTTTTCTTAATTTTGACCATGTTGAAGCTATTACTCTTTTGGAGGATTTGACACATTTTGCTTTGGATGACTACTAATTGAATGCATATAATATAGTGATTACGTGCCACCTTTACGATGCATGCATGTAAACCAAGATGATAGGATCACATACATGCATAAATCATGCTTCATAGATTTTTTTTTTTTCCTTCTTCGTTCATTAGGATTTTTTTTTTATTTTACCAAGAGTAAACCGTCGTTTGACCAAGTAGCATCTTGATTTTTTTGAGCCAAAAGATAAGGCTATTTTAGAAGAGACACGTTTCTTTTGTTTACTCTTTAAGCAAAAATAAAGAAAAACGCTGTGTTGGTTTGAAAAGGATGGTCAAGCTCTGAAAAAAAAAAGAAATAACAATAATTCAAGCGAAGGAAAAAAAAAATCAACAATATTACAAAAAATTTGATAAAAATTCTGAAAAAAATCCAAAGGGTATCATTTCAGCATATTCTTTTTCCTTTTTCCTTTTATTTGTCGTAGGTTGTTTGGACCTTTCTTCGTTTATCTACTGTTGATGTTGCCTTAATGTATATTGTAGGGAGTGAAGGAGTTAAAATTTTATTCAAAATTTCGAAATAAACTTGACTAAACCAAAATGCAAAGTTGCTAAATATAAATATATATATATTAAAATATAGTATAATAGGAATATAGCTGAAATAAAAATATAAAGTTCTGGTGTTATTATGAAGTTGATCAATAATTATACTATTAAAACTGCAACAATAATAATTAAAAGATAATTTGAAAACTTCAAATTATAATTCTCATCATGTAACAATGTGTAATCAGGAATGACAAAATACCGCCGGTTGGAAGCTTCTTCTTTTTCTTTTTTGTCTTTCCATATCGATACACATTTATGAAGATATACAAGCGTTCTAGTATCTTATGCCATCGAGAAAGATGTATAGTCGTCCATAAATTTCTCGTGTTTTCCGTTATTTTTGTTTTGATTCATGTCTTCTTCAGTTACGGACGCTTCTTTTCATGTCGTATTTAAGTTGTCTCCCTGTTTCTGACTTTTTTCTTGTTTTCCAATTTCATGTCGTATTCGAATTTGATGTCAGACTTCCAGTTTGCCCGTTTCCACGTTCATGCGTTTATTCAGTTATTCTCCGCTTCACGTCGTTTTTAAGTTGGTGTCGTTTTCAAGTTTCATGTCGTCTTCCAAGTTGATGTCGTCTCACACTATCTTTTTCCACCTTTTTCGGTTATGTTGGTTTCGGTTCACATGTTTTTAGTTAAATTTTCCTTTTCTTGTCTTTTCATTTCGCGAATAATGGTCGTTTTCATTCATGTCGTTTCTCAGTTATAGTCTACAACGAATGGTCGTTTTTCGATTTTATGCCGTTTCATTCATGTATTTTAACTTAGATCCCAATTGAATCTCAACCGTTAATTTCTTAAGTTAATTTTGACCTTTCCATAACATTCAAATGTGTCAATAGTTTCTTAGTCACTTTGAAAGACTTTGATCTTTTCAGTTTGAAATAACTACTAATTTTAGAATTATTTAATTTTTCAAAAATTAGTTTTTTTTTTTTTTTTTTTGAGGGGAGGGGGAAGACAAAAATGAGTTAAAATAATTTAAACTAGAGAACCAAACGGGGGAGGCGAAATTCCCACACTAACAGTTCAATCGACCCAAATGGTGTAAAATCAGTGAAACAATTAAACAAACAGGCACTTGGACAAAGGGGGTCTCAAAGTGGTGCTGTCGAAGAACCCAAATTGTAGAAACTTTATTGCGTATTTGATTTTTTTTTTTTTTTCCCCCGACGTTTTGGTTTAGAGTTTTGTTTTTATAACTAGCCAACTAGGTATGTTGGGCACGTGCGATGCACGTGCAGTCATGTCCATTAGGACATTTATTAAAAAAATTAGACTAACTAAATAACAATGTAATTTATTTGAAACTTCATTTTAAGAAAAATAATAATAATTAGAAACATTAACAGAATTTCTTTCGCTGGAAAAGAAAAATAAACGAATTATATGAATTCAAGTAGTTCAAATTTCTATAAAGCATCATCAATTTCGATCCATACTTATACCTAATCTTTTTATTGTTTAGGTTTTTTCTTTTCGATTATGTACAACGAAATATCTTTTATGTTATAATTGCATCAAGAATTACGCTTTTACAGAGTGTAAAAAAAAAAAAAACAAAAAAAAAAGTAATATGTAGAAGGTTGTTTTTAAAGATGATTGATCGGAAAAGTACATTTACATTGTTGAGTGATTTATTTTAATAGCTCCCACAAACTAAAATAATTTCAATGATTAAAATGTATTATTTTCAGCTCTTAGACTTTCACACTCGTTTAATCATGTCATTGTCTCCTCTCTTCTTCGTGTATTGTCTCAATACTTCATGTTCTTCAATTCAACCGTAAAATTAACCAAGAAGAACAAAAATGATTTCCTTCCACTCAATTTCAACTGGATATTTCTAATGTTGAGTTTGTTTATACAAAAGGTTTTCATGTTATATTTTTTTTAAGGAAAGAATAAATAAAACTTTTCTTTATCATCTAGCTACTATAAGTTTTTATTTATTTATTTATTTATTTTTGAGTCCGAGTACATAGCTGTTTTTTAAGCATTCTCTCCATGAGTTTTTGATTTATGAATGGAACTCCATTAATTACATTTTAACCTCAATTAAAATGAGCCCAGAATAGTTGCATGCTTCCTCACATGGACTGAGAGCCATCCGCTTGCCATCAGATCACCCCAGCGAGCACGTGTCGTACACGCTCAGACATGCGCTCGTAGAGCTGAGCTTATGTCGGCAGGAACTGAGGCTGCCGAATCCCCCGCCATGCGTTCCACCGATCTCCTGGTGCATCCTTGATCTAGCCATTCACTGCATGCCACGCATCTAGATGCTTGTTCGAGCCCAATCAGAAGTGGCCGTGTGTTTTGGCCTCGTAGTGCGCCCCAGCTGGTGCATCCTCGCCCTAGCCATTCACTACATGCCATGCGTATGGTGTTGGATTTCCAAATATAGCCCTACATAGAATAGACAACGTTGGAAACAAAAGTGACAAAAACAGCTAATTGAAGGCAATTTCAGAAAGGAAAGGGCAAAAAGAAAAAACAAAAGATTGACAAAAAGTGAAGAAAAGCCTTTGTAATATACTAGTTGGAGTGGCACGTCTCACGTACAAGGGACGTGCGCCGTGCCATATTAATAAAGAGCCAGAAGAGAGGAGATTTGGTGCTCCAATTAGACATATCCAATGCTACTCATACTTAACAACTATGTAGACTCCAAATTTCATTTGAAAAATAGCCTATAATTTGAAGTTTTAAAAAAAAGAAAGAAAGAAGAAAAGGAAAACTAACCAAACACGAAGTTAGATTATAAAAACTAAAAGAATAACAAAACCACATATATATATATATATATATATATATATCGTAAGAGATTTTATCTCTTTTAAAAGAGTGATGATATTATTTATTTTTTTTATTTTTGTACTTTAAATCTTTGACCTCATGTAATAATATTTCATTTTTAAATGTTAAACTTCGTTAAACTTTTATTGAAATAAAAAGGATGAATTGCTCATTTGGTCTCCAATATTTTTATGTAATTATAATTTAGTTCTAATCTTTTTTTTAAGGGTTAAAAGGTTCTTAAATTCTTTAAAAATTATACAATTTGGTCATTTTGATAAAATAAAAAGTTAAAATTTTAACGAAAAGTGTCACGTTAATCATATATGATTACTACTAAATGATAATAAAGAAAAAAATTACAAGATTCAACTTACAAGAGTCTTAAGTGGTTTGTTTAATCAAATTTTTTAACTTCTATTTTTTGGTAAAAATGCCAAATTACATTTTTTTAAAGAGTTTAGAAATCTTTTAATCAAGAAGAAAAAGATTGGAGATCAAATTACAATTTCATAAAAAAAAAAAATAGAGATCAAATGAAAAATTAATTTAAATGAAAAAAATAATCTAATTGTGTTTTTTCAAGTGATGTCATATAAATCGAATTGTTATTTTTTATTTATCTTAATAAAGCATCAATCATATGAATATTGTTTCTGTATCGAACCACGGGACTACAAATCAAGGACCGCTGGCAGTGGCTGCTTGCCGTTTTGCGCTTGCACAGTTTCTCTTGGCGACGCGTGTTGGTACTGAATGAAGAACATACTACAACGGCAAGCTACTTCATGAAATTTAACCAAAAGCAAAAGACAAAGGGCAAAGAAGGGAAAAAAAAGATTGACAAAACCTTGCAAGAGACTTTAGCAACATACTAGGCAAGGACGTGCTTCCCGCCCTATATCAGACGGAAAGGTTTAATGAATGTTAACAAGAAACTATATTTTATTTTCACTTCTAACGATTCACAATCAGTACAACTATAGCATAAAGATTCTATGGCGTGGTCATATTGCACAATTATCTGAGCAGCAAGCGATTGGCTTTAATTTGACTTGTTAAAGAAAGCTTGCAATTTTTTTTTTTTTTTTGTTTGGTTTTTGTTTTTGTTTTTGTTTTTTTTTGAATCATAAAGCCTTTGCTATAAATATAATTAGCCAAACGTAAATAGTAACTTAGAAGCCCGTAGATTGGTCGTTAAAAAATGAAGAATGAAAATGAAAACGAAAAAAATAACAATACATATTTATTTTGTTTAATTTTTTGTTTTTTTGGTACAAGCTAAACAATGATGAGATAAAATTTGATATTAAAAACATCGATTTAAACATAGTAACCTTGTTAATATGGGGTAATTGAGCTTGAATTATAGGAAGCACTACCATAGTATCGTAAATTGAGTGAGACTTTCCTTTACATTTGCACAATAATTATAACAAAAACGTAAAGTAACTAATAATATATTTACAACTCAGAGTGTAAAAAATAAACTGTGAAATTTTCCTATGCACAACTGTATTTAACTATATGAAAACAATCTCAACTGAAAAAAAAAAAAACAAAAAAATCTCAAAGAACCGAAAAAAGAATTTGGTACCATATCTCTACAACTGCTTTTACATATCTCCATCTCCATGACATCGATGGCTCCTTCTCTCTCCACTAGTCCATGAGAATCCCACATGAATCTATAGCGAAAACTCAAAAATAAAATAAAAATTCCCTGTTCTATAATTACTCATAAGAAAGAAAAAAGAAGACAAACTAAACGATGAAAACAAATTTTTTATTGAGAAATTTACGGAAGAAAAAAGAATATGAAACTTACAATATCAATATTCTTTACACTCAGACGCGATACTCTTTTGTTCTGAGAATACGTAATTCAATTGCCATCTTACACTTAAATTAACCAATGATAATTTTTATTACAAAAAGAAAAAAAAGATGTAAATGTTTTTCGTACTTCATTTATTTTAAGCACTCATAATGTACACTGTAGTTGTCTGTTAACTTGCCCCTCTGAAAGAAGACAATAATAGTAGGACAATTATCTGATGGTAATTTACAGAAGAAAAAAACAAAAGAAAATAAAGAGCAGACCTCATGTGGACCATGTCATTTTTATTATAAATATTACTGCAAGTTGTCACCGACTTTGCAGTGGAGACAGCTGCCACCCAATTCGTGGTAATTTTAAAAAGAAAGGGCAATAAAGGCCTTACAAAGATTGACAAAAAAAAAAAAAAAAAAAAAAAAAAAAAAAGAATTGCCAAGGCATTAAGTATTATGCTAGGAAAGAAATGCACGTGCATTAATTTTAATTATTAATTAAAAGATGTATTATTTATTTAAAACTTATTTAGTACAAGAAATATCTTAATATTTATCCTTTCAAACTCAATAGTTTTTGGCTGATAGAACTATTAATCATAATTAAAAAAAAAAAAAAAGACTGGCATTGACATCCTAATATATATCCGCGGACATTTAATTTTTTTTATTTTAATGACAGTCCAACAAAAGTTAACATATTACTTTTTTTAGAGATTAAAATTTCTTTAATTGCATAAATTATCCTCAAAACAATATAAAATAAAATTTCCTTTGTAAAATATTTACAAAATGCATATTTGTACTTAGGTATCACACAACCAACAAATGTTGAAACCATTTTCAATATCGTATGTGATTTTTAATCCTTTGAATTGGATTTGGACCTTTTTTTCCAGATTCCAGACAATTATTATTTATTTTGTAAAAGCTATTCAGTGCATACATGATATAACATAAATGTTCCTTTCAACAAAAGTGTTAAATCGATATTTGTCTACAAAAATTAGCTCTTAGATAAATTCTTATTTAATCCAACACTTTGATTGTTTGAGTATTTCCAAATTTCACTTCAAAATTTAATAGGAAATTTTAGGTGTGTCGTTCAAATGCATAATAATTTATGATGTTATATCTACTTTTTTTTAAATCATCATTAAAGATTTAAAATCCATTTTAAATAGACTTTTAAAATTTAACTATATTTTATACTCTATTTGGTAAGTTAGTTTAACTCTAACTAAGCTGTAGTTTTCATATCAATTTTTATCTTTTTCTGAAAAATCAACAAATTATTTATAAATTAGTTTTTAAAAAATCAACCAACAACAACTTAAAAATTTCATCTCCAACAACTTATCAAACAGAGGCTCAAACAATATTGCTAAGGATACCAATTCCAATATCAATTTTTTAAATATCAACTCATGTGTTATATTTTCATTGGTCAATGTAATCAATTGATGTGGCAATACTTTAAACACTTATCAATAAAAATATGATAACTCATATGTCACATAAGTTTGTACTCAAAAGTTGAGATTAGAATTGTTATTCCTAGCATTTTTTCTATTTTAAATGATATTAATGGAGAAAAAAATAATGTAGAAATGATGTAATGATGAAGAGATAAAAAATAAATGCACTTATAAATGAGAATCAAATGTTATATTTACTATTTTCTAAAGTTAAATTTGCTAAGTTTTTCCATCAGTAGGGAAATACCTTAATGTTTATAAACAAAAATACTACTACTACTACTAGTATTATTACTGTTGTTGTTGTTGTTGTTTGAGGTAGAAATAATAATATTATTGATATTTTTAGCATGTGAGTGAGAGAGGGAGAGAATAACGTATGTGAGTGAGAGATTTCAAGCCAAAAAAAAAAAAAAAAAGAACGAGAGTGAGAAAGAGATTTCAGTTTCTAGGACAGTAAGACACGTGTCAACATCCTTAGAACGAGTACTTTAGATTCTAAAAATATCCTTAAGAAACTCCAAAATACAGTAAAGAGCCCAGCAATCCAATTACCGGTATATTTACAAAAGGAAGGGGAAAAATGGCAAAAGAAAGATTGACAAAGGTGGTTAAGCGCCTCAGTATATGTAATAGATAATAGACTAGGAAAGTAGGGCACGTGCTACCTACGTTGCATCAGAAGAGAGTATAGAAAAAAGAAAGCACGATAGATTTTCCGTTATTATGAACGGTAAGTATAATTTACACAATCGAAAAACAATTTACATGATTGTAGCTGCATTTCTAAAGCAGCTGGTGTAGCTACTATCCAATAGTACGTGAATAAAAGTTAAAACGGTTATGCCATTGAGACGGTTATAAATATGAAACGTCAAAAATGAAAGTAAACGACAAAACAGTATAGAAGAAGAAAAGGTCAGATTTTTATCGTTTTATATGGACAGAGGGCACATATTCTTTGTTTTGTAGCTTCTTGATGGTAATTTATAAAGAAAAGGAAGGACTAAAATGGCAAAAAAAGATTGACAAAAAAAGGGCCAAGGCACTTTAGTAATATACTAGTTTTTACTGCGGTCTCGTCCTTGAATCAATCTCATTTTTTATTCATACCGCTTTTTCTTTTTCCATTATATTTAATCAATTTTTTTCTCTTTAAAATGTAACATATTACGTTAATTTTATTTTTTTTAATACACATCACGTGTAAATCACCTCTCTTGTCAAAAAAGTTTGGTAGAAGTTTTGTATCATGCTTCCTGTGTGGTAAGTTTTTTCATCGGAAAAGCTGTTTCTTCTCTTTCCCAACTTCCGTCTTGTTCTTCAAAAATCCATAAATCTTGTGGAGGTTTTAATTTATCCGACCAAAAACAACTACAAAAATTGTATGAATTCTACTGATGAGGGCATTGCTTTTGTGGATCGAGCTCAAGAGTCAAAAAACCTTAAAAGATTTTATTTAACTGTCAGATCGTAATAACAATATATGGATTTTGAAGTTTTTGAATTAGAAATTGCCAGAAACAATGAAGGAACAAGTAAATCCTTTTCAAATACATGAAACTTGTCGAATTAAGCACGGGTTAATGAAGGTATTTGAGGTTTCAGTTTTCATTTAGTTTAAGGGCAAAAGGAAATCATGCACCATGGAAGGATCCATGGTCTCTACGGCTACAGCTGTCCAACTACTGAGTATATATAACGTGTTAGCACTACTTGTTTCTTTTGTGAAATTAAAAGTTTCTTTTTTTTTTTTTTTGGCCAATTTCTAATTTTGAATTTAAATGAATGTTGATTGCTCTGCTGAATAAGAATATGCCAGTATAGAACCTTTTTTTTTTTAATCGTCATTAAAAGTAAATCTTATTTCAAAAATAAATAAAGAGACGCTCTTGTCTACATTTTACGTTTCTTCTTCATCTCATTCTTCTTCTTCCATTATTGGTTGTTGTAAGGATGACGATGAAGTTTGTATGAGATAAGATGAGAAGGAGAATTCCGGATGTTACGTGGACAAAATTGTGAGTAGAACAAAACACGACATGTAACAGCAAAGCAAAATAAAGAGGTAACAGTGTTGGATTTTATTCAAAAATAAATAAATAAAAGGACACAATTTTGTCGTTTACATATTTTTTTGACAAGTTTTTGCCATTTTATATTGACAAAAGGAGCATGTTTGTTGTGGTAATTAAAATAAAAAAAAATAGGGAAGTGTAAAATGGGCAAATAAAGATTGACAAAAAAGTTTCAAATAAATAAATAAATAAATGAAAAGAAATGGTTAGGGGCCTTTTTGTCTCTTGCCTTGTTTTTACCGTCTAAATCTGATGACAAAATTAAAACATATTTCTCAAACCAAAACGGGTATAGAAACCTTGTAATTTCTAAAACTAATAGGATAATTGAATATATATATATATATATTATATAAGGTAATAAATCCTTAGTTATATTCAATCTCATAAATACTGGTTTTCTCATGTATTTTAACACTGCGATTCAATTCACTGCCTTAAATTTGATCTTTCTGGAAATCACCAATTATAGAAGCACAACCAACGAGCATGAAACAGGTTCAGATGAAAAGAAACAAAGAAAGAAAGAAAGAAAAAAAATCGAAAAACCAAGACTAAAGCAACTAAGGGCTAAATGAAAAAATAGATCTGAGGAAAGACAAAAGAAGGAATCCAAGTGTACGATAATTAGACATATATGTAAACTAATTGCGTCATTTCATCAAAGTAGTTCCATAACATTATAGCGCACATGTAAACTTCGTTTGATTAGGTTTGTGTCACATCAGCTTTCTTGGAACCAAAGAAAACAAGGAAAGCTGAAAGGAACAGCGACGCTGCAAAAGTATTGATTTTGAAAATCAGGTGTCAATGGGAATGGCTATTCAAGCAAAAGATAACCTTTCCAGCCAAAAAGATAATAATAATAATGATAATAATAAAGCAAAAAGATAACACGTCTCCAAAAAGGATCCAAAAAGAACAACAGAGATAATTGATAAAAACGGAAAGAATGCCACAGCAAGAAAGATCTACTCAAAGGATGTTTACATTCCTTAATTAGCAATGCTAGAAACTCTTTCACTGAATCCCCAAATGCCTATCAAATTTTTCCAAAGACAGAACAACATTCAACAATGGTGACAGGAGAAGTGATAACATCAGAAAAAACATCTCCGGAGGTCACTTTCCTTCCTATGTGGCTTGAGTCCTTAGCTTTGAAAGTTCTTTAATCTAAACACAAATATAAAGCCAAGATTAAACCTAGCCCCTTTCACAATACTATCAGCTTAGGCTATTCTCCTGGCTCACAATATTACTAAAAGGGCTTCGCCTAATCTTATTTTTACCCATATCTCTGTTGGTCTAATCCTCGTAGTGTGAGATTTCAAATACCTAACATTATTACAAAATAAAAAAATATAAAAACCCTGGGGATAAAACACTACTACTTCATATTGTGACCGCAAACCTCTCTGAATAAGTGTGGCAACAAAAAAGAAAATAAAAAATAAAAAAAAAAGGTCCTCTTCCAACACCGTTGGAAGGATAAAGTTCCTATTTTGATTGCTTCCAACAACAATTCTGATCTATTCTGATGTTAAACCTGAACTGAAGAAAGCAAGGAAGATTCTACCACATATCTATCCAGATCTTGATAAGAAAACACGAATTTTTAACAAAAATAATAACGGATTTTCCTTCTTTTTTTTTTTTTTTTTTTTCAAAATAAAGAAACTTCATCACAGTTCTTTACCAATCTCCTCTACGATCTATCTCAAAGACCAGATTTTTAGTTGGCATATTTGCATTTTTTTTTCCTTCGCAATTGAATAAATATATCTAAGAAAAGAAGGTAATAGAGCAGAGTACCAAATTAGATCCAAAACGCGCAGTCGTTTCATCGTCAACTGCTCCTCAGGCCAAATTTCTATCTCGTCATAAAAACACCGAATTTTCAATCGGAAAAAAAACAAGTGCAAAACATCAAAAATTGCGGAGAAATTAAATCGAACTGGGAGTCTTAAAGAAGAAGAAGAAGAAAATTGAAAAGGCAGATTACGAGTTTGTGGGTGAATCTAACGCCCACAAAACAAAAAATCCGGTAAAAAATCAGAGGGTAAATCGACCAAGAGGATTTTAGGATTGCCATTTGCCTTAGATTCACACACAAACCTGAAATATGCCTCTTCCTTCTAAATTCCAGCCACGTCTTTGAATCGACCTTTAATTAATGGAGAAGGAAAACTGATATGATATATAGTCTTATAAAAGAAGAAAGCGGTGTTTTTTTTTTTTTTTTTTTTGGCTCGACGAAGAAGGCGGTGTTAAGTTGTCCTAATTGTGGGAGCTGGCAAACTGTGAAACCCTTAAAAAGGCATCTTTCTGAAGAAAAGATGGTTATATATGAGATAGGGATTAGGGATCAATAAGGTAGGCTACAAGTTTAGCTCGTCCTTGGGTGATGTAATCCTAGTTCCGAGATCCACGAGCTTGATTGGGTCACATGTCCAAGCACTTTTTACGATCATTTATTAGATCGATTCAATCTAATATGATACTTTTTTTTTTTTTTTTTCTACGGATAATCGAGTTTTATTAGATTAAATTAAATGTTGATAATTAAAAATCAATCAAATTGAATTTGATGTACCTTTTACTTTCAAAGCATCCCATGCAACCATTCAATATATATATGGATTTGTTTAGTGGGTTAGTTCGAGTTAAAATATTTTAGTTGTAATAGTAAATTTTTTTGAATTTTTAAAAAAGATAAAAAAATTTTTGAGAAAAAGACAAAAAAAAGTACAGTTTGAGTTAGAATGAAATGATGAGGTAAACAAAGGCCATATATTTTATGAAAAAAAATTTACTATTTAAGGGTGTTTGGTGTATGAGTTTGAGTTAAGATTTTAATGTTTTAATAATAATTTTTGTTGACTTTTTCAAAAAAGACGAAAAAAATTTTTTTTTTCCAGAAAAAGACATAAAAATTGAATTTAAATCTATGAGTTTAAAATAAAGTGCCAAACTCACCCTTATATAATTAGTCCAAAATTTAGTTTTTTTTTTTTTTTTTTATACATCTTCGCCATAAAAATTCAAAACCAATATATTATGATATTAACAAAAAAAAAATCCATTCTTTCAATCCATTTTATTTTTAAAAATATAACATAATTTTGAGAAAAACGAAATAAGATCCATATTAATGTTTTTGCCGAACATATTTTTTGGTTTTAAAAATTTTTACTCCAATCATTTTTTTCTCCATAAACAATCATGTATAAAACTATTTCTTAATTTCAATCCAAAACTATATATCTCTAAAACCTCCTAAACGGACCCTAAAATTAACCTCTAATCTTATAATTAACATTTAAATATTTATTTCAATGTTAAAACTTATCTAAGTAACCAAAAAATCTATAACTATTTATAGAGAGCACAATGCGCTTTACTATGCAAAGCCTTTTTTTTTTTTTTTTTTTTTTTCAAAACGGTTTGTTTTGGATGAAATTTTTATACTTATTTTTTTTAGTACTTTTTTTAGTCCTTCGATTTTCTTTTTTTTTTCTTTTTATTTTGGCCTTTTTTAATTTTTTACAATTTAGTCCTTTTTTGTATTAGACGAAAATGTTTTGTATTTACTTTTACTCGTTCGATTTTCTTTTTTTTATTTTGGCCTAATTTTTTTTACAATTTAATTTTTTTTTCTTTTGGTCAATTTTTTTCATTTTAGTCCTTTTATCTTTATATATATATATATATATATATTTTTTTTCATGCCTTTCTTTTTTTTTGTCCTTTTTTTGTGGGTGTATTTTTTAAATTTATATTTATTTTTCTACATGTAGATAAAATTTTGCAAATGCATCTAATATGTTCATAACACATTTTTTAGACTAGTATAAGAACAAATCTAAACTCATACAATCCAAAACTAGCAATATTTATTCTTAAAACTTATTAAAAAACTCACTATACTTTAATTCTACATATGTAAACATGTCATAATGTACCTCAAAAAAAAAAATTCTAAAACCGTAAAGTAATAAATCCAAGCCTAATTTTTTTACGAAAGAAAACCAAAATAACATATTGGACTATTATTCTTTAAAATTATAATAGAAATCAAAATATTATAACCAAATAGCATAATTAAGTCAAAAAATTAAAGTGAAAATACGGAAATACGCTTCAATCAAAATCCCACACATGGCCCAACCCTTCCTCATTTCAAACCTTGAAAAACATAATAACTACCAAGGGTAAAAAAGTAAATCAACAAATCCAAAAACATAAAATCTGCTATAATGTTACAGTAACACACAAATATGCTATATATTTAAACTAGACCTTCATAATATGCTATACAATATAAATTCTGTTTTTTTTTTTTTACACGAAAATTTATCATGAAATGATGATGATCGACACTTATTGATTTTTTTTTTTTAAATCTAAAGATTCACTTTTATTAATCTTTTTCTTCTATCATCGCAAGTGACACATGACATACATATTAAATGCGAGGTCATTATAAATGGGATGATGATGTTGCGATAAGATCATAGTTAATTTTAATTTTAATTTTTTTGATTTAAAAATGTTCTCACATTCCATATTTGACAACCCAGTAAAATTTTTTTGTTCAATTAATGTGTTGTGCGTGGTAGACTTGTGATAATTTACGTAAAAGTAGGATTATCTTTTGAGTAATTTTTTGTCGGTTCCTTCTAATTTTATTGTAGGTTTCTTAGATTATATATATATATACACATATAATAAGAATGAAAGATGAGATAGAACAAATAATCTATTTTTGTTTAATAGAAAAGAAAAACGTGATACTCAACTTTTACACTTATTTTTTGATGTGCTAGCTAGATAGTTTTTTTTTTCTTTCAATTTTTTTCTTATTTTCCAACATATTATAAAAGTTTTATTTATTTGTGATAACTTCAATGTTCTATACACAGGAAAACCATGTCGTTTCGTCGTTTCTATGCGTACTTTTTTTTTTTTTTTCCTTTCTCAGTAGTCCAAATAACGACGCCTCGTTTCAGGTGAGATGATAAAATTCAAAATGGTACCATATCAACGAGTTGCCATTAACTGTCCTTCATATACTACTAGCGACATCTCTGTTTAGTTGGCAAAGCGAGGCGTTTGTGTTGGTACTTGGTACTTTTTCCCACAATAGCACATGACATGTTGCTTCCATTCGAATGGAAACGACGTGTCGGTTTTTTAATTTACCAAAACGACATGTTGTGACCTAAGTCGTTTCTGTTATAAGTTGACATCTCATTTACTGGAATCTCGTTTCTGTTATAAGATATCATCTCATTTACTTGAATGTCGTTTCTGTAGCTACGTCCCTCAAATGTATGTGACATGTCGTTTGTGTTTCATATGTCGTCTGCAATCAAATGCATAGGATTTGTCTTTTTTCTATATGTTCTCTTTTATGTGCGCGCGTGTGTATATATATACATACATACATATATATATATATATATATTGTTGAGAAACTTAGTTTGAGAGTCCGGTTTTGAGTATCTTTTTATAATTTTACCTACTCTAATATTAAAGCTGATAATTTTAGTGTTATAAAATGATAAAATTATCGACTTTAATGTTATAGTGATCATAAATATAAGAATGTGTCAAATCTATGATATTGTTGTATATAATCCTTTATTTTTGCTGGAATTCTCCTTTTACATTATATTATATAATCCAATATTGGTGTGTCGTTTACTATATACCACTAAACGACATGTCCTTACTAATGACCAAAACGATAAATCGTTTATTTGTTGGCATGATCGGTCAATGACGAAACCAAAACTTTTTTTTAGAGAGGACTAATAACTATATCATAGATAATAAGAGGATCATTATGAGCAATTTTTTATTTTTAGGGGAGCTACTATGAAAGTTTAATTAAAATCGTGGGCTATTAAAAAAAAAAAAACCAAAAACAAAAGTTGAGGGGGGCTTAAGCTTCCCCTAGACTCTCTTTCCCTCCGTCTCCGTGATCATTGATCAATTCGTTTACATCAACTGTAACGATTTGCCTTCAATTACCATATTCTAGAAATTATATTAACAATAAGTCAACGAATTCTATATATTTTTTTTTGGTTAAAATTAAAAATAAGTAACCGAAACAAGTTTTTATATGTGGTTGTAAATATTTAGTTAAATTCAAATTAATAATTAGTAGGTCAATTGTTGAAAATCGTATAATACAAATAAAATTAACAGTTTTAAGTGATCCTCGGGCTCCATAGAAGATTGTTTCTCACATTTAAATTGCAGTTTAACACCAAAAAAAAAAAAAAAAACGTTGCTTCTAGATCCTAAAGTGTAGTTATTTCATTGTTTTTTTAAACAATGTATACAGTGATGAAGTCAAATTTTAGTGTGAGAGGCTAACAATAACAACCTTTAAATTTTATAAATAAGATGAAGTTTTTAATTTTTGAGGGGAAATATTTGTAAATTTTTTTCAAATACATAGATAAAAACATAACTAATAAAGAGTTGAGGGGGCCTTAACAAATACATGCATTAAGAGTTTGTTTTCGTATTGCTTTCAAGTGTTTTTCAAACTGTTACTCCACGTCTTTTGATCTATAAAAATAAGAACGTTTTAATATCTAGTTTGGTTGGCAAATGTTTTAGAAACAGAAGCAAAAAATTAAAAAAAAATAGTGAAAATTGATTTATGTTATGAAAATGAAAAAATAATTAATTTTTTCCCCTTATTTATGTTAATTAACACAAAAACATACCCAACCATAGAATCCAAATCTGCTGTTTTGGATTTCTTGTCTCATGGGCTATCCTGTTATGATATACCATCTGAGTTTAAGAATTTAACTATATAAAAATACTAAATTTTAAAAATATTTGTACAAATTGATAAGTTGTCAAAAATCAATTGAGAGGACAACCTTTAAGATAGAAAAATGGGATAGTAGATCTGAACTCCCCAAACAAATCAATTGAAAAGACAACCTTTAAGATAGAAAATGAGATAATAGATCTGAACTCCTTAAACATATAATTTTTTAAAGGAAATAAAGAAAAAAAAAAAAGAATTACATACATACGTGCCGACAACCAAGTGTCAATAAACAATTGAAAATTAAGTGATATATATATATATTGCTAAAAAAAAAAAAAAAACAAACAAACAAAACAAAGCAAAAGAGAGAGAGAGAGAGAGAGAGAAATCCATATAAGCGCGTCGTGATGGACATGAACATTTGTCAATCATAAAGAAAGGTATTTATGAGAGGCCATGTAGGTAGCCACCATCATCAACCTGCCCCCTTTGGTTCCCAAAGTGCCGTGCATACATTAATGACTAAAACAAAACCCCCATATTGATAAAATACGATAAAATAGGATACAAAAAACCAAACATCAATTTATTTGATCATAGCACAGTATAAGATTAAAGTTCACTATACTCTTTCCGAGCACATGGAGAAACATGGTTTCCTCCTTTAATTCCAAGGAAAATATATAATGGAAGGTTGTAACGGGAGCGAATGATTCTTGCGGGCCACAAAGACTACAATATTAACAACCGATATATATATATATATATATATATATGTATGTATAGCTCTTCACATTGCCTAATTAAGAATTTCAATTTAAGAGTAATTTTTACTCTAATTTTTTTCACGTAGTGTATGTGCAGATTGTTAAAGATTAAAATTAAAAAAAAAACTGCCTAGGAATGAAAACTAGCTAGAGTTGATTGATTTTAATGCAAGAAGCTGATGTTCAACTTCCGGTTTCAAGTTATACATAATTTGTTTCTATTGATTGAGTAATGGCGTTTTGGTTTCATGTGGGGCTCTTGGGAACTTCCCTTGGGACTCAAGCCAGATAATCAGAGATGTGGAACACTAAGTCGTCTTATTTACGCGTTATTATGAAAGAAAAAAATTGGGAAATTTTGGTTATTTATTTATTTATTTATTTTTCTCTTGGCAAGATGGAACAGTTGTCGTTATAAGTACTAGTTATGAGTTATGACTCATCCACTTCAAATAAAGTAAACCTTGCGAAAAACAAATATAGCATATGTTCAATGATGTGTATATTTTATCGCAAAAATTTGAAGAGATTATATTATAATCAACGGCAATATCAGATAATGCACTGCATTACTATAAAATTAAAGGAGAATATTAGAGATGATCCATGTGACACATCCGTCATAACGTTTGTTTGTTTTCTAAGCTTAACTTAATTCCGAAAAATATTTTATTTACTAAATGTATATATAATTTATATGCACCAACCAATGCAGACATTGACAATAGATGACCCTTCATTTTACGTATATTCAATGGCGGAATTAGCTTATTATTTCAGTAAGATGAGGGCAAATTCTTTTAGAAAGACTTACATTTAGATAATTAATTTTTAATATTGGGGGTAAAATGAAAAACATGTAAAACCTTTAAAGATAAAATTGAAAAAAAAAAAAAAAAAAACTAAGGGACGATCATCTTAACTCCACCCCGTTTATATTATTAATTATACAACGACGTCTACGAGCAGGAGCCCACCATTACTGGGATCCAAGATTGAAGGCACACACACATGTATATGTATATATATTATATTATATTATATTATATTATATTATAAGATCACACATTGGTCTAAAATTTGCTGACATGTCATATGTAGAAACACTCGATCTAGGGTCCAATTCGCTGCCTGGACATAGCTAGCTATCAAATATTGCATGTGCTTGCATGTTCTAGCTAGTTCGGATAATGTGGCACTTACGGGAGTGGAATCGGTTTTTGGTCCTAATTTGGAGACTGTAACACTAATAACAAAGTAGAATATATATATATATATATATCTTCAATGGTGACTATTAAAACTTTAAAGTTCTAAATTTGCTATTAATATATACTACAATATACAAATTTTACTGTAGCTACTATAAATATACGTGATGATCATGTAACTGAAAAAGATGTTATATGTAAATCTTTTAAAGTGCGTGAAGAATTCATGTTGCATGGTATATACTTTCTGTTGGCTAGAGAGAGAGAATGGATCATAGGATTTCAGAAGCCTCGAAGTAAACTATATAACTATATTTGTGTGTATATATCTATATCTGCAGGGACAAAAGATGAATGCATCTTTGTCTGTGAGATTGCCCCCATGGTGTGTGTATATATGTTGAGTCGGCGTACTATGAAGCCAAACATGTTAGAACATGAAATCATAATTTACGAATAATGTTTATTGTATTACTAAGACAAACATTAATCATCATCCTTGCTAAACGAAAAATGCGGGGTTCATTAATGTCAGAAAAGCAAAATCTACCTTATCCCAACATCAAGATCTAATTTGTCCTCTTTTTGTTTAACACAAAATATCATTGACAAGCAAGACTATATATATATATTTATATATACGCTGGCACTTCATTTCCTCGTAGTTTTTATTAAATAATATGCGTTTCCTGTTCAGAAACATGGGCTTAACCACCATGAACCCTATAAGTGGCATATAATATATGTGGTATATGCCATGTTATTGAGCTGGAATTAGGAAAATTAAAGAAACCCCCACTGGCTTCTACATGTACATATTCATATATACACTTATTATACATGTATGTATATGCATTGAATTTGGAAAGTTGGGGGGAGAATAATCCAGAGTGTTTTGAGATGGGTGGTGATGAAAGGTGGTGGAGAAGAATCATGTGGTTGCATGTGCATCGAGTTGGAGAACATGCTCAAAGCAAATAAGCTCACACCCTTTGGTACACGTGGCATTACCCTATTCATTCATCCCATTCTCTTGGAGGCCTTCCATGAAATTGTGTGTTGTGGTCCCCACTCCTTTAATTAATTTGTGTTATCCTAAATGGTAGCCCACCGAGCTTCCAATCTTACCATATAAAAACCCCCCACCCTTCCAAGGCCATGCATTCCACATAAATGTGCTAGCAATTTGAGGTTTCTGTAGTACTACTTTTGACAAACTTGAAGTTTTCTTGAAGAAAGTACTACTACTACTACTACTCCTACAGCTAGCTAATAGAAATCATGGGAGTTTCTCAACATTCTCTTCTTGAGTTACCTCTTGGATTGAAGGGCACTAGTGGTTTTGATGATGAGTCCTCCTTGTGGAAAAAACGACGCATCGTCGTTTCGATGAGACGTAGCGGCGGAGATTTGCGATGATCCGGAGCAAGAGGCCCAAGAGCAAGAGGGTTTTGATGAAGAGGAGGCGTCCAGGAGCTTCTAGAAGGCGTGGGAATTATGGTATAGTGAGAAGGGTGAGGACATTGAAGAGGCTCATCCCCAACAGCCAGACCGTTGGGAGTTTGGATGGACTCTTCAGAGAGACGGCTGACTATATTTTGTCTCTGCAAATGAGAGTTAGAGTCATGCAAATTATGGTTAAGGTATTATCAGGTTCCGAGTAGTGACTTGGACTACAAGTAGAGCTCCTTTGTAAAGGCAGTCTTATAATATTCTTTTCTTCTTTCTTTCTTTCTTTTTTTTTTTTTTTCTTTCCATTTTTTTTTCTTTCCTTCTTTCTTTTTATTATTTTTCTTTTTTCGTAATTTTCTTTTTGTATGGTTTGGTTAATGATCGTGATTATTGATCATGGTCATGATTATATAGAAGGTTGTTTTTGGATGGTCCCATGTATAGGTGGCCTCCAAGGTATATCATGAACTCATGTTTTCTATAGATCATGAGTAAACAGCCAATTAATATCTCGTTATATATATATATATATATATATTTTTTTTTATTGTGTGAATGAATTGATCAGTACTTACCCCCATACTTGTTATAACCCTGATCTCAATCTCATTGTCTAACCAAATTACCCCTCTATGAAATTCCTTTCAGCCCAAAATGCTCTTTATAAAAACCGAGTGTGTATTTATGGTATATATAAATAGTTTATTTTCAGCTGATCAAACCTATAAGAGAAATGATGGTCAGGTCAATATCTATATATGTATATTTATTGGTATGTGTATATGTATGTATATATAGACACACACACACACACATATTTATGTAAGGAGATTATGTGTAACAGCGCCATCTTACTTGTACGTAGCATATTTCTACCTTAGCGCCACTATTTTTGAAAGCAAACCTTATTAATTAACAAAGTTGCAAGGAAAGAAAAAATAAACAATAAAAATTTACAAAAGCTCACGAGGCAATAGCATTAGCTAGCAGCTAAAGCCTCCATATACATACATGTATGTACCCAAGTTGTCCCTTGAAAAATTAGTTAAATATGATGGTGATTATATAAAACTACTTCAACTCGCTGGTGCTTTCCAAATCAGACTGACTAGCTAGAGCCTAAGATACAATGTCAGCGAAATGTGCAAGTTTGAATGCTGGCAATAATCCTTATATATATATATATAGAAGCAACGAACTCTTTTCCTTTTCTTTCAAAGGGGTTTGGGAGTTTTAATGATATATCATGTAAGAAGAGCGGTATACCATTACTTCATATTTATTACTAAGTGAATGACCATCGAATCTATTAATAATGGACATCGATTTGTAGTCTATAAAAACTTGAGATATTTATTAGAAAATGACTTTAAAAAAATATCATTTTCTTATAAAATCCTATCTGTAATGATTTCGTTAGAGGTGAGAACCCAGCAGAGGAAGGGAGAGGAGCAGAAAAGTCCATGTCGAAAGTAGACAGAGCACGAAGAAGTGAAAACCAAATCAGATAAATAAAACAAATGATAAATGAAAAACGGCATCAACCTGAAAACGAACGTAGACAGCAGAAATCTCAGAAAAACATGACCTAGAATACAGAATCATCATAAAAAAACTAAAATAAAACAAATATAAAACACGAAGAATCATAAACGACAATCTTCTACTAACGATAAGCAACCCGAAAACCGGCCGACAGTATCTACGTTTTGCCCCTTTACGCTTTAATTTGATGTAGCTGTTAAGTATGACAGGCCTATAGATATGCATCTTTTTAGCGGTGTCTTCTTACATATACTACATGCGAAGTATGGACTAATAATGTTGGTTTCAACGATAACATTGTTAATTTGGCTGGTGTGCTACCTCTAGTTTGTTTAATTTGGTAAATGTTATAGATGTGTTTGATTCTCAGGTGTGAATCATTTTTTTTCAAAACGCTAACTGAAAAGATTCTAAACGAGGACTTAGATTTGTCATCAAACCATTAATTTTTACGGCTTAAGAGTTAAGAGTAAACAGAAGAAATTTTACTGCAACAAGCTAATGAACAAAAAATGAAATGCTACGGCACGATCAAATATCATGACAATCTACATTAACTGTGTATCACATGAAACTGAACATCTTGACAACTGAGCACAAACAAGACAAACGAACAATTGAACAAATCAAATCCACTATAAAACGACGTGATACTTGTAAAAACGATAATAAAATCGTGCAACGACCACAACGTAAATGCACATAAATATGTGCTCTAATTTTGGAAAAGGAAAAAAACTACAATATACTTCAACATTAAGACATTTCTCAATAAAAGAATTGATAATGTAATAAAGGAAACGACATACGACAAATTCAGTATAGAAAAGAGTCATAAGACAAGTAAAAACGACATTGAGAATGGGAAACAACAACATTATACAATTCGCCAATCAAAAAAAAAAAAGGACATAATTTGACTATAGTAAAACAAAACAGACTGCGTCGACCTGAAAATGACAACATGCAACAATAATAGAAACGACAACTAATAGCAAATTGCAAGGCGCAATGCCAAAGAACATCAAGAACATTAAAAAGATGGAAAGTTTTAAAACGACAAGAATCTCCATTAAAAAAAAAAAAAAAAAAAAGAACTAGTTGAAAGTAGATAAAGGCTTGAGAAACTAAGAACGATAATATCTCCACAATCAACAAAAATATCTAGAGACAATCTATGAACATACAAAACAACAACAAAACTACTAGACTGGAACAAGATAGAACGTAAAAATAGAGAATGCCACAAGAGAAGAGAGAGCATGTTTCATCGATGTTGTTGTCGTTGTTGTGTCGTGACATGTCATCTTAGGAGGGTCTATGGCTCTCACTTATTAAAGACGAACGAGCTCATGCTTGATCAAGATTGAACTGACATATTATTGATCATCCAACATAAATGTGGGTGGGCCTTCGAACTTGGGCCAGCTAGCTTGACTCCCTTAACTGGATGCCTTTTTTATTTTCTCATTCAATACATGGTCGGTTTTTTGTATTTGTTTGCGGATTGGAGAGTATTTCGGCGCCGTTCAAAATAAATAGGAACTTTACAGGACACAACTTTTTCTAAGCAAAATTATTTGGAAAATTTGAAAATCTTCTTTTATTATTTCGTAATTTGAAATCTTCTATGTTCAGGTTCAGTTAATCAGTACTATGAAATCTTTTTGGGGTGCAAAAGAAAGAAGAAGAGGAAAAAAGAAAAAAGGTGGTAGGGTCCATCTCTGCCTCAACAAAAAAGTGGGTTTTTTTTTTTTTTTTTTTTTTTGACAAAAAGAAAACGTGGGTAGAACTAGAATCCAATCAAAGGAGACAATTGCAAAGCATTCCATCGACAAACTTCATTAACTCACAATTAACATTAGCGTTATCTTATCTTTTTTCCAAATTATAATGATAGAAAGATTATTTGGGTACATTTCCAATACAAATTTGTTTGCACCAAAAGAAAACATAAACATTGTACAAGAAAAGATACACTCAATTTAACTTTGAGTTATTATATCAATTATTGTTATTTTTTAACTTTTTGGTAAATTTAAAAGGTTAATACATACATACATATATATATATATATATATATATAAGAACGATGAAAATGGCAGGGGTAATTAGTGATATAACCTCAAACATAAAGAATCCTATTATTGTTCACCAAAAAAAAAAAAAAAAGGGATCATATTATTGAGAGGTTGAAGAATAATAATATGATATATCGAGAAAAACATGAAAGTTGACTGATTTGAATTTCATGAATGGACTGCACATTATAGTTCAAAAAATGTGATGCATTAATTGACCATGTGTTTTTATTTCCTTCTCGAATATAACGTAAAAGATGGCCAACAGGGTCGGGGTGTGACTAGCTAATTTGCATTTGAATTTTTATTTTTATTATTTATTTTTTCCAATTAAGAGAAAATAGAGAAGTAGTGTCTGCACCAACCAAGTACAAAGATGGCAGCTGCGTTTGAGTCAGCGTTTATTGCCCTATATTCAACTAGAATGATGCTCAACACTGCCATTCTTGATTTCTCTTACTTACCAAAAAAAAGAAAAGAAAAAAAAAAAAAAACTTTGATTTCTCTTCTTTCTGTCTTTTTCTTTCTCTCCTTTTCAGTCCAAGGCACTGGCTCTCTACAGGTACGCATGCCGTGATGGGAAAGGTGTATATTTTATAGAACCCTAGTTCACACACACACAAATTGGATTGATTTTGACGATTTTATTATTATTATTATTTTGCAATATTAGCTATAATTCAGTGCATCTTTGAGAGTAATAGACGGAATATAATCAAGAGTTCAAAACAATCTTCTTACTCGTGACTAAAGTAGACTTAAGGGCCAGTTTGGAAATGGTTAGGATTGGAGTTTTGTAATATAAAGAACAGTGAGTAAAAATTTGAAACGTATTTGAAAAAAAATTTAATGTGGCTTTCAAAAAAAAAAAAAAAAAGCATTACGGATACTATTTAGTTTCTTTCATTCTTTTAAGTATTTAGACACTAGAATTATCTTATTTTGACTTGAAATAAAAAATTTATAGACTTTTGGAGTTTGAGTTTAGAAAAATTATTAGAGAAAGAAAGGAACATGTAGTTTGGGAGTTTTAAAATTGAATATGTAAAATTTTTATTGAAACTAGTGTTCCAATCCAGTGCTTGGCTAGTGAATGAGCAAGTTCTGTACCCTATTTAGAAAGAAAGCAAACTAGAACTAGTAACAAATTAATGCCCAACATTAGAGATAATTGCACTTTAGCTACCCCCAAGTGAACGGATGATAGCATAAGTAATATCGTCTTTTTAATGGTTAATTTTGGTTTATTTGATGAATTAAGTTAAATGCTTAAGGTTTATTTTGGTTTACTTGATTGAGTTGTAAAGAATACGAATAAAAAGACCATTAAAAGAAAATCTATCAATTTATCGTAGTTAATTTTCCCTGTACAACCTACCCGACCCCAAGTATGTAATTTTTATGACATATTAATTTGTTTGTTTATTTTTGGAATAAGCCTTATAAATTAGACTTTGAAATGAGATTATATGGAATTCAAATTTTTGAAATTTTTGTTTTTGGAATTATTGAGCTTTTAAATTGTACTGGTTTTAAATCAATTTTATGATTAATATCACTGGTCTTTCTAGAGCACTCTTGATAGTTGATAATAAACTTTTCGTCCTTTCCATTAATTATGAGGTGTCCCAATTTCAATTCGAGCATCATAATGCTGATATCCTTATTTTTCAGTTGAAAGAAAATTTACAAAGAGTGGTACCACATTAATGGAATTTAATAAGAAAAACAGAAACTATATAACACGAGATTATTCAGAAAGGAAAAAAAAAATAAAATAAAGAAAGAGAAAAATAAGGAATTTCAAAATTGACTATTATTTGTCCCTCTGGTGCTCTCAAAAAATCCACCATAGGTGGTCTGGTATTGTTTTATTCATTTTGAAAGTAGTTTTGTTTTGGTATGAAAATATAAATGAGAATACTTTAAAAATAATACTAGATTATTTTTGAAATTATTTTTGGTTATATTTTTGGAGAGATTGGTTTGGATATAAGAAACTGTGAATTGTATTTGGACATATTTATGAAAACATGTGTTCAGATATATAATCTTAAAAATAAAAACGGAAATCAAAAACAGCTTTTAACTATTTTTCATTTTCTTCACAAAAACTATTTTGACTATTTTTTTTTTTGTTTTCATTTTCGCTTTCAAAGAATTTGCTAAACCAACACTATAAATTAAGAAAACATTTTCGTTTTCTCATTCAAAAAAAAAAAATGCCAAAACATTTCTAAAAACACTTGGAAACAAAATCAAACACCACCAAGGTTGCTTTCTCTCTCTCTCTGTGTCTCTCTCTGTCTCCATTGGATCCCAATACTGTCATGTGTCAATAGAAGATCACAAGAGGCATAAAATTTTGGACCTTTGGTTGTCTCATTCTATTTGACTTTGCCCTCTCATGAATCCAATTCACAAAATATCTCCTTTGTTAACTCTACGGTACTACATACAAGTTTTACTTTGACTTCCCATGTGCACCTCTAAATCCTCTCAACTTATGTCTTTATGTGTGGGTGTATATATTAATTTGAAATCTCAACTTGCAATTTGTTGGGTTTTGTATGACTGATGACCCCCCAAAAAGAGTATCAACTAAAAGTAAATGCGATCGCCTCACGGGTCAGATAGAAAGAACGATCATATATACTATAATTTTTTTAATCTCTTAATTATAAATATAATGTCAAACTTCTAGAAGGTCTCTCTTTGAGAGAGAGAGAGAGAGAGAGAGAGAGAGAGAGAGAGAGAGAATCATGACCTGTATATGGAGAGTCATCATTTAACATACATGAGGATAAGTTCACGGTTTCATGTGGGATGAGACTCTAATTTTATTAAATTAAAAAGTAGTTGTGAGGTTAAGAAATCTGCAAACAAAATATATATATATATATATATATATATATATATATAAGACCCCATGAGAAAACAGGTGTAGGAATTCTTGGCTTATGACCCGGCAATAATGGAGGGTGTTAACACAAATCTACTAGATTACGAATATCATGATTACTTTTTCTTTCCAATGCTTAAAGAAAAAAAATGTATAACGGGAGAAAAATAAAAAAGAGAAAAGAAATAGCAAAATGATGAGAGAGAAATCAGAGAGCCAAGGATTATGAGAGAGAGAGAGAGAGAGCCAAGGAGAGATATGTAGGAAATTGTCCTATATCCACTGATTGGCTTCACATGCTCTTGTTATTGTGATTGAGATGGGAGAAGTTATTACCAAACGCATGATAATTTCAGCTGATTAATTATCATTAATCATTTTGTGAAAATAGTTACCATTAATTAAAAGTGGAAATTTTTCAATGATATTATATGTATCGGTCTCTCTCATGATTTTTACAATCTCTTATATACGTGCATTTTTCTTAAAAAGTGCCGTTCATTTTAGGGAGGGAGGGGAGGGCTCGAAATTCGTGCATTTATAAGAGGATAAATAAAAAGAAGAAAAGTTGAACAAATTACCCTAATAAAAATCGCACCGCAAGTACTTTAAGGAGGCATTTGAAGTGAATACTTGAGTTGAAAATTTTCAAATATTTTTCAATTTTTTTTAAAAAATTAATCAATTTCATTTTTATATTTTTAAATTTATTTTAGAACTCAATTTTAAAAGTTTATAATTGTCTTACTTCAAGTCTAAACGAGATGATTTTTTTTAAGACTTTATAAAATGACAAGAAAAACGAGATAAAATCTATATTTTATTTTGTTTCAAGACATATCACATTTGATTTTTAACTAAACATAAAGTTTCAAAATATTCACTTATTTTCAATTAAAATATTTTTAAAATTTCAAAGTATATGATTCAAATGTCCCTTAATTACAGCATTAAGAGTATTTTTTTCTTATCAGAAAAAAAAAAGCCCCCTAATTTTAGTCTTTTTATTTTATTCTACATAATCAAAAAAAATTGAAAGGATGAGCAAGTAATGTTAGTAGCAGAATTGTGCACGTTGCATGTTGGTTTTCTGACAAGCAAATACATATGATAAATAAAATTATATTCGAAATTTTATCAAAAATAAATGTACCCAATAATTAAATAAAAAATGAAAAAAAATAAAATAATAGAACCATAATTACGGGACAAATGGCAATGGACTGGTGACAATGGTCAAATATTGGGGTTTGGGTCTGTGGCTTTGGGCTGGTAAGGGAGGACGGAGACTTTTCACTAAAAAACAAAATAACTTTAATTAATTTTGTGCTGTTTTTGTCTCTTTTTGAGCTCCCAAAACGTATCCAAGAAGCAACATTAGTCAAACAGTTCCCTTTAATATTTGTTTTTCACATTTAATATTATTTAGTACCATTAGCCAATCTTACAATATCACCATATAATATTAGAAGGATTTAAACTATTATTATAAATCTTCCCCTAACATTAATGATACAAAAGAAAGATGCATATCATATTGGGTACATATAGCACCATTTCTTGAAACCGTGTACTATTAAGCCAACCCTACAATATTCCAAACGCGTTTGAAGCATTTTCCTTAAAATAATTTTGATCTTAATGATCTTAATATACAGAAATGAATATACTTTACCAACTGTATAGTTTACCTGTATTCTTTTCCAGCAATTTTTTTTTTACCTATATTCCTCTTATTCTTTCTTAATTATAATAGTGAGAACATTAAACGCTATTCTTTAGGTTAGAACAGCTGTATTACTATTATGGGTTAGAACTGAAAAAAATCGAATTTAAATTGACAATCAATACTGAATTGACCGTGTTTGAGGTTTAAAAAAAAAAAATTGTGGTGCAGATTTCTTAAAAACAAAAAAATGTAAAGTTCAATTTAAATTTAAATTCAATTTAGACTGAAAAATTCCAATCCAAACCTTTTTAGATTCAAACATGTACGAAGACTTTTGAGAAGACATACATTTATCATGAGATTTTAATTAAAATTTCATTGAAAACGATTGGCTGTTAAAATGAGAAATGAAATAAATGGTTAATTTTATTTTTAGTTCTCGGACCTCTCATTATTTAAACATCTTCAAATAAGTCTCTAAGATTATCAAATGATGCTAAAATTCTTTTGTTTATTCAACTTTTAAAATATCGAGAAAAAAGGTACATATTTGTTAATAACAATCATTTTCTAACACGTAAACGACCAAGTGTCACATGTTTCTCATATACCTTTTTTTATTAAGACTTGAAAAATGTATGAAAGCACTTTGAACTGGCATAAATTTAGAGATTATTACATCAACATAATATAATCAACATAATAAGTTAACGTTAGATCAATATGACATGAAACTAAACTAAATTAGCTAAAATTTATGTTATATTAATTAAAAATAAAAAATTTGTGTCATATTGATCAATAATAAAAAAAAAAAAAAATTTGGTTATTTAGGTTTCTCTTTAAAAATCGAAAGGCAAAAGGATTAATTTGACACACCTTTAAATCAATTACTCATTTTAAAATGTTTTAAAACTCAAGGTACAAACAAAATTTGGTCGATAATTTGTTGATTAAAAATGGAATTAACCTAAAATATGTAAATGACGATTTTAATATACTACTATGTCTATTGTAGGTACAATATTATTAAAAATGATATTTGTTTTAAAGTGAATTGTTTCTTTATATATATATATATATAGAGAGAGAGACACAATAGTCAAAGAGACTCGTTCATTGCTTTATGGTAAAATTTGGCACATGTTTATGGTTCTGATGTCAGCTGCAGCAAAGACAGGCCGTAGATCAAACACGTGGACGGTGACGGTGTAGTTGATCCAGGGGGCCCATAGAAGGGACAATCCGAGGAGGGGTCCACAATTTGGTTTCATTTACTTTCTTAGGTTTAGAGCCTATACTCACTCATATTCAAATTCCACCCATTCTACTATTTCATTGAGCTAGTGCTAGCGGGGTCTCTGCAATATTTGTGATTGTGAAAGGCTAACCCACCCAACCGTCACTTATAATATTGGTGTGGAATGGAAATGGAAGGGTTGGGTGAGACATGGGGGACCTTTGAAACCGTGCAGTCGTGGCCTAAGTAGGTTTCATGAAAACAGAGATAACGTGAATTGAGGCATTCTTGGTTTTGAATTTTGTGGACAATCCTTGATGTTTATATGTCCTTGTGTACCCTCAAAAGTGGCTTGTCTCTTCATATTGGTGAAAAACATTATATTACAAGACTGATATATATATATATATATATATATTTATATAATATAATTGGTGTTGATCAACACCGAGATGTACACGTATAATGAACCTAGAAGGAATTTGGACAATTAGTTTAATTAATTATCTCATGGGTCGAGCTCAGAATCTGTAACAATATCTTCAAGCCACTTCAAAAGTATACAAGAGAACCTTGTCGGTATTGCACTGATTTAATTAATCGGTTAGATCATATAATAAGAAATATTAGTGCGTTTGATGTATATTGATTTGGAATTGAATTTTTAGATTGAAGTTGACTGATTTTTTAAAAATTAATTGGATTTTTTTTTTACTTTTTAGAAAAAAAAAAATGAAATGAAATTTTTGGGTCTAAACTAGAGAGCCAAACAAACTTATGTTAGACATAAAATAATATATTGTAAATTTAACAAAAATTTAATCATGATTTGATGATCCAAAACTATTACGATACTAGGATTTTTTTTTCTCTCCAACTTATCATTCATAATTGAATCTAATGTGAAACCACACGTATAGAAGAGGAGGCCATGAGAATTTCGTGATAAGAAAGTTGTGGCTTAATTAACCTTTTTAATAAACAGGTATGAATCACAATTCAAACTTATTTTTACAGTGTTTGATAAAAAAATTTGAACTATGTCACGTTGGTCTTTATTACCTTGAAGATATTGTGAACTTTACCCAAAAATTATATGATTCTCCGAGAACAAGCTGTTTAAATATTTGGCTACAGAAAAGTTAGAAACAACATAATTGAAGCATGCAAAGGTACACGGAAATTATTTCATGCCTCATGCGTACGCCACACGTGTGTGCATATAATATATATATATATATATATATGTATACAGTTTCACGAAAAAAGAAGCAGCCAAGAGAAAGAGATCGTTATAGCTAGCTGGTTCCTCTTCATCTCTTTCTGATTTCTTTTTGTTTCTTATAATTTCTTTTTTGTTTGTTGGGATCTACATATTTTCAAATCTTGGCAGCGAGAGAAAAAGCACCTATCACCCACCGACTCTATCTACAGACACATGAAACTTTTTTTTTTTTTTTCCCTTTATAAGTGTCATTTCACACCTTACAAAAAGATATGATAATTAAATTAGATATCAATAGTATGTATACTTAATTAGTTCTATTTTAGGTCCTTAAAGATGCTCCATGTAGTTCATGCTTACCATTATACATCCAATTGATTGTAAAAGAAGACCCTAGCTAGAATATATCCACCCAAGTTAAGTTTATCTTTTTCCACTAATATATATTTATATATTCGGTCGTTGGAATATATCTTTGTTCTTATTATATATGGATGCATCAAATATATGTGTATATATATATGTATTTGATATGGTGCCTGCTTATATATACATGGTTTTTCTAGTAACATTCCCACTCTCATCACATGTTGTAGTAAAAAAGCGCATGCATACTAAATAGGGAGAGTTGCTTCTCTTCTATATGTTCAAATTAGTATATTACACACACGCACACACACACACATATATATACATACTTAATTTTAGTTACCTTGATTAAAAACGAGACAAACATAACATCATCACACGATCAGCAAGACATTCCCTTTACTTGTTTCTTTTTTCTTTGTGTGTGTGTATGAGAGAGAGAAAGAGAGACGTATTGAATGAGGACAATTTGGATAGCTAAAGACTAAAGAGTATTCAAGAGATCCGAAGTAATGTAGAAAGGCAATAAAGAAAACAAGCAAAGAAGAGGAGATAATAAAAAGAAATACTCGAATTTTTAAAAAGCAAACAGAGAAAAAAAAAAAAGAAAAAAGAAAAAGAGGAATATCTTTGGAGGATTCCTCAAAATCTCAAGATCATCACATGAACACGAGTCACAATATTCATTTCATATTAGAAAGAATAAATTAGAAATCTCTTTGAAGCCGTAAGAAGGTCACGTGCAAGGCAACCCCGTTCACACTTAAGAGTTGTGAACTTTTTCTTTTCTTCACAAATTAACATAATTCATAATTTAAAAAAAAACTACAAAGAGCTAACATTAAATGATCAATCTGAAAAAGAATCTATGATACTTATAAATCATTTAATGTGATCAACTTATAAATCTATTAAGTTTTTTTTCTTTTATTTTTTAAATATTTTTGTCATTGATTTGTCTCGTAAAAATGCACGTCATTCTTACGTAAATACTGGAAAACATTAGATGGTCAAAACTCAAGGTATGAAAGCGTGTCGTCGACCACTTTGTCGGAACTTGGAAACCGAAAACCAAAAACCAAAAAACCCAGCATGCATTCAATTTGCCGCGCCTAACCGGCTTTTGTTGAGTCCGTACAAAACCTTGACCTACAATTGCCGGTCAATCTTTGATGGCCACAACCTCTATAGTCAATTATCCTCTCTCTCTCTCTCTCTCTCTCTCTCATATTGTTATAAACCAGGCCGACCTTACCCTACTTATTAATTTTTCTCTTTCTCTCTCTATAAAACACACCTCACTTTCTCTCTCTATCTCTTTCTCTCACTCTCTCCCTCTCTCTAAGAGTTGATGAACAAGCTGCAGCGCTAGTACTAGAGCTAGTGAGCTATGGAGAAGAGTCAGATGACGATGAAGAGGCCAGAGATGACAAAGATGAAGAAGGAAAATAACACAACATTTTCCGATCAATATATGATATCAAACACAAGTGGTCCTACCTCTACTACTACTACTAATAGTAATATTAATACTAGTTATCCGTTAACATTAGGCAGTGCGTTTGACTTGTCCGAAGGAGAAAAGGGATCTCTAGGGTTTATGGAGCTCCTCGGTGTTCCGGACTTGATCTATACTTCTACTCCTCCTCCTTCTTCTTCTTCCTTGTTTGATTTTCCACTTCAGTACTCTTCTTCTTCTACTTCTTCTTTATTAGCTTCAAATCTGACCACTTTGAATGCTCATAAAGAGATTTCCACTCCTGATTCCTTGAATAACAGTATTACTAATAATAGTAATCAGCCTGCAACGCCTAACACTTCGTCGATTTCGTCGGCGTCAAGTGAAGCCCTCAATGATGATCAGCAGCAGACTAAAACTGCTGATCAGGAAGATGATGATGATGATGATGATGATGAAGAGGGAGAAGAAGAAGAAGAACAGCACGAAAAGACCAAGAAACAGTAAGCTAATTATGTTTTTTTTTTTTTTTTTCCTTTTTTTCTGCTTCTGACTTTAGGTTTGAGAGAGACTCAGTTCAGATTAGATCAAGATTAAAAATGGGTTTCTTTTTTTTTTTTTTTTTTTTGTTTTACTATTTTTGGGGTTTTGTTTACAGAGAAATTAAACTAAATGAACCATGTAGGTGTGAAAACGGATTCAGCAATTGGGAATATCAATGGGGCTTTAATTTGTGAGATGGATTATTATAGATTTGTTTATTAATATTAAATAGGTTTGAGGGTGTTATATATATATATATATATATTATTGATATAGTTTTATTGTATTTTTGAGGGAGAGAAGGTTGAAAGTGAAGAAGACAAATCAGAAGAGACAGAGAGAGCCGAGATTCGCGTTCATGACGAAGAGTGAGGTTGATCATCTCGAAGATGGCTACAGGTGGAGAAAGTACGGCCAAAAAGCTGTTAAGAACAGCCCTTTTCCCAGGTATATACGCAGATATATATATGTTCATACATATCTCATACACATACATATGACCTTCTAATTCACCGCAAAAACCAGACCAAAATGTTTGGTACATACAACATAGTAATATGAGAATCATATCAATGGGAAAATGTGACAAGCCTTATCATGGATTTATGACAACATGTTTTGTTTGACAGCATGAGAATGTTACATACTACAATGAGGTCTAGTATTAATATGTTGTTCTATGTGTATATGTGTATGTATAGGAGTTACTATCGTTGCACTAGCGCGTCATGTAATGTGAAGAAGCGAGTGGAGAGATCTTTCAGCGATCCAAGTGTGGTGATGACCACCTATGAAGGCCAACACACTCATCCGAGTCCACTCACTTCTCGTCAATTTACTCACGGCGGCGGTCCGCCGACATCGGCCGTGGGAGCGGCCGCTTTTGCCTTGCCATTTGGAAGAACATCTCTGCTACCTCCTCACTATCAATTCCTCCAACATCAACAACATTTTGCTGAGGGCTTATCACCAATATTGCTTTCAAATAATTTTGGTAATAATAATAATGATAATATAATTGGTTCTGGTTTTCTTAACGAGAGGCGCTTTTGCACCCCCACAGGGCCTGCTAATTTGCTTATACCAGACCATGGCCTTCTTCAAGACATTGTCCCTTCGCATATGCTCAAGCAAAAGTAGAGAGAAGAACAACAACAACAACAAAAAGAAGAGAAAAGAGAAGAAGAGGAAGAAGAACAAGAACAAGAAGGTCACATATTGCTAGCTATAATGTAATTTAGGTTACTTTTTTTGTTTTTTTTGTTTTTTGTTTTTTGTTTTCTTAGAGAAGAGGTGAAGATAACACTACTACTACTACAAAACGCCTCATTACTGGTATGTAATTTTCATGCTGACCTGGTGGTGACTTTTTCTTTTTTCTTTTTCTTTTTTTTTCCCCTCTTTTTTCCCCTCTCTCTCAAAGAATCCACTTCTTTTTCATGCCCAAACCCTGATCATGGATTCATGATATGATTACTTCTTTAGCTTTTTTTTTTTTTTTTTGGTTTTTTTAATTCTGATATCCACCGCAAGAAGTGGCTAGTTTCTTGGTTGATTACTTGTTTTATTTTTAATTAATTAATTTTTTTCTTTTAGTGGAATGGGAGGGTGTAGAAGTGGTAGAGCGGTTGGGTAAGTGTAACTTAAGATAAAAAAGAGGAAGTAGAGAGAGAGAGAGAGAGAGTAAAATTGGGGGTGGGGGGAGGGGGCGGGGGAAGGTTTCTTAAATTCTTCTGACCCCTCATTTGTCCTTATATCTTTGTTTTTGTTGATGAAGGAATGTGCATTGATTTCATTGAGAGGACTGCAGTCATGATTTTGAGGGTTGGAGTTTCTCCGTCAGTGCCACACAATTAGTATGCATATATATATATATATGTATATATGTATAAATAGGACCCCAAACCCCCCTTCTTTTCATTTTGAACTTTTCCTCTTTCAAGGCAAATCCAAGAAAAGAGTATGAAAACAACAATTCCAAAGAAAGAGGCTGCAACATTGAGGACTTTTGGTGTGAGAGAATTCAATGCGTTTGTCCCCCCAAAAAAAAAAAAAAACGGAGAGAGAGAAAAAGAAAATCGAATCACTGCCGACTCATCTTAAAGCATAATAAGGGGGGTAAAAATGGCTTGTATTTTCCGTTTAAAGCATTGGATTCACTAGTGGATTTGGTTCATTGAATAAGGAGGACAATATGCTAAGGAAAACCAACATTGCACCGACTCTTTTCACATTCAAAAAGACGGAGGATACAGATATGCAACTCCATATATGTAATGAATAAATATGAATCATTAAGATTTTTGATAGGGACATGGGAACCTTATTAAGTTGTAATTTTCTATGGCTCAAAAATTCCCTCCCCTCCTCAATTAGCATTGTTCGGTCACCATGTCAAATTGTCTTAACACTGAATGAGCATCTTGCATTGAGGATCGATCTTTGCTATGGGAACAAAAATAATTCCCACTAAAATGCCTCGCTCGGGCGGGTAGGGTATGTCACAGTAACTCAACATAACTGTAGATTCGACTCTTATGTTCTATCCTTTTCACGATCCATAATATATAACATCTATTAAAATTTTATTTCGTGTCAGTTAAAACATTTTAATTGACATAGCAAAAATATTATGAAGGAATACGAGATCTTGATCCGAGAGCTACACTTGATTCAAATGCAAAAGGCGCCTTCTTTTTTGGTTTCTTTTGGGTGGCCGATAGAATTTTGGAGCAATTTTTGCTAAACAGGGCATGTTAACCTCAGGAGGACAGTTTTTCTTTACCTCCAAATCACATAATTTCACTTTAGTATAGCCAATCAGCTCATCCATTTGGCATAATGATGGCTATAATTTTAAGCCAAAACAAGTGTAACCTCCAAAAGGATGGGTTAGGTTAGTTAGTAACGCAATAATTGTAAAACAATCATGGCAACGGGTATAACCTCATAAAGTTCACCAAGCACAACGACATGAGAACTTGAGAATTGTTCGATTTTGTTCATTATTTTTTGATAATGGAGAGTGGTTTGTTCTGACGTAATTAGCATTCTACGTGTTGGCTCAGCCCAATAGGAGCATCGGTGCCTCTATATTGTTGTTCATCAAATCAAATTCAAAATCCATCATATAACCCAATTTTACCCGCAAAATGTTCTTTATTAGGGATTTATAGCCAAATAACCTTATTTTCTTTTTTAAGAAATTTTTTAATAAATAGTTGAGATTTTTAAAACTTAATTAAAAGACCTCTTTTTCTTTTTCCCCTAAAATGGTTAATCAATTTTCTTAAATGGTCAATTAGTGATTGACTTATAATCAATTATTGATTAAGCATAACATAAATCACCAAATTTTATAATCAATTTATAGTCAATCATTAATTGACCATTACTCAATCACTGATTGCTCAAATCTGAAAAATAACAAACAGTCATTTTTATAAATAAAAAAATGTTAGGTCATCTATTAGATTAGGTGATTAAAAAATATCACCCAGTTTAATATTCTTATTCATTATCATTATAGGATGCAATCATCACGTATGTAACGTTAAAGTTGTGATATAATAAAAGTGAGACTCAATTCTTTCACTTTTTATCATATAACCTTCTCTCTTTTACTAACAGACAGGGTCGTAAAGAAGCATGGCTTGCGAAATAGGTAAATAGCATTTCATAGAAAGGGACATATTTTTCGACCCTGGATCTTATTCTCATGAGTGTTAAAGCTTCCTCCACAGTTCAACATCGGAATGCCGCTCAAGCACTTGTCTGTGATTCAAGAACTAGAAGGAATAAATAACAGAAACCAAAAACATAAGTGTAGGGTCTCTTTACATCCCTTATGAGCCTACTAGAAGTTTAAAATGAAAGTAAACATTAGAAAAGTCGACATGTGAGTTTTTATGTTGTATGTGTAGTAAGCACATATGTGTGTGTGTGTGTGTCTAGAGATGTGTTGCACGTAAATGTAACGGCAAAGATCCCACTTACATTGATGGGCAATTAGTAAGATTGCCTCTCAACAAGCACATCTCTAGATTATTATCCCAATTATATTAGCTTCAGTTTTTTTGACTTCTAATTAGATAAGTATGGAGAGTCAAAAATCCAAACAAGCATTAAAGAAAGGAGAAAAACATAAAGCGTATCTATTTAACGGGTTATCTCCATAATTTTCTCCACATTTAGATCAGATTTGTCTTACAATAATCACCCCATGTTAAAACTTACCCCGAAAGCCTTCAATCCAAAAGTCTTAACTGAAAAATGAAGGGTAAAAACAACTATTATTCGGAGGCAAGAAGCTAAAACTGAATAAAGTACTCTAACGGCAACTGTTTACGGATAATGTCGTGGAGATCCCGGACTGAGATTGGAGATCAGCTAATGACCATTCTGCAAGTATAACAAAGAGCAAGAATGACCTAGTCTTCCAAATTTTGTTTAAGAAAACAATGATGCAAAGCCATCGCAATACTCGCGTAAAAGATGCTCCATCCAGATTCATGATAGCTTGTAGAGATACCCACAACTTCAGATGCAAAATAGCAGGGACCTTTCCCTCATTGCACTTCCTCGGATCCAGTTCCTGCAGAATTACACTCACAATAATGAAGCAACTCCCACCTCAGAAAATAACGTTAAGAATGACAGTCAAACCCAATGCAAGAGTTATTAATTACTGTGTAATACACTTCGTTACAGGCGTTCAACTTGGGAGTAAAACCAAAATCAACACTTCTAATACGTTAAATCTTTTTTTTTTTTTTTTTTTGGGAGGGGGGGTGCTGGACACACTGCTTCTGACTTTGATTTATTGGCAAACAGAAATGAGAATGCAATCAAAACAGCGTGTGAGGGAATTAATGCAGTCACACAACTAGACAGAAATCACGTCGCTAACTAATCAAATTCTAATCATAGAATTTGAAAAACGAAGCCCGTGTATAGAAACTTCTAGGCATTCCCAGTTCAATAATTTTCAACTGGAACAGAGACCATCAACAATGCGATACTTGTGACTAGCAATTTATATCGAGGATTGGTTATGTCAAACTCTGTAACAACTCTTCATGTAGGACACCCCAAAGTTGATGGGACATCAAGTATTTTGTGAAATGAAAGACTAGGATAAAGTGAATCCACACCGGTGCAGACAAGGAAGGTTTTTCGAGTTGAAGTTTCTGATGAAGAACATCAGTCTGATTTTGGATTTCTTGTGGTTGAGCAGGTTGTTGGGTAGAGAGAACGGGTGACTGGGACTGGGGCTGGTCGCAAGTGTTTTGTTCTTGTTCCTGCTTCTTTACTTGTTCCTCAAACAAAGCAAACTCCTTGGCTTCTCCCACTGCAGAACAATTCTCACACCCGTTATTCCTCATATGCGCTTACCACAAATGCAAGTATAGAGTGAGAAAAAAATAAAAAAATGGTCAGGGTTAAAAAAAAAAGGACAGACATACCATGCTTTCACAAGTGACACAATTATAGTAATACTTATATCCGTCAGGGCAGGTATGCTTACTCCAATCACATTCTGGAAGTTCTGGTGTTTGAGTATTTACAAGAACTTTAGTCGAGGTAGAATTGCTAGCAACCGCCTGAGGACTGATTCCGCTTGGCAGAGGCTGCAAAACACATTTTGAACAGCCGTCAGCAAAATGGTAATATCACAATGAACAATTCTAAAAGAATGTCTGAGAAACATGAGGTGAAGATATATTGTATAAATCCCTTTAGATGGCATCCGCACCACATTTGGACCATCTCCAATGCAAACGTCAATTCCGATACCATATTTGGCACCAAAAAGGTCAACACATCAACCAACAGAAACCAAATGACAAAATTTATAATACTTCAATTTAGCATTGCATTAGAGACGCTCTTATGATAGATCCCCATGTCAACTGAAATGACATACACATAGAAGCCCTTTTCTTTCTTTTTTTTTTTTTTTTTTTTTCTTTCCTTTGTGTCTGTGTCTGTGTCTGTGTCCGAGTGCACACGCGTAGTTTGCTATTGCATATACACAACGATTATTTATCAACCACTCCAATATACTCCATTTCCACAGACAACTTCCACTGCTCAATAGATAAGAAAACTATTTATTACCGTTGACTCGCAGTACTGGCTGTCTGCTTGGCTGAGAACGCTGCTGCTGATCTAATATATGATTTGACGGTGGTATCAGATAGGACTGTTTCTGCACATCCAGGGCTGCAACTTGAAATGATTGAGACCTTGTTTCTGAATTCTGCATCTGTTGTACAGGCATCTGAGACAGCTGAGGTTCCTGGTTTGCCACTAATGAAACTGTTTGCGGTTGTGAAGTTGACGAGAAAGGTTGCATGAGATGTGGTGCATTGGGCCAATTTTGCCCAGGCTTGGAATCACCAAAGATTGCTTCTTGGCCTGCCACAAACAAATTACCAAAAAAGAAAGAGAGAGAAAAAAAAATAAAAAAGAATCTTAAGTATCTTTAACGTTGAAGGAAATATGAAGGGAAGTAAACACAATTGAAAAAGAAAAAAAAGAAAGAAAGACGGACAAGACACCTAGCAGCTGGTTCTTGATTGGGGGGGGGGGGGGGGGGCAAAGTTCGTGCCACTAAATATATAATTGCTCCTGGAGAAATATTCATGAGTACGCAATAGATTCAAACGACCCAAAAGCAAGCCAGATGATGCCAAAAGTACTTTGGACCACAAACTTAAAATCCAAGACTAAGAATTGCTTTTGGTTTTGGATGACAACGACAATTGGGGCATTTTGCTATCAACTGAAAACCCAATGTTAAATGAAAAGCTAAGTCAAGAGTCAAAAGAAAGGCCATGTAGTTCACAAATATAAGTTGCAAACTTTACTACCAAAAAAAAATAATAATAACAATAGTTGTAAAGAAGCAGAACCTTAATTCTCCAGGCCTTGGTTTCTTGGGATCCAAAACGAACAACTAGTGGGCGATCACAACCCCTTGTGATGCCAAAAACACCCAAAAGAAGGGGGGGGGGGGGGGGGGGGGGAAGAGGACAGAGAATTAAAAGATGCCTCAATATCTGCAAAGGAATTACCAGGATAAAATTTACCCGCTTTGTGTACGTTCCATTTAACGCTTTGATTGCCGCAAGTGCCATGTCCGCATGAGAAAACTTAACAAAGCCACATCCTTCAGGAAAAAAAAAAAAAAAAAAGAAGCTACTAAAATAAAATTATATTAAAAAAAAAAAAAAAAGATAGCTAATCAAATTGCAATCTGCAACTTTGCATTGCAAATTTACATGCCGCATTGACAGCAGAAAGAAAACAAGAAAATTTTTCGGACAAGTGCATTAACTTAAATTTTACATGGAGACTGATAAAACATACGGCATACCACGACTTTGCTTTATCTCATCACGCACAAAGAAGACATCTTCAATGAAACCATATGGAGAAAATATCTAACCAGAAAAAAAGAAAATGGACGCTCAGAAATTAAGTTGAGTAGAAAATAAAAGAAAAGTTCACATTCCCATTATGGAATTCCCATAACACTGTATACAAAAAGGTGGTTTTTTTTTTTTTTTTTTAAATGTATTTTCAGGGGATTTAGATGCTTTAATATGGATTCATATAAGTACGTACGAAGTAATTACTAGGGAAGAGTAATTTAACAACTGCATGCACATTTATACGAACAGAACAAGTATCTGGTGAATGTAAAGCACTAACAAACTTAGCATTCTATGGTTGTGGAGAACATACTTCCTCAAGTTCCTTCGATGAAGCTTGTTTACTAAACATTGCAACAATGACTTTATCACGCAGCCTTACCCTACGTTGCAAAAAACGGAGGACAAAGAAATCAGCTCATCCGGTCTGAACAAGTGCAGTATTATTCTTCTAATGAGAAAGAAGGGCGTACAATTGACGTTTAGCTACAATTTTAATAATGATTGAGAGGCATGCTGTAAACAGAGACCTGTTCTTTATGTTGTGTGCACAGAATGAAAGCAAGAAACAGAAGAACAATTTAGCTAATAGTAATGATTGAGAGTCTTGCTGAAACAGAGGGCTTCTAGCACAAAATGAAAGCAGGGAACAGAATTATGAAGATCCAAATACTGAATTTCTAATAACTGAATAAAATTCCAAACTGATGCATCCACAACAAAACCACAGGCCCAGAGGCCAGATTACAGATTTTGAACCAAAAATATACAAGTCAATAAACAGCCAGCTCTCCATTAAACAGTACAAGAGAATCCATGAAAATAATAATTTACTTTTTGGAACACCCTTCCGTATCTCTCTGTAACAGTTATATAAATTAAAAAAAAAAAAAAATTTAAGACACTCATCAGCTATGCCATAACAAATTCACAGGCAACTGGACATCCAATTCGTATAATTTAAAATTAAAAAAAAAAATTCCTCATATAGGCGGTGCTAGCGGAAGGTCTCAAAACTGGACTACATGCAACAACAGGAGCAAGGGGGGAAAAAATCCCAAAAAAAACTGCAGCATGAAAGATCAGAAATCCAGCAAGACGTTCTTTTTCACTTTCGGCATATTTAACTGTAATGGGCAACGGCTCCTTGCAGAAATTCAAAAATTTTGAGTCAGTTAATGTGGCCAAAGCTACAATAGGCATATTATCGTCAAGACACAGAACCATGTAACAACTCACCCCCGGAAAATTATGCTGATTGTTTAAAGCTGCAATAGCCCTTTCAGCCTCAAGTGTTGTTGCATATTTTACAAAACAGTTTCCTGTTAAAACAAGCTATACACATTTCATTCGGGCAACAAAAACACGCAAGCTCACTTTACCATGTTTGAATGGCGAGGAAACTAGGGTAAATGATCATCAAAGTACCTGACGCTCTTATCAGATAAGACTAACATACCTTGTTGCAGGCCTGTTCTCTTGTCCTTCATAAAAACAATCTCAATAATATTTCCATATTGCTCAAACAAGGGGCGGATCTAACATAAAAGTTAACATTACAGAGATTAAGAGTTGGCAGAGCATTTAGAACAATTATGCAAAGCACTCAGCAGCTTAATGAAACCGGTAACGTTCATCTGTTTCTGTTGCTGTTCTTGGAACTTGAGAAACATTAAGTTTTGCATGATTCACACTCTCTACATGATCTGAAACAAAACAAAATTAACTCCAAGCTCTTAGAGTATCTCTAATTAAATGCTAAATTTATGTGACAATGGTAAATTTTGGGATTTTGGTGAAAAAATTACTCTTCAATGGAATGCTATCTTTGATGTTTATTTTCTCAGTCACTCCCATAAGTGATGACATTTCCTTAAAAAGTTGTGTAACAGGCATTAATCTCTGCATGAAAAAATAATAAGCTGTAAAATTTCATATCGTTTGAGAATGGACAAATGTGATAATTAATAAATTAAAAGATCACCTTTTAATTATATAAGGTCTTTTGGGGTAAAATCCAAGACTGAAATTGTACGGACGATAGCCCAAAGCAGACAATGCCATAAAAAAAGAAGCATATATATCATTACAAATGATTTCAAAGCCTATAACCTAACCAAAAATGTGACCAACAAAAATATTTGACCCCAAGATGAGGAGTGATTGTGACAGTTATTAGTCCTTACATGGAAAAGTGTAAGTTGTGTAATTTCATATTGCTTGGAAATGATATACGATGGTTAATAAGTAAAAATATTATCTCCTAATGATATGAGGCTTTTGGAGTAAAGTCTAAAAGCAAAACTATGCAGGTTAAGGTCCAAAATAAACAATATCATATCAAAAAAATACACGGATCATTACAATACGTCCCACTATAGATGTTTGATCTTTACTCTCTTTTTTAGGTTCATGAATTTATTAAAGGGGTGTACAATAATCTTTTTTTTTTTAATCAATAAACATTAAATATTTTACGGAAAATAGCATGTGAGTTACATATGATTTTTAAAAAATTTTATATGATTCAATTTACATGTGTCATAGATGTTATTTATTTCATCTTATTTTTAACATTAATTACTAAAAATAATCATTTTGCACCCATTTAAAGAGCTTAAGGATCTTTTAATCACTTTCTAAAAAAAAAAGATCAAAAAAAAAAAAAAAAAGAGTTTGGAACCAAATCGTAATTTGGTAAAAAATTAAGAACCAAACTAGTAATTTACCCAAAAAAAAAAAAACTAACAAAACAAAACAGAATGTCGTTTCTGATAAACGGCAGCAAGCTTTAAACCAAAAACGATTTGCTATTTTCATGCAGAAATCATGTTTTTGCCCTAGCACTTAGCCTTAGGCCAGGCCAGGCCACTCAATAGCTCTTTGTTATCGTTTGAAGCCCTTGTTTTGCCATTATCGTCACTCTTTTTCTTCTTCAAGTAAAACGTTCTTCATCATTTTATCCGAGAAACAATTACACTTCTTTATACCTGTAATCTCAGGCCAATTTTTCAGTTTCTTATTTCTGCGATTCAAGATAATGCTTTTCCTCTGTTTTTGCAATTCTTTATTCGCAAGAATTATGTTCAGAAGCTTGCATTTTTTTTTTTTAATCCTTGGGGTTCTGTTTGTTTCTGACAAATTCTTGTAAAAAGAAGTTTGAAATCTCATTGCCATTTCATTTCAGAGCTAACGAGCCAAGCGAGAAATATATTCTATCACTGTTTTTGCTTCCGTACTTGGCTTAGTTTCTTTTTATTTTTTTCCTAATACATATATATAATTATATAAATTACAAATTGATAGGTGTTTGAGTGTTTTTTTCAACAAAATAAATCGAATATGGTTTTATGCCTGCTTTAAAATGCCGATATGAACTTGTTTGAATTAATTAATGTAACAACTCAAAAAATTAGTTGTGAGGTTAGTTAGATTAATTTGAGATTAGTAGACCAATCTTAAACTAATGTCAACCAATTAGCATAATTATGTTGAGAATTAAGTATACTCCCCAACGTTACTGGGTAACTCATAGACTATGAGATAATCGTAACTGGACCCTAAAGAGTACATAGTATCTAAATTAAATTCATGAGGAATTTAGTTTTAGAACGAATAGATAAATAAGTTGAATTGGTGAAGAATAAATATTGAAAAGATTTTACTTTTTTGGAGCTCTAAGTATTGAAAAATAAATTACTAACTCAAAAGAACACTTAAAGAAACAAGCTAGAGATCTTGATTAAAATCTCTAAAATTTTATAGTCAACTATATTGATAATAGTCCAAACTTTAACAGTTCTTATTATTGTTGTAATGAGTTTAGGCTCTTATTGTCGTATGTGTTTAGTTTATTATCTATTTTTAGGAGCTAAGTTATGTGTTGGGTAACAAAAACTACTTTTACTTGATATCTTATGCTCTTATCATAGTTAGAGGATTTACTTCCACATGTAAAAATTGTATAAGACACTTTCGATTTATAATAACAGATTCTCTTTCTAAAAAAAAGAAAATAATAAGTTAAAGAACTACTGTAAAAAAAAAAAATAATAATAAATAATAAAATAAAATAAGATAATGGGGAACCTATCAGTTGTAGTTATTTCTTTTCTTTTTCCTCAACCTCGTCCACACGTGGTCTCTTTCCCTCCCCTTCATTTTTCACGCCAACTCTCCATCTCTTCCTTGCACGCCGCCCTTCTTCCCTCTCGGTCTCTCTCTCTAACGTCCATGGGAGGTTAAAGTTGAGCTTGAAAACAATAGAGGGCCTTTTCCCCATTCTTGATGGGGAGTTCAAATCCAAGGTCAATTTCAAGTTAGGAATTGGTTTTGCTTGGGATTTGAAAGATTGAGCATCAGGATTTTGGAGGATTGGCTTGTAGATTGCACGAGTTTGAGGTAGGGTTCCTCTTCCCTTCTATATCCGAAAACTAAATTTTGATTGTGATGTTTGTGTTCAATTGAGTGGTGATTTTGGTTGATCTCGTAATCTAAAATGTCAATCTCACTTAATTTCTAAAAACCCCCAACTTTCGAAAGTTAGGGTTTCTATCTCCTTTCTCTTTTAAATCTGAGATGCTCAGTTTGATTGATTGTTGTCTTAATTGTGGTTTGACAGTCAATTTAAGCTTCTAGGAATGATTAAATTTTTTTTTTACTAAAGTGACAATTCTTTGTAAGTTATGGATTTTGACGTATATTGCAACCCATTGACTTTTTCCCTCTGATTATCATCGATACGATTAAACTTGTTATTTTGCTTAGTTGATAATGATTCATGTTTTTATATTAAACTTTGTGTATATGAAGAAAAATCTTGTGATTTGCTTAGGTAATTTGGAATTGTCTTTATGATTATAATCATGCCTATGTGATGCTTGGTTTTATGTATAGTTGAATATAAGTTCCAGAGTTTGGTCATTATCTTGAGTCGTAGAGGATTGTTTTTTTTTTTTTTTTTTTTTTTTGGGAATTGATTTCTTGTGTGTTTTTAAATTTATGTGCTGACCGTGCCTTCATGGTGGTGGGAATTGTTTAATTATTTGAATTGAATTTGCAGGTTTTAGTGCAGTTAGAAACTGTAGGATTCGAGTATAATAGGGGAGGTTCTGTCCAATTCTCTACTTAACCGGTTAAGCAGACGAGTCTTTAGGGTCTATGTCAGATCGAATATGTTGATATGGTGTTATATGATGCAGATTGAACTTATGTGAAATAATCAATGGAAATGTTTAGTCTGTCTTTGTACTTCAGTTCCATCTACCTGAAGCTTCTTTCTATGTATTTTCATTATATTTTACTGAATTTATGACTATTTTTTGCTTGCTTTCACTGGATAGTGATAAACTATACTGTATAAAGGTCAAGGAGGGAGTTCAAGTTGTGTTTTAGTTTGGTTAGATGGCGACTAGATCCGACCTAGACGTTGACGATGATTTTAGTGAAATCTATAAGGAGTATACTGGACCTCTTGGATCTTATGCCAGCAATGCACAAGATAAGGCAACAACGAACAAAAGGTCTCATGCGGGTTCTGATGAGGAAGAGGAAGCTCGTGACCCCAATGCTGTTCCAACCGATTTCACCAGCCGAGAAGCAAAGGTTTGGGAAGCAAAGTCAAAAGCTACCGAGAGGAATTGGAAGAAAAGGAAGGAAGAGGAAATGATCTGCAAAATATGTGGAGAATCAGGTCACTTTACCCAGGTAAACTCTAAGTGATTTCTTGGTTGTATTGTGTGTTGATGTTAGTAGAGGAGCGGCTGACTTTGGTTTATGCGGTTGTTATTTTTGCCCATTTTTAGGGATGCCCTTCAACTCTTGGAGCAAACCGCAAGTCTCAAGATTTCTTTGAAAGGGTACCTGCCAGAGAAAAGCATGTAAGAGCACTATTCACGGAAAAAGTGATACTCAAGATAGAAAAGGACATTGGCTGCAAATTCAAGATGGATGAGAAGTTTATTATTGTCAGTGGCAAGGATAGATTAATTTTGGCCAAAGGTGTAGATGCTGTTCGCAAAGTGATAGAGGAAGTTGGCGATCACAGAGTTTCGTCTAGTTCTCATGTCACGAGATCTAGGTCACCTGAGCGAAGTCCCGTTGGCTCAAGGTTTCTGCGCTCTGATTCTCTAAAAACCCATTCTGGTCCCCGAGGTGCACCACAGTTTCAACAGAGATTTCACAGGCAAGAGAAGCTTGTGGAAGACCGTGTACGTGATAATCTGCCGAAATTTTCAAGGGATTCTTCAAAAGGTAGGGACAGCATAGGATACCTTTACGGAGTGCATAAAACGCTGGTAATCCCATGTTCATAGCTTCTTAGGTTTCTGGAGACTTTCCTATGCCCTGTAAACCTTTTTCTCCTTTCTGAATTGTTAAACGATGCTGCTCCATTCTTTTTCATTTGTTTGCAGCAAGAGGTAAGTTCTTATGTTCAAGAATTATGCATACAGTTCTGAAGTAACTGTCATTGGTGGGTATGAATTGATCGGGTTGTCTCCAAAAATTACTGAAAGCCTTTCCGGACTTTTTGCCTTGGATGGTTCACTTTGAATTCAAGATAGTATGTTGAGTTAACGCTACAAACTAAGTTAGTGTCTTGAATCGAGTGCTTAACGTACTCTTCATTTCCTGAAGCTTATGGTAATGATGGAGCAAGGGGTCGTTCAAGCCACTCAAAATCTCCAGCACACCCCCCTTATGTGAGCAACACATATAGTTCATATGATGGTCGTAATCAAACCATGGTTTCTTATAGAACTGATGGATGGGATTCTGAGAGAAGAGGATCTGACATGCAATCTGGTCGTCAGTTCGATCAGCCTGCCTTCTCCAAGACATTAGAGGAGTTAGAGATGGAGTTTAAAAGGGAGGCAATGGAACTTGGAAGAATTCGTGACAAGGAAGAAGATGAAGAAAATTACAAGCATCGTGAGGTATTGTATAATTTCTAATGTGTCCGGACATCTTTAACTAATCAAAACGTATTTCAGTAGTCCCAAATTTTTTTAATTGTATTTTAAAAATCTTGGTTGCTTATAAAATGGGAAATTTAAGAAAAAAGAAAAGAAAAAAATACGTCAATCGAAAGTTAAAAGGTCATTGCTCATATTTATGCTAAAAATAATTAAGTAATCATTGGCTGAACTCTTAAGGAGGCTTCACTTCAGTGAAGCAATCAGGCACGGTATTTCATATTGTTCCGAGGTATATCATCAACTGCCTTGCGCAATTTGAGTTTGGGAAAACATGCTTTTAAAACTCCCCTTAGTGCTGTAATCTCATCCTTTGCAAGTTTGTGATTTCTGGATTATGGTTCTATGGGTATAAGGCTATAAGGGAGATAAGAGAAAACCACATGAAGAAACTGGCTGTGTTGAGGGATGTGCATGCAAAACAGTGGGAGGAATTTCTTCAACTTGATGCCCAGAGGCGTCATCAACAACAACAACAACAACAACCACCACCACCACCACAACAACAACAACAAGCACGTCAGCAAATTCCTGCTTCAGGTTTTGGTGGTTATAAACAGCAAGGTTTCTCCAACTATGATGGCTCCCTGGCTAATCCTCGTTATGCTGGGGCCAATTTAGCTGTGGACTCAATGAACAGGTACCCGAAGCTCATGGAAAACTATCCTTCGAGGCCTCGTGAAAATTTTGGCGAGTTCCAGCGCCAGAGGCGTGATGATTATGGGAAAGCATACAATCAATATTGATTTGGTATTCATGAATTACGTTAGGTAAGTCTCCTTGTTCTCGAGGTAAACTAGAAAAATGTAGTTTTGATGTATTCATCTGGCAATTTTTCCTATAACCTGTTGTGTATCACCCAGCCAAGTTCATGGTAAGCTTCTGAAATTATAACGGGAAGCTTTTGGGGCTCTGAGGTGCGGAATTTTGTTACAATTCTGCTAGAACTCTTAGAAACCTCACTATATCCACTTTTGAAAGGGTAACCAGTGGGGTTCTGAGGTTGTAGACTGTAGTGGCTTTTTAGTTGGGTAGAAATGGCAGTTTTCTGGTATATCATTTTCCTTACTCGGCGGCTGCTTAAGTTTCCCTCAAAAAATTTTCAGGGTCCAGTCCGGTCGGTAAACAAAATGCAGAGCGAGCTCCAAATATGGGTAAGTATATTGTTTGTGGTTATGGATGTAGAAGAAGAGATTGGTGCAGTTTAGTTTGGTGGAACAGACTTGTTTTTCAGTTTGGTGGGCACTGTTTGGAACTTCTTTGTTGTAAAGAAGTGAAACAGAGTTTTGAACTTTTTTCCCATGTTATTTTGAAGTTATCGACTCATTTGCTTACCAGATTTCTCCTTTGATCAAACTCCATCATAGAATGCTGCAATACTTGTAACTCTACGTTACGATAGATGCACACGTGCGAGCGCACACACACACACAGCTTCCACCGTTTTTTAAGAATATTTTGGTATGTTCAGCGGCACTGAGCTGCAACTTATTGAAATCTTGAGGAATTTTGCCGATACTATGCGCCACCGTGAAACAAGGTAAGGAACTTCATTTCATTGTGGGATGTGCGATGCGGAAGCTTCTTTTCCGAAGCTTCATGGTAAGTTGGTTTGGTCATGGCTGGACTGGGATTGCTTTACAATACCCTGGCTTGCATCAAACTGCGGTTACGTTTTTAAGACAGTTGTCCAATTTTGATCATCTTTTGAAGTCACAAGTGCGTGTGAACTAGCTGCGGAATTGCTTTTGCAATAACTGTGAAATAGGCAATTTTCATTTCCCTCACAACTTGTTCAAGTTTGGGAATCCTTGGCTGGTGCGAGCATAACTTCTAAAGAAGACCAGGTTTTGCAGAGCTTTTGATGTATCAAAATCAAATTCTGTTTGTTATCCCCCCACCAATAACAAAATACATGAATCGCGAAACGCAATATTTAGTGAAATCTCGATTAACTATTTACATGGTTAGCAAAATGCAATAATTCCTCTCACATAAAATCAACTGATAAAGTGGTTGTCGTTGTCCCCAAACGGTAGTTTTACACTAGATTTCAGGTGTAGGGTTCAAAACAAAGTTCAAAAAGAAAGAAGGAAAAGAAAAGAAAGAACAGAAAAAATAGCTTATAAACCTTGGATTCAAGGATCGACGGCGCGTCCTGCAGTGTTTTCGTTTCTTCTACTCGATTCTCCTTTGATATTGCCAAAATTGAAAATACCATTAACCAAGTACAATATCTATTCCATCAAGTCAATAGCATTAACACCTATAAGCGTCCTTTTGTATTTCCATGCACTAATTATGTAATCTAGTACTGCCTTTTGGTGTTCTCGTAGTCGGATAGCTCTCAAATATATACACATTTGACCTATATGTATAAACACATATACTATGTTCAAGGTTTGAGGGAGGTGAAAGAGTGGGAAAAGAGAGAGCGATCGACATGTTTGTTGTGTACTTGGTTCCCTTCTGCGGCAAAATCTTAGAAGCAACGGTGACAGACGATGCTTCCATAACAGAATATTGGTTCATGAAAAACGTTAAGCTTTCTCAAGAGATCAGACATAACATCATAGGACTCCAGTGTAAATGGGACCCTCATCCCATGAACAATGTCTCCTGGAAAGGCCACAAAATCTCCACCATTCTGTTCTGCGTGGACACCAAGTGCCTCCTTCTCCAACTCTCACACATGAACTCCAATGCTCTGCAATCTGTGAAGAGCGTTTTGAGCGACTCGAACAACACGTTTGTTGGGGTAGAGGTTGAGGTGGTTGTTTCGACGCTCGAAAATGAATACGGAGTTTGTTGTAATGAAACGGTGTTTGACGTTCGTGCACTGGCCAAGAGACGCTTCCCGTTTAGCTTCGGTGGAAGAACTGGCCTCAAAACGCTTGCTTATCAGTTGGTGAAACTTCCTGTGTGGAAACCAAAGAAGGGTGGTTTTTTAAGAGATTTCGAAACTTCCAGGAAGCTTGATAAGGATCAGGTTAAGAGTGCTTGCATTGATGTGTATGCTTCATACAGAATCGGGCACAAGCTACTCATGGAAATCTAACGGTTGGGATCTACTACATAGTTATGACTTGTCGGCCACAAGCAGATTTTCCTTTATTTTGTTGAACTTGGGGCTAGGAGAGATTGAAATCTCGACCTCAACAGTGAAGATGTGTAATTATCGCCAAGTGTTTTTTTTTTTTTCCTTTTTCTTTCTTTCTTTTTCAAGCCACAGATATCTAGGTATCTTGTAATGCAAATCATATAAACTAATTTTTATCTTTCCAAAAGGATATGTTCTCTTAAATATGAATAGACCAGTACTAAGATTCAAATGGAACAAAACAACACTAGAACGTACAAATTAACAGTTTTTTATATGTTAAATTCAAAGACTAAGAAAAGAAATTCATTAAAAAAAAAAAAAAAAAGGGACTAAGAAGAAGAAGAGAAGAATTGTACAGATGATGATCATCAACGCACTGTTCTAAGATAATGCTTTATAAGATTATGTTTTCAATGTTTGCCTATTTTTTTCTCCTAGAAACTTGAAGTTGGACAGTGTTGTCGCTTACCAATTTCTAGTCAGCCAATTATTAAACGAACGTGTCAGCCATACTTACCAGTTGACTGACAACGAGAAGTTTGTTAAAGAAATTGTTGAAAACATACTATAGCTTTATTCAATTAAAATTATCATATTCGATATTATACCTTTACCATATCTATACAAATAGGATATTCTATGAGTGATCATGTATGTATATAACAATAACAATGTTTCTTTTATATGTTTTTCAAATTGCAAGTTCATATGATGTTGCATTCTATCATATTACTTTAAAATAAGATACATAAATTACATTAGTTATGCCTACATTTTTCATGTATGGGTCTGTTAGTATGCCAGACTCTTCGCATTATTTATTTTTATGAGCATTTACTTTTATTGGTGCAGTGTCACAACATAATGCATTAAAGAATATTAATGGATCATGGAAAAAACGATTTAGCTCCCTTTCCGATAAACAAAATTGATTATTTGTATACCCAACAAATTGGGAAAATATGCCAAATTATCGCAGAATTAAACAACTATCAAAGTATCAGCAAATAAATGTATATATATAGTTTCACATCTATTCAAACCAAATTTTATTTTATTTTTTCTCTTTTTGTCTCAGTCTCAAGTATATTATCATGTCTATGAGATGTGACTTGGCATCTTCACTTTTTAGAGTTTAAAGCTTTGGTTGGCATTTAAGTTTAACTCTAATTAAATTGTATTTTTTTTCATCTTAATTTTTGTATTTTTTTAAAAAGTCAACAAAATTTATAACTAGTTTTTGAAAAGTCAACTAATCCCAACTTAAAAATTTTATATTCAATCGGCGAACTAAATGCAAGCTAAATTTATTTTCACATTAAAGAAGCAAATTATGTATATGTAACGTGAGAGTAGAAAATTAATGAAGATGGTATCATGACGAGGCAAACCGCAACAAATGCAAGAATAACGGTGATACATGATTACAAAGACAAACGACAACAAGCATATATAAGATCGCAGATGACAAAACGAATTAGCAGAAAAACGACAAATGATTTATTGATACGACGTAAATATGTGAAAGACGACAGCAAACAATAAACAGGCAGATGACTTTTGAAGATTGAAGTCATAGGACAACATGACCGTTAAACGACAAACTTAGTTAAAAATAAAATAAAATAAAATAAAAAATAAAAAATAAAAGCGAAAAAAATTAACACGGTACTATTTTCCTGGACAACAAGACCGTTCCGAGTTTTGAAATTTTATCATATGCTACTATCATGCTCTTATTCTTGTCTGTCCTATATACGTAGTTCTTCAATTTTTCTTCATATGCATGCGTATATACGTGTGTGTGTGTGTGTGTGTGTGTGTGTGTATTGTAACACGCATCTAGACAAGTGAAAACAACAATAAAGATCGAACGTTGAAATAATGGAACGACATTAAATTAGCCAATGTAAAATAACGAAGAAGGGAGAAAATGAGACTAAAGGTACGTATAATATTATTGCAATTGCATACAAAACATAATTCATTAACAAATCAAAGTAAAATTATGCTCTGAATTATTTTAGAAGTCTAAACTGACAAAAGATAACTTTAACTTAATTCTAAATAATTTGACTTAATCCTAAAGAAATAAACATAACTATATTTTTAAAACAAAACAATAACATCAAATAGACCGTGACAACCATAATTATAAATTTTTGAATTCAAATATTCAAGTATACTTTATCAGTAAATCTAATAATTCTAACATTTACAGTATTCAAAACTGCTGGTTTTCTTTGCCGATATATTTATTAATCCCAGCATTAATAAGATTAAAGATTAAAGTCTAGTTTGATAGTGACTGCAAGCATAATTTAGCGATAATTATATATTTGGATAGCATCATAGAGTATAAAATTCAAATCTTTCATCTCTAAAATTAAAACCCACACACACACACACCTTTGCTTGAAGTTTCTCTCTTTCCCTCACAGCTGCCTGTTTGGAGAATGAAAAGCGCGATGCTAACTTGAATGATTATAAAATTTAAGATTTAAATCGACAAGCACCAGCTAAAAACACAAATTTGGTCAAAAATAAAAATAAAAACAAAAATAAAAAGCTTTTAATTAAAACCTAGTCCGTCGTTTTAAATCTCATAATTGTCGAACTAAATTATTAGTCGATTTGTAAGAATACTGTTGATACTTTTAATCACCAATTTGGTGCTTATTTTCCCAAACAATCATATTCTTGAACATTAACTAAATGCCACATTTAAAAGGACGTTGTGAGAATATTGAAAAATTCAAGATTTGAAAAATGAGATTATAAAAGAAAACGTGCTATAATACCTTCTCCTATCTGATTAAATCGTCTATAGATATTTATTATTATTATTATTTCCTAAACAGCTCCAAAGCATGCATTGTGGTGGTTAAGAGGAACATAATCCTTGACATAATCCGAGCTATGTCGGCACTGATTGACAATAGCTATCTTTCAAACCAATTGGGACGAACTGAACCATATCTTTGATATTTATTACGTAATAATTAAAAACCTAGCTACAAATGAAAAGTGACATGTAACCATATTAAAGAGTTCAAAATTCAATGAACTATCCTCATCTTAAAAATATACGTGTGGGTTCGTGTATGTATGTAATGTTTATTGTACCTTTGGTTTTGGGAATGGTATGGACCTGCACGACAAACTTGAAAGAACACATAACTTATAATGCAATATTGACAATACCATGGAGTCCCATAAATCAGCCCATACGGCAATTTTAATTTTTATAACATGAAGTTATGTGAAATGCACTTAGTTTTTAGGGACCATTAACGCTCTTCAATAATATTTTTTGGTCCTCTCGTTTCCTTGTCAAAAGCGGTATGGCATATTTTTGCATCGATCTAAATGGATAATGAATAATCCATATATTCATGCAAAAAGATATTGTATATTTTACGTCTATATGTGCATGAATATAGTGTATATATTTTGTGTGTGTGTTGTGGTTTCGAAGAGAGATTGGTCTCTGATTAGTTATGTTTAACCGTTTGGATAAAGTAAAGTTCATCTAATATAGTTGAAAAAAGGCTTTGAAGCAAAGAGAAAAAAAAAAAAGTCAGATTTATTATTATACGCAACACTTTTAATAATTCGTTGTACTCTCTCCCTTTGACTGTAATGGATATACATTCTATTTTTAATCATCCTACAAAAAAATGTTTATATTTTGTGTATTTTATTTGAAAAGTCACAATGCGTGCACACCCATACAGCTATATGCCGGTCCGTTTTGTTCCAATGCATGCATGGTCGGCGGCTACAAGTGGAAAACTATTACCTATATTGTATAATATATATATATATATATATATATTTAGTTCACAACATATAATATATCTAAGCTAATTATGCGTGTCGACTTGTCATTCAACATAAAGTCCAAACATCAAACATCTTGATCGGGAGACCCTATATATAGTCGTATGGATCAGTGTATATATATACATATATATATAAAGGACTTTTTAATGAATTGAAATTCATGTCTTCTTCTTTTTAAAAAAAACATACAAACAAATTAATACGGTCTCATTGTTTTAATTAGTATACGTTTAACTTTTGTGGTTAATTTTTGTTCTTTTTTATGCATCTCTTATTCTCTTGACTTGCAGTTTCTGAATGGCCTACTTTAATTTAGAGCTTATATGGTCACCTTTTATAACCTTTTGTCCTTAAATTGAAACACATTCTATAAACTCCTCCAGTGATAAACGATCGAGTACGTACCAAAAAGGATGATACCAAATGGAGGCCAAAGTCTCATTTGGAGTATAATTAGTTGCTCGAGCCTTGCAACTTCATGCCGTGTTATTATTAATATTATTACTATTATTATAATTATTATTCACTTGAAAAAGGTTCAAAAAGTAGGCAATTGAAGGGATTGTTATAGATGTTGACGAGAATTTTCGTTGAAAATTTACGACATGTCATATATATCTCTCAATGGGAAAGATGGTGTTCCTATCTTAGCATTCAAACTTATGTTAGCGGTCAGGATTTGGTGGGATTCTAGACATTCTAAGACAAGTACTATAAGGGTAAGAATAAGTATATCTTCACATTTAAAACTTATTAATTTAATATTCAATCTTAATCTATAGACATATATATCATACGAATTCTTTAATGCTCGGCGGTTGATGGCAAGTTAAATAATTTCAAATGCCTATGTATTTTCTTGGTTATAATTAATTATGTTTTAGCACCATCTGACAATGAATTTCGAGTTACAGCCAAGAGATTTACATAGAAACAAGATAGAAAAGACAATATATAGGTTAAATGTGCTACCTTAAATAAAATTAAAGGTTAGCATTGAAACTAATTACATATTCAAATCCCACCCAAATATATGTGTGTGTGTGTGTGTGTGTGTAGAGGGAGAGAGATTCATAAAAGAAAAAAGAAAAAGAAAAAGAAAAAAACCACCTGCCACATAAAGTAACTATTATATATATTTGTAATAAACGTAATTCTGAAATAGAATTCCAACAGCATAAAAAAAATTTCCATAAATGGAATGACAATTATGTTTGAACAACAACAATTTATTATACCATACCAACGTCAAGCAAAAAATTTCAAAAAATTATTACTACCAACGACAAGAATATATAATTAACAGTAGAAGCCTAGAAGGGGCGATTGCTGATTAGATATTCTAACAGAACTGGTTTTAATGAGGTACATTTAGTATTACTAAATGCGCGAAATCCAGGTCTTTGTTTTAATAGTTGTTATCCAGTAAATGCAATGTTTTCTTCAATTCTCTTTTGAGACCTGTGATGAATAAAAGTAGAGTACGTACTAATTATATTTTCCAAACATATTACAAATTAGTGTTTTTCTACCATAAGGACTTCTACCGATAGTTCAAGTAAAAAATATTAAGGTAAATAGACATTTCTATAACAAATAGGCTAAAAAACAAAGTCCACATAACGTATTTTTTCAGGTCCTATTATAGAAATCTCCTCCAAATACCTAAAAGGTTTATTGGTCAAATAAAATTTAAAACCTCATAAAAGATTTACGCATATAATTTAACTGTGTATTATTTTTTTGTTAGTCACCTTTTTATTAATTCTGGCAACGTTAGAACGAAGAGGAAAACAATGTTCGAATATTCATCTACAATATTATACACATCAACAAGTTGGTATATATAACTAATTAATTCGTTTATGCAATCAAAACTCATTTTCATATAAGAAAACGTCGCTAATATAGTTTTATATATATGATACAGAAAATCATCGGAGTACATAATTTGGTTACATATATATATAAATATATATAAACACACACACACACACACACAAATTCCATTTTTTAAATTAAGAACATTAAGGGCGGCCCAATAGGGGGTTGAATAAACTCAAATACAAATGTCATCACATTGGGTTCGACTTCACGTGGGTGTTTAGTGCAGGGAAATGTAGAAATACACTCAACTGTATATATAAATGAGGACATATTCATGGGTCCAATTTCGCATAAAATGTTTTTCGTCTGTGATGAAGTCCACGTAAACCCACCTCCATCTACAATTTGAGTGTGGACCACGTACCTTTCTTTTCTTATTGTATTAATTAATGATCACCGTCATAAGTACCGTTTGTAATTAATTACTTGATGAAAGTGGTCAATTATGACTTAGGGTCTACTTTGGCGACGTAGAATCACAAAATGAGTCCAATTACAGCACCATTTTAGCTGCCAGAAATTAGGCGTTTGAATATTTCTAAGCACCCGCGTCGTCTAGTTATCTTCTGGTAATGTCTTTTTGCTCCTTTTTGGAATATATATATATATATATATATGATATAGTATATTTTGTATCAAGAGGAATATACTAATGATATGTCAAAATAGTCATGATTGGTTTGTTTACAACTATATATCTCCAATTAATTAGTAGGAAACATCATTACTTGCTTGTCGCAATTTATATAGGGAGCCCCATTATTCAGCTGATTAATATATATATATATATATATATATATATATCTCATATATTAATAACTAACATAATTTGGATTTGGTACTGCTTAATTCCAAATTATCGGTCCCTTGCACATGTCAATTCTTTAGGACCCAGTTAGCAAATTCGAAATTATTTTTCTTATTCTATTGAACAAAATCGTATCATCTATAGATTTGTAGTTGCTTTTATACACATAGAGTCATAATAATTGCCCATATATCGGTTTAATTAGCTCTTTATTTTTCCAACGGATGACCTAACAACCGACTTTATACCAATCTCTTTCTACTCAAATTAATAAATTGTGCGTTTGAATATATAGCTAAAAGAAAGCAAAGGGGACGCAGCACTGAGAGAGACTACTACCATCCTATTGATTAATTGTACCATAAATAAGTACTTTGACTTAATCATTTGTATTAGCTGATTAATTCTTATAACGAAACACGTAAACTTTCGATTTGGTGTTGTTACACATGCATGCAGGGGCAAAGTCACCATAATAAGTGAAAGCTTCCGACATCAGTGAATTTTTTTGTTATTATTATTATTTTTTTTTTTTCCAATTTTTAGTTTTAAAAATTTTAGTTTTTCTCATTTTACTCGTATCAAAAATCAATTATCTTTATCTAAGTTTCCTAAAAATTTAATCTTTTAATGTATGTCTTTACTAAAGTAATAAGCTAGTTCTTTCACTACATGCATATATATATATATATATATATATATGTACGTATGTGGACTGTATGACTTTGTAAGAGCCCTATTTGTTTGACCGAGTAACTGTCAGTATCTTTCAACTATTTTAGCAGCGTAAGTTCACACCATAACAAACGTGTCTATTTGCACATATTGACTGCAGTTAGTGGGGACGTTACGACGGATTTTTTCATTTCCAATTTGAAATTTAAGAATAAAGAAACAAATATGAGGACGGTGCCATAATCGCAACCGAAAAAAAAAAAAAAAAAAAAAAAAAGAACCTCAGATTTGAGAAAGTCATACGTCGGCTATATATATGCTCCACATTTGCCAAACTGCCACTAAACAAATATCCAAATCCTATATATGCCATTTATAATTATACTACGTTATAACCGCTTAGTTGTCTTGGTTTTACGTTCTTCCAGAAAAAAATATATACTGTGCAGGGATGAAAGTAATAAATTTTTTAATGAAGGAGCTAATAACTAAAACAAGTATTTAATCAAATCAACTAAGTTAATTACTAAATATTATGATCGTTTCCAATACGTAAACTAGTGCACAAGAGAGAGAGAGAGAGAGAGAATTAAGTAGACCAACTCATAGACATTCCCAGTGATTGAAGAGGAAAAGATGTTGTTATATATTTGGGCATATTAGTTGGACTATAATTTGGTTTTAAAGTTTTTTTTTTTTTTTCATATTTTTGAGGGGGAACAAAATAAAGTTTTTAAGTTTGTAGTAGGGCTTCCATTAAAAAAAAAAAAAAGTGTTTAAGCGATTAATATGTAAATTTGAAACAAATACACATCCAAAAATGTAAATTAAAAAAATTGAAGGGACTAATTAATCACTCTTTAGCGACTACACCCCTTCGTATGTTTCAACCATTTGCTAGAATTTCTAATATTTCTATTTTCTAACATTTTAAATGGGCGCCTGGAAAGTAACATTTGAGATGATGTATGATGCTGCACCATGTCATTGTTTGTAACTTTTAAACAAAATTCAAAATATTATGGAGATAATATTTTGACCATTTGAATTTTTTTTTTTTACCATATTAAATATTTCATTCTAAATGTCTATCCAAATGTTCTGAAATGAAGACGTCTCTCAAACTGTGAATGATGTGATCAATATTATATTTGTGTGTGTGTAAAGTTTTAAAACTCGAACTACTCTAGATCCAATATATATAAATGCGTTATTTTTTGTAGGTATACTGTTTTTATAACCTAAGTGTCATGATATACACGACTATATGATAAATTTTCCTATATAAGGTTACACACATGATACATAAATATTACTGTTCTGAAGTTACTTGAAAAAGGCCCCGCGGTTATTACGCAGACCCTGTAATTTGGTCGGCAGTGCAAGTTGGGTATTTGTACTAATACACTGCCCTTTTAAGGAAGACCCTCTTTACTTTTTATCTAACTCACTCGTCTTGTCGTATATAAATATCAATCTCGTTCATCAGTTTATTTAATACATTCACGCAAGTTCTACACAATATTAATGCCCTATCCTCCAGAAGCTAAAGAGGTGACCATTCAATTATCCAAAAGAAAAAATATATATATATATATATTGTTGGGTGATAATTTTGTCATCATATAAAAAATATTAGTAATAGATTAAACTTAGACCCGAACTTAGGTAGGAGTCTACATATTATAAAGTAGAAGTCTATCTCGTAACGAGGTAAGAGTCTACCTAAATAAACGTATATCTAGTTATAAGGTAAAAGTCTACCTAGTTATGAAGTAAGAGTTTACTTAACTATGAAGTAGGAGTCTACCTAGGTAGACGTCTAACTATTTATGAGGAGGAAGTCTACCTAGGTAAGAGTCTTCCTAAGTTTATATCAGATATCAGAGGGAGAAGTTTAAGTGTCTATGAAGGAATAATAGTCGATAAATAATAGGAGTTTATAAAGGGAACTCAATCATCCATATTTAATATCGAAGATGTTAAACGTTTAGATTTATTGTATTTCAAATCAACAGAATGTGAAAATTTCATTGTAATTAGAAAAAGAATAAACTCTCAAATTGATAGGAGAATTGAATTCCTTTATTCCTAGCATACTATAAATTCTCTCGAGTTGAGAGCAAAAAGATAAGACATAATTTCCAATACAAAGCCTTGAGATAATTATACCAGACTCCATAAAGTTTTGTTGGGTTTTCTTATGTTATTGCTCAACGTTCTTAATTATTTCGTTCGTTTGATCTTATTTTTTAGTTCAGAAACATTCATTTGATGTTGGACGAAATTTAACTCCAACATATATAATAATGTATATACACCATATAAAAAAAAAAAATTCCCCCGCCGCTTCTATGTTTTATTGGGAAATGTGCCCTACTTACAATATATAGTATTGCAAAAAAAAAAAAAAAAAGTTAAAAAAAAAATTTCTCATGATCTTAAAACTCATCATCATAAATTTATTCCCAAGTTGACCTCTCATTTGATCAATCAAGGAAAGACAAGACTTGCACTCTATCGCACCCTATATAGGAATTGACACCGCAAATATATCACAATTCAAGTAATATAGTACATATATATATATATTTATATATATGTCACAGAATTTATAACTAATTCCTACGCACAAGATTATAATAGTTATATAATCATTACTAATCATACATGCACAGTTTTTCTTACTTCATATGTAGCCGGCCTTACGGTTAAACAGAGAAAAAGTGCCGACATGGACTGGGCAAAATAAGGAAGTTGCACAGAGACAACGTCAACGCGTAGATGGTAGTTTATTGTAATTAATTCCAACTTCAAGGGTGTTTTCAAATCTCTAGCTGTATAAATAAAAGGCTGCAAAAGGCTGTAAAAATACCAACAATATCAAATACTAAAAGCCAAACATTAGAACATGGCGAAAGCTTTCTTCTTCAAAATACTCTTCGTCTTTTTCTATCGCATTCTGTTCCGAAAACTAAAAAGCCTGCGAAGAAGTGCTAGCAACATCCAAGCGAGTAGCGGCCAGTACTCGTCAAGTCTTAAAAAATGTCACAAGTTTTGTTCTCTTTCTTCCGCTACTAGATCTGAGGGTCGTGATCTGATCTCCAACGCCACCGTGATCTTCAACGTGGAAAGATCGTTGCTAAGATCTTCTTCTTTGTTCCCGTACTTCATGCTCGTGGCGTTTGAAGCGGGAGGTCTCTTTCGGTCGCTTATCCTTTTCGGTGTCTACCCGATCATCTGCTTGTTGAGCCAAGAGATGGGGTTGAAAGTGATGGTGATTATATGCTTCTTCGGGATAAAAAAGGAGAGCTTTAGGGTTGGCACCGCGGTGCTGCCGAAATTCTACCTGGAGGAGGTGGGGAAGGAGATGTTTGAGGTGCTTCAAAGGGGTAAAAAGAGAGTGGCCTTGACGAATTTTCCTCTTGTGATGGTGGAGAGCTTCTTGAAAGACTATTTGCAGATTGATGTTGTGGTGGGAAGAGAGCTTAAGGTGTGTGGTGGCTATTATGTTGGACTCATGGAAGACCAGAAGAAGAAGAAAGATCTTGCACTAGCTTCTTCTCTTGAGGAAATATTTCTCTCAGAGAAGACCAGTAGTGATAATATCATCATTGGCATCACCGATTTCAACAACTTTTGCGACGATCACCATTTTTTCTCTCATAATTGCAAGGTATGAACTTATGTTAACTTGGTATAAATAGAGAGAAAAATATATATATTTTATTTACATATCATCATCTTGATTCATCTATAATTTTTTGTTCGATGAGCAAACTTGAACAGTTATGTAGATTTAGGGTTTGTTTGGTTGGTTAGTTTGAGTTGAAATATTTTAGTTTTAATAGTAAGGGGGTGTTTGGTTCGTTAGTTTGAGTTGAAATATTTTAGTTATAATAGTAAATTTTTTTGAATTTTCAGAAAAGACAAAAAACTTTTTGGGAAAAAGACAAAAATTTTTTAGAAAAAAGACAAAAAAAAGTACAGTTTGAGTTGAAATGAACTTGTAGCCAAACAAAGCCTAAATTTTTTTGAATTTTCAGAAAAGACAAAAAACTTTTTGGGAAAAAGACAAAAACTTTTTGAGAAAAAGACAAAAAAAAGTACAGTTTGAGTTGAAATGAAATTGCCAACCAAACGCACCCTTAGTTTGCATTTGGTTCACTGATTAGAGATGAAAATTTTAAGTTGGAGTTGGTTGATTTTTCAAAAACTAATTATAATTTTTATTGATTTTTCAGAAAAAGATAAAAATTGAGATGAAAAAATACAGTTTAGTTAAAGTTAAGTTAAAATGTCAAATAAACCCTTAGACTCTAAATTTTAATATTAGGGAGTAGTGTTATATGAAATTTATTACAAGTCATAATTTTAATTAGGTGATTTATTACTTTAATAGGGTTAGTTCAGTGGATGAGAGAGAATTGCGCCTGAGTTTTTAGATTTGAAAGCTAAAAATTATCTTATTTTTCTTTCATAAATAGAGGAGCATAAAACCCGCATACCGTTGGAAAAATAAATTAGGTGATATATATATATATACATATATTATTGATATTTTTTTCTGACAATAAAGGTACAACTAGTAATGACACATGTAAGTTATGCATCCCTACTCGTAAGTTATTGCGTAAAAGAAGTAAATGGGGTCCTCTTTTCGGTGACATAATTGATAATTAAATTTTCTTACCAAAAAAATTAATATATTCTTACCAAAAAAATTAATATATACTTTTGTCTGAAAACCATTTTTCACAATGATTAGCAATGATAAACATGATTATTCAAAAAAAAAAAAACATGAAACAAACTAATCCTTGTACATGCATATATCCATATATTTATAAGTATTGGTGTCGTTTGTAACTCAAGCTTTTTTTTTTTTTTTTTTGTGATAATTAACAGGATGTGTATTTGGTGAGCAAAGCAGACAAGAGAAACTGGGAGAATCTACCGAGAGAGAATTATCCCAAGCCCCTCATCTTTCACGACGGGAGATTAGCTTTTAGACCAACCCCACTGCGGGCCCTACAAGCCCTTATGTGGGGCCCATTTGGCTTTACTCTGGCTGTCGCCAGGGTTGTTGTTGCCCTCTCACTCCCCTACGACATCTCCCTCCCCATCTTGTCCTTCAGTGGGCTTCGCTTGATCGTCACGAAGCCCAAAAATTTCGGCCCAGTAACAAGGCCCAAGAGATCAAACGACGGTCAGTCGAAAGGGTTACTCTACGTGTGCAACCACAGAACTCTGCTGGACCCGCTCTACCTCTGCTTCGCGTTGAAAGTCAACCTCACGGCGCTCACCTACAGCCTGAGCAGAATGTCCGAGATACTCGCGCCGATCAGGACCGTCCGATTGACGAGAAACCGGGACAAGGACTCGATCAAGATGGAGAAGCTGTTGAATCAAGGGGACCTGGTTGTGTGTCCCGAGGGAACCACGTGTAGGGAACCATACCTCCTGAGGTTCAGCCCGCTTTTCTCTGAGATCGCGGATGAGGTGGTCCCCGTCGCCGTCGAGACCCACGTCAGCATGCTCCACGGCACCACCGCCGGTGGGCTCAAGTGCCTGGACCCACTTTTCTTCCTGATGAACCCGTCGCCGATCTACACCGTCCAAATATTGGACAAATTGTCGAGCCTATCCACATGTGGTGATGCCAGTGAATCAAGGTTCCACGTCGCGAATCAAGTGCAGGGCGAGCTTGGGAAGGCGTTGGGATATGAATGCACAAAGCTAACGAGGAGAGATAAGTACTTGATTTTGGCCGGCAACGAAGGGATGGTAACGGCTTCTACAAAAAGTGATTAAACAAAAAATCCTAGAAGATTAGCTTCTTCTTTTTTGTTTTATATTATAATGAAGATACAAATTTCTTCTCTTGTTTGTTCTTTTTCAAGATTATTTTTTAAAAAATGGCGAAGAAAATCTTGCTACTTTTGTTTAGACGTGCTTCTGTACTGGGATTGTATGTTATTCCACGTAGCCCTTACTGAGTTCAGGTGAAAGTCACATATGTAAGTGGTAACATATAGACGTATATATATATATGTATCATAAAAATATTCTCATCTGATATATATTGTTTTTTTTTTTTTCTAAAAAGATATGAGATAAATTGTTTGTTTCTTAATGATATATTTAATATTACTGCAAAATTTAAAAGGTACGTAAAAAATCATGTGCTCTTATCGAAGAAGTACTATCCTATTAGGGTTATGATTCGTGTGCAAGAATGTGGCTATATACGAGCTGCATCAAAGTTCGAACAATATCTTTATTCGTTATAAGTACTGTATTAAAAAAAAAAAAAAAGAATTTACAGTTATATAACTTTTTTTAAGAAATTTTTTAACAAAAGAGCGAAGTTTCTAACAATTAGTTAAAATGTTATTTTTTTAAAGTGTTCAATCAATTTTTTTTAATAATTAATAACTGATTGACTGCATTATAGTAAATTATTGATTGATCATAACATAAATAGTTGTTTTTCATTACGATTGATCAAATCTAAAAAAAATGACAAATGACTATTTTGTTGAATGAAAAATGTTCCGTCATATGTTGTTTTAGGGGGTGTTTGGTGTGTTAGTTTGAGTTGAAATATTTTAGTTGTAATAGTAAATTTTTTTGAATTTTACTTTTTGGGAAAAAGACAAAAACTTTTTAAGAAAAAGACAAAAAAAAGTTTGAAATGAGATGGAGTTGGACTGAACACCAAACACCCCCTTAATATTCGAAAGAAGGAAAAACCAAGCTAGGTCTAAAGTTGCTTCCTGGCTGTAATTGGCAATTTGTAGTGATATATATCTCCTACCAATATTTAAAATAGCCAATGTTGCATAAGGATTTGTTTGATATTTAAATTTAATTTTAACTAAACTGTATTTTTTTATATTAGTTTTCATCTTTTTCTAAAAAATCAACAAAATTGATAACTAATTTTTAAAAATTTAAATAATTTTAATTTAAAAATTATATCTCTAACTGACGAATCAAAAGCAAGTTAAATTTCGCCCTTCCTCTCCTTTAGCCACGCATCACATTTTCTTTTCTCTTTCTTTTTTCTTTAGTTTTATTTTTTTGGCGTTTTTTGGCCATTATAAAAACTCTGAGAGAAGGGGAGAGAGAGAGATGGAGAAGGGCACAGGTGAGAGGAGAGAGAGAGGGCTGCGCATGGGAAAGAGTGAAAGGAGGATATAAAACGTTTTTTTAAGAGGGAGAGAGAAGGGGAGGGATTGTGCATGGGAAAGAGAGAAAGGAGAGTGTGGTCCACGTACTTTAATTTTTTCAATAATAACTTACGTTAAAAAAAAATTCATATAATGTGAAAATATTATCTTTAAAACATATAAAAACAAGGTTATTAATTTATATTTTTAACCCTATATTTTGCTTTAAATTGAAGAACATTTTTGGTATTTTAAATATAAAAATTAAGCGTAGAAAAAATATAAATTTATGCACTAAATATAATCTAATAATAAAAAAAATATACAAGTTTAAAACACATTGTATATTTTTTAAATAAAAACAATATGTATGGTATAAAAATACAAATATTACATAGTTGAACGATAAAGGGTAATTTAGATAATTTAAAGTTAAAATTAAATGTTAACCAATAAAGAGTATAAATTTGTATATTAAACATTATCCGATGGTATACAAATATAAAAATTCAAAACGCAGGATATATTTTCTAAATAAAAACAAAATATATGATAAAAACATAAATTTATATAAAATAATTCAAAATTTTTTTCCTCATATGATCTCCCAGGTTCAACAAGTGTAATAATAAAAAATTGAATGCCAGCTGCAACATTAAATAAGAATACCATACGATAGTTAAGAGAGACAGCTGTATTCTGTTGCTGCGTTGACCAAATGCATTGAAAAATAAGCACCTTTCTTTTAAGGTATTTCAGTCTACAGCATTTGTAGCTTATTTGACGGGATATTTTGGGTTGCTTATATAATTTAAGCATTCATTATCTATGTTTATGGTGGTTCTTCCTCAATAAAAGTTGCATTTTTGTTAGAAGGTAATGATTAATATATATAGTCCTTTCTCTTCTCTCTTAAATAAACAAAAACTATCATTCAGAGCTTGGTGGGGATGGTAAGCACTCCATAAGAAGCTGTGGGTTCGTACAGGAATCGTCGCGCGGTAATTGAAATATGGGAACAATTCGCCTTTAAGAAATTCATATATCAAGTAGGGACTCCGTCTCTTTCTGAAATTAAAAGGATGAGCTATCCTCTATCTTTATTATTATTATTATTATTTTTTTTAAATTTCAGGAAAAAGATAACACAATAAATGATAGTGGAAACACCCGGAAGTGGTTGTATATATGTTATTAGTTGTGCTCTCCTTAGTTTTCTTCCTACATATGTATGTGTGTGTGTGTGTGTGTGTGTGTGGGTCTAGTCGACTATGGCCTTCGTTGGGTTGTGCAGATATTCTGCTTATCTGTCATGTTTGCTTGTCTTTACTACTTTTTATATTTATTTTGACCTTTCTTGTTCAAAGGAAAATGCACAACATATGGCATCAAGAGTTCATCATTTTTAGTTCCTTCAACGGTCATATACATAGATGTTTTGCGTATATATGTTTCGTGTATGTGGAGCAAACCAAAAACACGCTTGATGTAAAAGTGCAGGGCTACAGGAAACTCACATATATACTTGTGCTGTCGAACTACTTTTGAATGATAGCTTGGAATGTTGAGAAAATTCCCAAAGTGGCTGAAAACAGAAGAAAGAGTCAAATACTCGATAGATAAAATAAAACCCAAAGTTGAATTTTTGTTCCTTGGTAATTCAGGGAGAAAGAGAAGCAGAAAAGTTGAAGTTGAAGTGGAAGTTTTGTGGCATCAATAAGAGGCGACATATACGAGGTACACAAATAAGTGCAGGCTGGACATGCAAAAGGACTTGAATTTGGATGAGTTGGCATCACACCATGTGCAAGTAGAGAAGAGAAATAAGTGCACGTTGGTATGAGATAATGACTTGTGGGCTCAAAACTCAGATTTGGTCATTACATACGCGCATACACACTTGTGGGGCACGTGCATGCCCCCCTCACTAAACATTACTCTTACCGCAAAATTTCTTCTATATACTATCCTCACCCTTTTATGCTAAAACCACATTTTTTAATATATATGTATATATATATATTTTAATTACCTTCTCCACGAATAATAATAATTTCTATCTACTTATATTCTAAAAGAATGATAATAATTAAAACCTTCTATGTACTTCTCTCGCCCCCTCTTCTTAAAATATCAACCGTTCTCATTTACATCTTCTTTATTCTTATGAACGGATTGATAATTATGCTGTATATTTATATGTGTGTATATATATATATATATATTTTTTGTATTGTTTTTTTTTTAATTTATTTTATTTTATGTTTTCTTAATGTTTCATATGGCTTTTGGCAATTAATTTGATAGATTATGATAGACATTCTACCGCAATATTACTCTCCAACAACTGATAATGGTCCAGAAGATTGGTGATGTATATATGTCGACATAATATCGTCAAAGGACGAAAATATCAATATTTATGGAAACGTCAGTACTTAAATTTTATGAAAATATCAACATAGGTGGAAATTGTTGTAAAATATGGAAAGTCATTTTAGAATACTATATTTTGAAATAAAACTATATGAAACTCTAATACAGTTAATAATACATAAATTAAATGAATCTCTCAATTAAATATTAAGTATACGACAAATTTGCATAATAAGAATGGAGTATAGTACAATAACTTATAAGTTGACATACGTTCATCAATTAAATAAAATCATTGAAATGCAATATATATAATATAGGTCACATTACATTCATTGTTTCATGCATGATAAGAAAACATCAATATTAAAAAAGCTTTTAAAATGTTCGAAAGTATTTGTAATATCTTATTAATGTAAACAACATCAATACCAAGATATGACATTTGAGTATTAATTTTGTATAATTTTGAACATACGATATGTCTCTCAATCTCTACTATCTATTCATATATAAAAATAATTGTGCATGAATTTAAAAAATCATGAATTTTATTATATTAAAAGATAAAAATTAAGATCAAGATTAATATTTTACAGATATTTTGTCGATATTTCTGTAGAAATTTCCACGATATTTTGTCATTTATTACTACGATATTTCCATAAAAATCGATACTTTCAAAAATTTTCGTGGAAGTTTCATGGATATTTAGCAAAAAAGATACAACACCCATGTTGTCATATTGGTACTTCCAAAATACTGAAATTTTGGTGAAAATATCGGTGGAAATAATGATTTTTCAATCCTTGTATATGACATAATCTACCAAATGACCCTTTGGATACTGAAATTGACCTTCAGTCAACTTGGGTTTGAAAATGAAAAATAATATGATAAACCGAATTGATAATCTATCAACTTACTCTGCAATAGTCAGCGTCAACGACTGATGCATGAATCGAGATTTGGTAAATTACTCGTCGAATATCGTAGATTACCCTTTTAATTGACATGAATAACTTTAATAAGACACATTATGCTCATTTTTACTTATCTATTTGGACATTAAATTCCTATAAATGGAGCCTAAAATTTAAAGGGGGGGTGTGTGTGTGTGCGTTTTTTTCCCTCTTAAAATTAGTTTACATTTGATTCGCCGGTTGAAGATGAAAGTTTTAAATTAGAGTTGATTGACTTCTCAAAAACTACTTATAAACTTTGTTGACTTTCAGAAAAAAAAAAAAAAAAAAAAAAACTGAAATGAAAAGAGTACAGTTTAATTGGAGTTAAACTGAAACGCCAAACGAAACATTAATCTTGTCGTATAGTAAGACCCATGTTAAAACCCATCGGGGCAATTGTTAGCTTAAGAGTTTTGCAAAAAATGCTAGTTTGATGATGTCATGATTAATTAAAAACTCTTTCTCTCTCATCCCCACTTCCCCCTTTTTCTCTTTACCCTTTCACGTGACAAACTAACCCTTCCCTCTCTCTTTTCCCTTCCCTTTCTTTCCCTTTTTTGCCATCACACCGATCCGTTGATCCATCGTCACCTGCTACGAGCTTCGATGAGGCTGCTGCAATTCCACCGTCAAGATCTGTCTCCATGAGCTCCAACGAGGAGCCGCACTACCTTGTAGCTCAGATTAAGGTCTTTGTGTAGAAGATCTAGTCGTCGGAGTTTCTCTTTTGCCCGATCTCGAGCCAACTCATGACTCCACCTTTGCTGGCCTCTAAAGTTCGATCGCGACCTTGTACTTCCAATCTCGCCCTCATGGCAAAGATCTGGCAACCGAAGGTTCTCTTGCACCAGATCCTGAGCCAAATCCTTACGCCTCCACCTTCGCTGGAGTCCAAAGCTCCCATTGAGCTCACACGGAGAAGATATGGTGAACGCGAGAGAGGAAATTCAAATCTCCTCCACTCACATTCTCTTGCCTCGGCCATGGAGAGGAGATTTACTATGACATCCTTTGCAGGATCTTCCTCCGGTGTCGGACATTGGATCTTTGCTCGGGATTGCATGGAGCAAGAGATCCATTCCAATCTAGTTCACCATTTATGAACTATATAAATTGTTTTTTTGTGGAATTTGGTTGAATTTTTAAGGATTACAATGATGGATTTTAATATTTTTTTAATATTCCGGTGACAAAATTTAGAAATTCTGATATTTATGTGAATCTTATTGAATTTTGGTGTTTATGGTTTATGATTTATATAAAATTTTGGTGATATTTGTTTAAATATGGTGGTTGTTTAAATATTTCAGTGGTGGAAGCCAAAAAATCGGGCGAAATCAAAAGTTTCCAACCGGTAACCAGTTGGTAACCACCTGGTAACCCGGAACAATGATGGATATCGATCAAAAATCCGTCAGCGGTTGGTAACTAATTAGTTGCAATATGGATACCAATTAAAAATTAATTTAAAATAAATTGATAAATAAGTAGTTATGATGTCATCTATGGCATTTCTTGCCAGAGGTTTTTCATGTATGGCAAAAATCAATCCAGGCTATGATTTTTTGGCATTTTTCAAAAGTGCCTCGGGAACAAAGGGCTTCATGATCGGGCCTAAGTAATGTCTTCTAACTTCTGAGCCCAAGTTCTCTACTTAATGGACTTCATTGGGCTTTAAAAATGGGTCTAGTTTACAGTGACATTTGGGCCTCTTAATTGGGCCAGTAAAACTAGTAGTTAACCGCGAAAACATCTCCAAACGTTGTCGGTTTAACAAGAGTAGCACTGATATAAAAAGGAGCAGACGTCCATAATAATTCTGGAAAGTTCATCTTCACCCCGCAATGCCCTAGCGACTTTCTTCCTTCCCCACAACCACAACCACAACCACAACTTTCCCTTCTGGTTCTAGGGTTTTACGCTGCAACAACCTCAATCTGGTTCTTCATTTCTAGGGTTTTCCGTAATGGGTACGGAGAGGAAGAGGAAGTTGAGCTTGTTTGACGTGGTGGACGAAAACTCCGTGCCCGGGAAGATCTCGAATTTGAACGGCGGCTTCCGCGGAGCAGCTCCCATGGCGGGGAACAGTCTGGTCAACACGTGGACAGGGAAGGCCTACTCGCAGAGGTACTTCGAGATCCTGGAGAAGAGGAAGGCATTGCCTGTTTGGCAGCAGAAGGAGGAGTTCTTGCAGGTTTTGAAGAATAACCAGACTCTTATTTTGGTTGGTGAGACTGGTAGTGGTAAAACTACTCAGGTTTGTTTTATCTCCTAAAATTGTTTTTTCGTTCCATCATTATTATTATTTTTTTCTGCTTGTTTACCTTGCGATTGGCTTGCGAGAAAATTAACAAGAAAGAAAAGAAAATTTGGACTTTAGAGATTGTTCTTTTGAGAAAATTGATTCTATGTACGTTCTCTTTTTTCATTTTAATTGATTCTCCCCAAGTTGAGGATTTTAGGGGATACTGGAAAACTGATGTGGTATATTTTAATTTTTTAGAAAAATCGAAGGAAATACAAAATTAGTGGTGGATGAAAGTTCACTGCTTCTGTGGGTGCTTAATTTTTGGGAAAATAATTATTCTTTAACGATTTATTTTGTTCAAGCTGTTATTGTACCTGCAAATTATTACTTCTTTTGGAATCTATACATTTAATGTAATTGTGTGTCTGTTTGGACATTGGAAGACCATTGCCTTTAGAAACTAGGTGTAAATTATAGGAAATGGAGAAGATTGACCCTACTCTGTTTCATTTTCTATGCTGTTGTTTGTCCCATTCCCTTTGTTGTCTGTGTCACTGGCTCTACAATCATATTCATCTTTATCTGAGGGTTTTTTTTTTTTACTTAAGTAAATGGATATGATACATATTGACTATCGAAGTTTATATTTTAAAATTACAGATCCCTCAGTTCGTTTTGGAAGCTGTTGATAATGAATATCCGGATAAAAGAAGAAAATGGATGGTTGCGTGCACCCAGCCACGTCGAGTGGCTGCAATGTCGGTCTCTCGACGTGTTGCTGAAGAGATGGACGTAGCCATTGGAGAAGAGGTTGGTTATAGCATTCGTTTTGAAGACTGCAGTAGTGCAAGGACAGTTTTGAAGTACGCATGTTATCTTAACTCCTACTTTCAGTTTTCATTTAGGGTCTTATCTTGAAGACTTGAACATGCTTGCTATGTTTGGTTGCTTTTGCAAGAAATGGCTACTTGACATATGTTTTGTTCTTGTCATAGGTACCTGACTGATGGTATGCTTTTAAGAGAAGCAATGACAGATCCACTTTTGGAACGGTATAAGGTAATCATTCTTGATGAGGCTCATGAAAGGACTTTGGCGACGGATGTTCTTTTTGGACTCCTAAAGGAAGTACTGAAAAATAGACCTGACCTGAAGCTGGTTGTTATGAGTGCAACACTGGAGGCTGAAAAGTTTCAGGGTTATTTTTTAGGTGCACCACTCATGAAGGTTCCTGGTAGGCTTCATCCTGTAGAAATTTTTTACACCCAAGAACCTGAAAGGGACTACCTGGAGGCAGCAATTCGGACCGTTGTGCAAATACATATGTGCGAGCCTCCAGGAGATATACTTGTATTTCTTACTGGAGAAGAGGAGATAGAAGATGCATGTCGTAAGATAACCAAAGAGATTGGAAATCTTGGTGATCAGGTGGGCCCTGTGAAAGCAGTACCTTTATATTCAACTCTTCCTCCGGCAATGCAGCAGAAAATTTTTGAACCTGCTCCTCCTCCATTGAACGAGGGAGGCCCTGCTGGAAGGAAGATTGTGGTATCCACTAACATTGCAGAAACTTCTTTGACCATAGATGGTATAGTTTATGTTATTGACCCTGGGTTTGCTAAACAAAAAGTTTACAACCCAAGAGTGCGGGTTGAGTCATTGTTGGTTTCTCCAATATCAAAGGCTAGTGCTCATCAAAGATCAGGTCGTGCTGGAAGAACTCAGCCAGGGAAATGTTTTAGACTTTACACGGAGAAGAGTTTCAATAATGATCTTCAACCACAGACTTACCCTGAAATATTGAGATCAAACCTTGCAAATACAGTCCTTACTTTGAAGAAGCTGGGGATAGACGATCTTGTTCATTTCGATTTTATGGACCCCCCTGCTCCGGAGACACTGATGAGAGCGTTAGAGGTGTTGAACTATCTGGGAGCACTGGACGATGAGGGAAACTTGACAAAGCTGGGAGAAATCATGAGTGAATTTCCATTAGATCCTCAGATGTCAAAGATGCTCGTTGTCAGCCCAGAGTTTAACTGTTCAAATGAGATTCTGTCAATTTCTGCTATGCTTTCAGGTATCTTCTATCTTCTATGTTTCCTTTCTTGTTGTGTCTGTCTAGAGTCTTATCTGCGGGGTGCAGATTCTTCGAGGCTGCTTCATATGTATGCCTATTGAGCACGTGCACAGATGGGTAGCTTTGCACATGATGTTCTCTAACTGGTCTATGTATAAGCAAGTGCTTGTGCATGCAGTAAGAGACGAGGTAGTATCGTGTCATATTAGGTTGTCATCAGCAACTGTGATGTCTGGGTTCCATGCCCCCGGTTGGCATGCACCATAGGATTTCTAAGTAAGTGCTGATGCAGATAGTTGCAGTTTCTCAGTATTATCTCATGAAGCAAATGGTGTCGTCTGGCCTCTATGCATCTGCTGACCTACCGTGGGCCTCCTCTGTGATAACCAATTTCTTTCTTAGTACCCAATTGCTTTGTCCGGCCTAGGGAGGCTCAAAAAGCTGCAGATGAGGCGAAAGCTAGGTTTGGGCACATCGATGGAGATCACCTGACACTTTTGAATGTGTATCATGCGTACAAGCAAAATAGTAAGTAGCATATCTAATTTCCGTTTGTCCTCTTTCTCCCTCAATATTCCCTTTAGAAAATTTGCATCAAGTAGTGGATGTTGGTGTTAATAGTTTTGTTTGCTTTTGCTTGTGGAACAGATGAGGATCCATCTTGGTGTTATGAAAATTTTATCAATCACAGGGCACTGAAGTCTGCAGATAATGTCAGACAACAGCTAGTTCGCATCATGGCACGATTTAACCTCAAGTTGTGCAGTACCGATTTTAACAGCCGTGACTACTACATCAACATAAGGAAGGCGATGCTAGCTGGTTATTTCATGCAGGTAGCACATATGGAGCGCACCGGACACTACTTGACCGTCAAAGACAACCAGGTATCCATAGTATGTTTTTTTTTTCCCTCCCTAGTTTCCCCGGAGTCTGTGTATGAACTCTAATGCTATGGGGGCGTTATTTATTTTTCAGGTGGTGCACTTGCATCCTTCAAATTGCCTGGATCACAAGCCAGAATGGGTCATCTACAATGAGTATGTCTTAACAAGCAGAAATTTCATACGGACAGTGACAGATATTCGTGGCGAATGGTTCGTTTTCTTATCTATAACTATTTATGTTTTTCCTGCCGCCTTAGTTTTTTTGAGTGGTAATTTGTTTCTCATGGTTTTTGTACTTCGTCCTTGTCAGAAGTCAGAATTGGTTTTGTTCTCGGTATTGAAAATGATTCTGTCCATGATTTATGTATCCATGTCCTGTGTGACAATAAATTCAATTACCCGCCCTTTCATTCTCAGTAGTTCATATTTTGTACCTCTTTCCCTAGTGTGTGTTATCGGATTTTTTATGGATACGAGTATTTAAAGCCTTAAATTATGGTTCCCCCTTTCCAGAGTTTAACCATTCTTCAATGTGCAATTTTATTTTGTTACAGGATAGTTGATATAGCACCACATTACTACGATCTGGAGAACTTCCCTCAGTGCGAGGCTAGGAGAGTTCTCGAGAGGCTTTACAAGAAGCGTGAAAAGGAGAGGGAAGAGAACAGAAACCGGAAATGAAGTTTTCTCCCCTAAAATATGTATACTCCTTGGATATTTCTCCTCGACCGACGGAGAAACTGTGGGCATCTTAATTCTCAAAGACGTCAATCGAAGCATTTTCAACCTCGTGGTTGTTGGTGGTTGGGGGAAATAATGGAAGACTAGGCAATATTTATGTATCTTTTCACTGATGATAGCTTAAGTAGACCATTGTCTTGTTTTGTATACTCAATTAAAGTTTGATTTGGATTTTCTGGTCACATTTTCTAGAAATTGGTAGGTAATTAAAAGATAAGATGGCAATGGCGTACTAATTCTGTTGCCTTTTTTTTTTTTTTGGGCTACATTCCAGTTTGTGTCGTTTCAAATTAGACTGCTTCCTTGGTTTCAAATGTTTGGTTCTCTCCGAGATCTTACCGGAACAGAGCCTCAATCTCACGAAAACTTGTTTATTTTGTTCGACGGAACTCGACTAGGTTGGGTTATCTCCCTGAAAAAATTGGTTTTTGACATTGAATTAGAGATGGTACACAGGTAAAAAATGAGACTCTAACATGCTTTCTTTTCATCGTTTCCTTCGCGTATCTTCCTACGATCGAATTCCACAAGAACATATTCTTGTTAGGGATCGCGTCAGAGACACAAAGCGCTGCATCATTAGCTCGTGTAACATGTCTCAACATCCAGACAGCTTCAACAGTTCCACGAAATCACGGTTTTGGGCATAACCATTGATCATTGCAGTCGAACAAACCACAATCCTCTGATTCATTCTATCGAAGATTGCTCTCCTGTCTTGTCATCTTATTATCAATATACCAGTTCATCAAACTCCAAGAAACTAAGTTCTCCGGCACTGTATCAAAACCCTCTCAGCGGTCATGCGGCCATCCTATTTTCATGAAACTTGAAACCAACGTAATCCAAGAAGAAACATCCTTCTCGCAAATCTCGTCAAACACCCTCCTTAATGCTAGCGGATCACCCACATCCACATACCCTCTTGTTGATAGTGTGGTCGGGTTTGGTACGAATCTCTTTCATTTCCCGAACACATCTCTTCGAAAGCCAGACGAGGAACCAGGAGCGGATCAAGTCAAGGCCGAGAACATCCGAACACTCTCTCAAATTGGAGAAATTAACCACGCTGACCACTCAAAGTTGAGCATGCATCCCAACAGGAACTCGATGACCGGTAGTATTCTATATTCCATGAAATAGGCCCCAGAGACAAGTGGAAGACCACTCCTGACCAAGGAGTGAGCATTCGGATTCTAGACACACCCGAGCCCTTTCTGAGTAGGTTAAACTACACGGACATTGACCCACCGCATTGTACCGACTAACAAAAGAACCATGGCAGGTTGCACACACCACCACCCTGACCCCTAACACCTGACACCCGACATTGGAACTTGTCCTAGCTCCCACGCTGACACCACCTTCCTCCACTACTTGTCCTCGCTGACAAAAGCCCCTATGACCTGCACATGTGTCCTTCGACGTCTGAGCAGGAAGAAACGTGGCATTCACCCAATGGACACTAATTATGCGTTTGGATGCACAATCCAAACTTTAGAATTACAATCCAATTTTTGTTTTTTTCCTTCGGCCTCACTATTTACACAATTTTGTTACTCAAATTTTAAAAGTCCATAACTTTGCATAAACAAGTCCAAATGAGATATATTTTATTAATTGCGTATAATTTTGAGAAGAAAGAAATGAGTTCCATATTGATATTTTTTTTTTCCGAACACATTTCAAATTTTTACACTTTTTAACTCTAGTAATTCAAACGCCTTGATAAACATATTATCAATGTAAATCCAAATTCTACAATCCAAACCTTAGCACCAAATGCATGTTAAGTGTCCGTGCACTTGGTGTGGATCTGCCTACCAAGATCGCTCAAGGCACAGCCCATTAGCGCTAGTCAGGGCACCCGAACCCACAAGAATACTTATAAATAAGGGAGTGCCTCACTTCTTCAGTTATGACTATTTTTCCTCGCCAAAACTTTGCTCCTCCACTTGCTCTTTAGTTCTCTTCGTTGACTTAAACGTCAAAGTGTCTTTGGTAGACACCCTACTGGTATCCCCTTTACTCTGAGGTGCTTCTCTTTTTGCAAGCGATAAGGCAGAGCACAATGGCATAGGATCAACCCCACCAACTAACCACATCTGGTGTTGTGTCAAAGATTTTTGGCATCAACATTTTGACATTAGAAGGAGGGCACCACACCTTACCAACAATCACTTCCCTTTTCTTCACTTACCTTCTTTTCAACTCTCTATCCATGTCCCATCAGGTTCATGGAGGAGCAAAACCTTCAAGACCAGAGTAACCAGGAGCCCGCCGTTGCAACCGGTTCCCAAAGCACTCGGAGGGCCCCATGGAGGCGTGGAGCATGAGGACCACAGAAGCCCTACCCAGACGGAGATCCTCACGGGAATGTCGAGAACCTGATCGAGACTGTTCGCATGCTCGCGGACGCCTTTAGAGACTTCTAAAACACTCTACCTGGCCATGCTCAAGTAGACGAAGCCGAAGACTCCTCTCATCAACACCTCTCATCAACGCTGATCCTAAAATTTCACTTAAAAACAAAAAAGACTGACCTGAAAAACAAGCATGAGGGTGAAAACAATGTGTTTTTTGGGCATGTAAAGAGCAGAATATCAACTTATAATAATATTGCAGAACAGCCTGATGAGTGTGGAATTGTTCTCAATTTAGTACACATTACATACAACTGCATATCAATGCTTAGCCGATATAGCCAAACCGTTTTTTTTATTTTTTTTATTTTTTATTTTAAGAAAAGAGGGAACACAGATTGTTTTCCGTTGTTGACAACCATGAACTTGTCATTTCCGTCCGGGTAAGTTATTGTAGAGTTCATCAATTTGAACCTGTCCAAATGTTTTAACACCATAAGTTGTAGTTAAGAATTTTTTTTTTTTTTTTCCTCAATGAAAATAAACCAGAACAATCTGAGTTTACCTGGTAATACTTGAGAAGATTGTTTCTTTTCTTTTTCAACGTTGCAGTCACCAAATCTCTTTCCATGTCGAAAGGATGAGGTTCTAGAATCACTCCTCTCACGTATTCGAAACCTCTCAGCTGGTTCAAGGAAGGCGCCAAAGGTTAAAACATGTTTTTATCACATGAAAAATAGTAAAAAAAAGCCAAGTCTCACTTTATTATATGACAGTTTTAATGTACTATCTCATGTGTAATTATTGCGGAGCTAATAATGATAAATAGCAATTTTCACAGAAAACTAAGAGAGAAAAGGACTAGAAAATCATGAAATAATATGAGATTGAAAATTTGGTACCTTGTTTCTCTGGGCTGTCACCTTAAGCTCGGAAAGCACATGGTTCTTGAGCTGATCAAGATGGCAGAGTTCGGAAAATGAACCCATATGACCATTCTCATATGCCCACTTTTTGGTGTTTTCCTCATGTGGTACAACTACTGCAATTACGGATGACTTGAAGCTATTCCCATAAATCCAAAACTTAAAATAAAGAAAGGAAAAAAAAAAAAAAACCAATCAGATTTAATAAAGGAATGAAAAAAGCAAATGGAAAAAAAAAAAAAAAAAAAAAACTTACATCTTCTACAATTGGAGTGATAGCATAAACATTTTCCAAGTGTTCAAGTGCAACATATTCTCCTAGGGACAGTTTTATAAGATTCTTCTTTCTATCAATTATTTTTACAACCCCATTCGGGAGCATTTCGCCTACGTCTCCTGAAAATGGCAAGGACTAGAAAAATGTCATTTTAAAAGAAGCAAGTCTTCGTGGGGAAATTTCTTCTGAGACTGAGAAAGGGGAAACTTCACTGAACCTGTATGAAACCACCCATCTCTTATTACGTCTCTTGTCAGCTCAGGATTCTTATGGTACTCAACAAAAACAGACTTTCCTCTTAGGCAGATCTCGCCGCGAGGAGGGTTTCCGAGCGGGTTATAGCCCATCTCTGGAACTTCCTCCAGGCGCATCTCGTTAAATACTGATATAGCACCAACTGTCCCAACCATGCTCATTTCATCAGGGAAGGCCATAGTTGCTGGTCCACAAGTTTCTGTCAACCCTGAATTGATCACAAATGTTAACCGGTTCAATGTCTATATAAAAGCTGTAATGAAAGATTTGAGCGCTGTTCCGACATAATTCTTTATTCATGCAAAAATGGCAGACGAAAAGAAGTGAAAGTTTTGTGTGTCTTTACTGTAAAGTACAGATGTCCTTACCATAGCCTTGGACAACAAAGGCGCAGCTAGTAACACGCAAAAATTCTTCGATCTCGGAGCTCAAAGGCGCGGCTCCAGATATGATAAGTCTTACACGGCCACCTAGCCTTGCTTTAATCTGAAAGATCATGGATTAAAGAAGGTAAAACAACTATAATCAGGAGTATTATAGCCGAGCTATGTGGATAAACAAAGGGAAAACCTTTCTGAAGGCTAAGAGATCTGCTAGTGGTGAAGCGTATTTGTTTTTGAACCCCCAATTCATCCAAGCAAGTTTACTGTTGAATCGATAAAACGGTGTATCTTAGCAAATATAGAACAATACTACTGTAAAGTGAATATCATGGAATGATATTATAGAAGAACAACGTAACTAATTGTAGAGAAGATCAAAAATTTTTCTTCTCCTTGGGTTGAGCTCTTGTACCCCTTTCTTTATGCCTGAAAAACAGATGAGTTTAACACGATAAGTCGATCGAACTGAAACTATGAAACTATTGGAAAATGATGACTAGGAATATTTCCGTGCCTTCATATACTCGTTCGAAAACTCGAGGCACACCGGCAAAAAGTGTTGGCTTTAGTTCCATTAGATCGTCCGCCAGTGCGTTAAGATCCTTCAATTAAGAGAAGTAACACAGTTATAGAAACGAGCGAACGACCAAAGAGTCTTTGATTGTAGCCCAAGAAACAGTATTTTCAGTAGCAATACCCCATGAAAATAGCCCACAGAAGCGCCGTTATGAAAGAAGTATTCCTCGATCAAGCGGTCAAGGATATGAGCCAGAGGCAGAAAAGATAAATAGACGTCATCTGGTGTCATCTGCTCAAACTCGGAGATGCATATGTTAGTAAAACAAGATAGACGTTGCAAGAGAACTAGTAATTCCAGAAGGGAAAAAAAACGCAAGAGTAACTGTAGAATTTCTCTCGCAAATACTCTTGTAAGTACATCACGTCTTGCAACATTGACTACGCGATGTGCTTTCTAACACAAAAGTGCGTCGTTGACCCTGAATGGCATAGAAACAATCTGTCGGAGGTTAAAATCTGAAGTTTACCTTGTCTTCAAACTGTTCCATGAAAAGGTCAATCCCTCTAACAGAAAATGCTAAAATTTCATGTGTTAACACAACGCCTTTAGGATCTCCACTGGTACCACTGGTGTACATAATTGTGCAAACATTATTAGGCTGTGGGGGAACAACCTCCGTCGGGTTTTGTTTTCCCTGAAAAACATTAAACTCAAAGGACATGAGTTGAAGCACTGGCGGTCATCTCAATTTGGGACTCCTGAGGATGTTTTATAAGTTGATTTCCAGAAACCATTTGCTTAAGTGCATATTTAAAGAAAAAATACCATGGTAAATTGTCACCACGAATCTTCATAAGTTGGATTTGGTACTTAACCATGGCCAAAATATCTAACTGTTACAAAATTTTTGGTTATAAATGACACAGTCAAATGACAGAACAACTAACCAAGTCAAGGAATTCATGCCACGAGAATGGTTTTATCCCATATTCGACCGCCGTTTCTCTCTGTTCTTCTGTAAATGAAGAGAAGCAAATCACAGCTGCAAAACCACAACCAAGCTTCAGTAATAAGCCTTTTACCAGTTTCGATACTGTAAATCTATCCTGCAATGCTCACATTTTAGGCGTTGGGACGATCTGCAATCAGAATTCAGTAGCTGCAAAACATGGCATATGCATATCCAGTCAGAATCATCATTTCTTTTAGTTTAGGCATTATGATTTGTTAATGACTTTACAGGTGAAACTTTCTCGGTTTCTCACCTCTTTAACTTTCTTATCTTGGACGAAAACATAATCAACCTCCGCGTGATCTATGATAAAATTTACAGCTCCTGGCCCTGCTTCCAGGAAATATATTCAAAGGTTAAATTTAAATCATTACATCAAATAAAGGGTTCCAAGTAAAACTTTAAATTCTCCCAAATCTCTCTGTTAATTTCAATAGGAATCTGTTCATTATGGCGCCCCGGGTTAGGGAAAACCATGTGTATACTACTTCCCCTGCATTTTGGCGCCATTTGGGTCCAAAGAGAAACAAAAATAAAATAAAATAAAATAATAAATAAATAAACAATATAGAAAGAATTTTTGAGAGCGACATTACCAAGGGTATCATATAGAGGCACACAAATAAAACTATGGGCATTGCAAGCCTACATAGAACATAAAAAATTGTTATATGGCTTACAAAACGAAAAAAGAATATACATACATACATATATATATATATATATGTGTGTGTGTGTGTGCGTGCGTGCGTGTGTGTGTGTGTGTGTGTGTGTGTGTGTTAAATAACATAAAATATAGAAAGAAAAAGGAAAACACAAAAAATTGAAGTTGTTGTTGTTAAAGTAAGAAACCTCCATTGCCACAATCCATTCGGGGCAGTTTGATCCATAAACGCCAATACGGGAGCCCTGTCACAACTCTTACGTGATTATCAAGAAATCCCAATAGAAAATTTATATTATACACACATATAAATATATTCACGAGAAGCAGAAAATATTCGTAAATAGATATGCTTACTTACAGGTTCAGCACCAGATGCTCGTAATGCAGAACCAAGGTGGAGAACTTCGTCATAGACTTCCATATATGTTTTCCAAACATAAGGCCCAAACTAAACACCAAAACAAAGTACAAACAAACAAACAAAAGATGAGTGAACCCCACAATACTAGTGGTCACAAACACTTGAAAGGAAAAAAGTGGCATTGTCTCAAAGACGATTTCCGACCTTCCCATCAACAAGTTTTCTCGAGCCGAGCATCCGGTTTCTGGGGTTTCGCCGTGCCGATTTGCTGCCATGTCAGACATCTTTTGGTGTCAAATAAAAGGAAAGACACACCTAACAAAGTAAATAAGTTCAAGAAACCATCTCTGCCGTTGACAAGTCGTAACACGCAACAAATAAATCCCAGATTAAAATATTATGCACAGAAACAACAGATTGAAGAACGTTGACTAATTTATACCTGAATAAATCCCAAGCTGTGCTTAATTCTGGATCAGGTGGAGGGAAACTGTGCTTTGAGAGCAAATTACGGTACACCGGACCGACGGACGGCTTGCCATCTTGCCCTCCTCTCCTTCCTCAACTCGAGCTGAGAATAACTTCATTTTTTTTTTTTGGTTGTGTTGTGTCAATCAAAATTCAAACCTGCAAGGAAAGAGAAGCCTCGAGACACAAGTGACTTATAATATATTGGTGGATGCAAAAAGTAATTACCAACCAAAAAAAAAACCTCAGAAGAAAAGAAAAAATTCAGCTATAATTAAAGAAACTGTCTCTAAATCTCTATCAACCAAGAGAGGCCCACAAGAAAAGGAAAAAAAAAAAAAAAAAAACTCAACCACTACCCACCTCTCACCTTCTTTCTACTAGTTTGTTGAAAGTATAAAGAAATTATAGAACAATAAATTTGCCCGACAAAAACCTCAATTCAATTTAACATTAAACATACAATCAGAAAGGATACATTTTTGCCCCAAAAAAAGAAGAAGAAGAAGAAGAAGAAGAAGAAGAAGAAGAGGATATTTTGTAATCCCTTAGTACGTAATAAAAATTGCATGAAAAGTGAAACAGAGGACCGTTGATTTAGCCGCGTAATATAAGGAGGATAAAGATTGTGAAAGACTCAAAGATCCAGGAAAAAAAAAAAAAGAAATAGCAAATTAACCAAAAAAAAACAAAAAAAGCAATTTTTTCCTAAAACTTAACTTACATACGGAAAAATAGCAAATTTTGTGTTAGGCCTTCCTAACATTAGGTTATGAATTCAGATCAATATGTTTGTTGTGTTATATATATATGTATGTATGTATGTATATAAAACTCGGAAAAAGAGAGTCCACAGACAGTAAAAACCAAGAAAAAGGATGGAGTGGTTCCAATAATTTAAACTCGGACCGGAAATGATATACTACAAATCAGACACTCAACTTTTATACTACAAACCCACTGATTGGTGGACTAACAAAAAAAAAAAAAAAAAAAAGAAAAAGAAAAATTGAACATAAGTGCATGCAGAACAGCGGAAGCCCACAGATGAAATATTAAAAAAAAGGGGGGGGGGGGGGGGGGGGAAGGAAAAGAAAAAAGAAAGGGTCAAGTAAGGAGGGAAATAACGTGCAAACATAACACACAAAAGAGCGCCATGAAAAAAAGGTTACAATCTGTAAAACCCCATTTGGCATTACTCAATAATTTATAAAAAAAAATATAAAAAAAAAAAAAAAAAAAACAACGACAACAAAACTACGTGCAGTTTTTTTTACTTTAAGTAAACAACTCAAAACAGTTGGCTGCAACAAATCAAGCATGGTGTTCCTTCAAAAATAAAATAAATCAAGCACCGGATTTGGACACCGGATCTGAACACATAGACAAAAATCATATCAAATCAGAAAAGATAATATGTATTTATATGTATATATATTTATAGAATATATTTATAGAACACAGATAGAGAGGGAAAAGAGAGAGGTTTGGAACTCACAGTGGAGAATGGAAGTGGGTGATGATCACGCAGGGGTTAAGCTTTCAGCAACTTGAAAATATTATATTATTATATAAAACACACAAGTAAAAGGATATTTTATTCTATGTATATAGACAAATATGTTTGTGTGGTATATATGTTTATATATAGAGAGGAATAGAGCAAGTAGTGTGGTAAATGAGTTGGTTGAAACGGGTGGAGGGTTGGCTTGCCTCTGGTTTTGCCACTTTAATAAATCTCCCATCATATCTCATTTATGACCCTTTTTGATCCGTATATATATATATATTCACATAAAAATTTTTAACATTTCTTTCTGCGTTTATTTCTTAAAAAGGTTTCTTCCAGATTTGAACTGACAATGAAACCTATAAATCAAGTCAGGTTTAAACGAACTTTTGCAGTCTATTAATTATCCTTTTATTCATTTATTTATGTTGTTTCTTTCTTTCTTTTTTTTTTTTTTTTTTTTTTTCCTGTAGGCAAGGCCCAAATTTATTTATTCAGTTATATTTATATATATATGTGTAAGCGAGCACCCTTCCAATATTAACTAACCGATTCAGTTTCTTTTATTATTATTATTATTATTATTATTCAGTTTACTTTCTCGCAAATATGCACAAGGAAATGGGAATTCTAACTAATCTCCCACATAGGCTAAAACAATATGTTTTTTCATTTAGTGCTCTCGTAAATTGAGTTGTTGAAGCAATTAAGTTAATTTCTTATTGGTGTCAAAGGAGTGTACTTTTTTTTTTCTTTTTTTTGGAAAAAGGTTTGTAATGTTAGAGTGGCCTTTATACACATAGAATCACGTGGGTAGGACACCCTGTACTTTGCTAATTTAAGCCTCCTGCTCTGCTTTGGATTGTATTCCTTTTTACTCCTAACGGCATCTTCAATACGTTGTTAAAATTACGAGTTAAAACTAAAAAAATTTCGTGCTTGGGTTGGGTAGGGACACTATTCTTAGCTTGTGTTTGTTTTACAAATTTGGAATTAATTTTTTAGGTTAAAGTAAGTTTACTTTTCAAAAATTAATTTTAATTTTTATAGATTTTTTAGAAAAAAAAAAAAAACAAAAACTAACATGAAATTTTAAGATTAAAATGGAAAGCCATGAAAGTATAATATGATGCTAGTTTTGATGTTTAGCAATTGTTATACATGGTGGACGTGGTGCATTTTCCATCAAGTATTGTGCATTCTAAATTTTAACAATATTTGATTGCTATGATACTTTCACCTTTTCATTTATTCATTAATGGAGCTGATAAAAGACAAATATAACATTACAAATAAAATTACATATTAGTAGGATAACATATCAACTAAGGTTAAGTCATTTTTTCATTTTTTAATGATAAGTATAACATTTACTTATACATTGAAAATAATGTAAGTTTAGACAATGTCATTTATCAGTTATCACCATTTATAATCATTACTTTACTCATATATATATATATATAAACCAATCACAAAATTACTATACAAGTTGTATTCAAATTCTTAACATGAAAACGTTAAATGTCACACAACTTTGATGAGTTGTGATGAACATATAGAGCTTGTATTTGGACGAATCAAGCACTACCATTTTAGAATGTCTTTTTATCCTATAATTATCTTTAAGTCTCACACGTGAATTTGCAGATAGGAATTGGTTCTAATCATCAACGCCTTTAATATACATTTATACACATATACAAATATGTGTATGTATTTATATAACATGTCATCAATATTCATAAAATATAGGTTTGATCTTAAAAACTAAGCAATTAAGGAGAATACCTAACTGCTGCCGGTTTTTCAAATACAAGAGACTTCATATTTGAATTATTATTATTATTTTGGTTGAAAAGTTTCAACGGCTAATTCAATTTTATGTAGACTGTTCTAATTGATTTTTAGTTCCAAGGTGTACAATTGTTGGTTTTGCCACCTTATGACTAAAAACTTTGCATCCAAAAGTCAATCTTTTAGAGATCATTAATTGCTACTCAATATTATTATCATTAGCATGTATGATAAAAAAATAAAATGTTTTGTAAACTCTCTTATCCGGCACCTTAATTTTGACGTACAAGAACAACCGTTCCTTTAGGACCGTTGGATCCAAAAATGAATAGTGTTGATGAAAAATAAGGTTTATTATTGTTGAGTCCGAAAATTCCTCTGGCAACAACATCCAATGAGCCCTGTCCGCCTGGTTGGCTTCGCCGTGGATCCCCTGCACAGGACAAGCACCTCGGAAGTGAAGGGAACACCAGTGTGGTGTCTGTCGCGGGCACTCCGATGCTTAAGTCAGCAAGGGGAGAGGCAAAGTTTTGACAAGGCAGAAATGACCATACCTGAAGTTGAAGGTTCTTCCCATATTTATAGGCGCCTTTTACGGGTTCGGGGCGCTCGGGGACCTGTTTGGGTCGGCTACCTAGGGTGCCCAACAGGCAGGTAGGTCGTAGGCCCGCCGGGACATTGGTCCAATGGACTTGCGCCACGTGCCCCTAGTTCTGCAAGAGGTGTCCAGCTGGGCCGCTCGAAGCCGTCAGGCGTAACTCCCTGCCAGGGTAGTCGGCGGCGGGCGGCGATGTGACGCGGTGCAGAAGTAGGGGGGCAAAGTCAACTTTAGGTAGGTGCGGCGACGAGACTTGCGTCAAGTGTCAGGTGAAATGTTGACCAAAACGACCTCCGTGGAAGGGTGGCCTGGGGATAATGGGCTTACCCCGGGTACATGGTTACCTGGGCACCACGTGCACCCTAGCAGGGTGAGGAGATCTGACAATGTGCTCGGATACCCCGAGCACGCTCTGGTCGGCAACACGCCTACAGTGATATATGAAAAGCAGCCGAGCTTCGACACTGAGTGGTTGGATTACGGCAGGCAATCCGACCTCATACCGGAACATATCACGGCATCAACAATTATGATACAACTTCTCGTTACTATGATACAACCTCTCTCATAATTATCATAAAACTATTATACACATATAACAGATCTGATAAATTATAAGCGCACAATTGTTGTATTACTGTCATTAAAGATATACTACATTTTAAACTTAAAACCCCAAATAGACCATAAATCAATCACGCCACTATTCAAATGTATAAGTTTTTTGGACTTTCAAAAGTGGATTTGATTTATCTACGAGGCTTATTTAAGAAAAAAAAAAAAGATAAAATTAGATTAAAAAAAGGGTAAAAGAGATAGAAAAAGAGTTTTTTTTTTTAATTGTTGTATAGTTTTTTAATTCAAAATTTTAGTTAATTAACTCACGCTCTCTTTTGTCAAAAAAAAAAAAAAAAACTCTTACTAATAATTAAAGTGACACATTGGGGATTAAAACCGTAAAAAAAAATTTTTGTTTTTTGAGGTTTCAATAATAAAGTATCAAAGTTGCAACTAACATATTATATTCAAGAGATTTTTTAAAATTTTATTTTAAGTTATGAAAGAAAAATTGAGACAATCCTTAAACTTTAACGATCAAATTTAAAATTAACCAAACTTACTTACAGTTTATCATTTATGCATTGTTAAAGCAAAAAGGAAAGTAACAAGAATTGCATAAATTTCCTGCGAACACCGGTGAGTTCCTTTATGAGTGAGCCATAAAACCATTAAAGGACAAAAACCTAAGGAAACGTAATTTGAAAAAGTAGATTGGTTTTAGGCTGAAACTTTCCATCGACCACTCTTTCTATATATATATATATATATATATTCCCTTTATTTCTTTCTTTTTTTCTAATTGAAAAACTCATGATGATTTTGTTAACTAATAATTTAATGATAGGATATTTTAAGAAGATATTATTTCTACTCATCATATTTTTATCAAATTATGTTAATATGTTATTTTGATATAATTTTAACTAGATGGAATGCAATTACTCCAAACAACCACTCTCTCCTTTTCAATTGTAGTTTTCCCAAGAGTATTAATGACTTGACTTTACCTACATAGATAAATAAATATGGATGCACGGATGTTAGGTATGCCATCTCTATTTTCTTCAAAAAAAAAAAAAAAAGTTGTCCCGCACGAAATAACTGTGTGATGTTACAAGTGGGAGAGGTGACATTCTCAACATAAATAATAAAATTAAAATCTAATCCTTCCATCGGCAAAACACATGCAGAGACACTGAAAATTAAACGTCACTTTCAATTAGGCCTTGTTTGGTGAACGAGTTCAAATTGTACTTTTTCATCTCAGTTTTTATCTTTTTCTGAAAAAGTTTTTGTCTTTTCTGAAAAGTCAATAAAAATTTTTATTTTAAACTGTACTTTTTCAACTCAAACTCATTCATCAAACGGACCTTTAGTTATTGGTTTGTAGGAGATACTTTACAATTATTGGTCCGGTACTTTCAATGCCTGTGTCAAATTTCTCATTTGTTAAACCGTACTGCTTGTTTAATTATTAAGATAAACTGCTCATTTAGGTTGTAAGTTTTTATTAATTTACAATTTAGTTCTCTCTCTCTCTCTCTTTTTTTTTTTTTGGGTGAAAAAGATCTATAAACACGTTAAAAAGAAACAAAATAATCCTTTTTTTTTCCTAATAAATGTTAAAAATATGATGGACGGATGACATATATATGGGGTAAATGTAAGTTAAATCGTGTAATTCTTTTTTTTTTTAATAATTTTTCTTAAATAATAAATCATATGTTATTCACATTAAATTTTTGTATAAATTTTCAATTTTTTGTTCGTAAAAAGGAACATTTTGCATTCTTATAAAGAGTTTAGGGGGCTTTTTTAAATTAAAAAAGAAAAAAGAAAAAGAACTAACTTATAATTTCATAAAAAGATTATTTAGAGACCAAATGAACTATTTATTCTAATTATTAATATCTTTAAGGTACCTCCACTACTAGAAATATGCCTTTTAGTAGCACTAGAAATGTGCCACAAAAAGTTGAAAAAAATGCCGCGGAAGGTTTTGCAGCATTTTTTAAACCCCACAACAATTTCGTGATGGATTGTGACACTTTTTATAAATACGGCAAAAAAATACAACAATTTTTATTTGCCGCAAAATTTCTTTTGGCACTGAATGAAGTGCCGCTATTATTTTTTGACGCAAAAACCAAAAAAAAAAAAAATGATACTCAAATAGCACAATTACGATTAAACAAGCCAAAAGGAACTTTCTTTATAAAATTCGCCAAAAGAGTTTCACAAATCATTTTAAACATACATATCATCCTTCAATTCCATATCAATATCCAACTAGAAAACTGTTAGTTTACCAATTCTCCCAAAAGCTTAAGCTCTTAGGAGGTGGACCAACAATAGTTTTATATTTCAACACTTCCCTTCACGTGCAGGCCAGACAATGGGCAAACGTGCGGACAAATATTAATTTGAAAGTCCAACACAAATTATAAGAAACCCGAAACATATTACAGGCCCAACACGCAATGATAATAAATGGGGTTAAATAGTGCAATTGCAGTGGTTCGAATTCAGGACCTCCGACTCTGATACCATGTTAGTTTACCAATTCTCCCAAAAGCTTAAGTTCTTAGGAGGTGGGCCAACAATAGTTTTATATTTCAACAAAAACAAATTCTGTTTATGAGGAATACCAACTATATAAAATACTAAAAATATACTAGGACCTATAGGCCATATTCAGTCCCATTCCCTTATACTAATCATTTTCCCCTGCATAGCTTGAAACATACGTGCTTTTCATTTTTCCTAATGCTTCGTCTGATTCACCGGGCAATTGGTGGCTCGTGGATGATTTTCCTCTGGTAAACAAAGTCACCAACAAAAAAGTATTTGTCCGTTAATTTGTTCCAAGTTACTTAAAAAAATGAACAAACAAAAATTATTCTATAATGAAGAAACAGAACAACGTGAACAAAATAATGTGGCAAAATTATCTGCATAAGCAACATAACATGTTGCAATTTTTATTTATACCATATTCAAGATCCAAACTTCCACTAACAAGAAAATAACTAAATAATGCAAGATAAAGATTCATAGAGAAAACAACATACTCATCTATAATGAGATCAAACTTCCAATTCTATGGTATCAGGTAGATTCTTAGCATAATCTCCAAGAGTAGGATCCATCCTTGTGGGCACAAATTGTTTTCCTGTTTGGGGTATTTCATCTTCTGCTTTGTCCAAGAAAGTCTCAATAAGCATAAGCGTCTCCCTCGTAGTAACGTAAAAGGCAGATTTGTTTCACAGTCACATAGCTTCACTACGACAAGCAACAGAGCATCAAAAAGAAATGCATTCAAATAAAATCATGGAAAACCTCACTTCAGGTGAGAGGAATCGAGAACGAAAGCATCACTCTGAATTGCTAACAATTAGATAGATTTATGAAAAACACAAGTTGATTTAAGGTCGCAAGTTGCTTAAAATCCACCAGGACCACCATCGATTGTTGTTAAATCGCCAAAACAGGACACCAAAACCTTAGTTAAACAAAAATTGAAGAAAACTTACTTATTATCCTCTTATTTCGGTACAAATTAAGGAAATCACAAAAACTCGAAGAGAAAACGAAGAATCTCACCAAATCCAAAGGAAGCAGGAGGAGCTCGAGTTCGATGCTGGCGTTGCTAAACTCGACCTCACTTGGCAACATGGAGAATCGGTGAAATCTCGACGAGCAACGACGGAACTACCTCACTGTCGAAAATGGATTCCCTAAGGTTCCCGGCAGTTTGAGTCATCTAGATCCGCCGCTGCGGCTGCGGCGCCTGATCGTACCCTCCTCATGACAACATTTTTGTTTTCCTCTCAAGCTCCGATCAGAGCTTCAGAGGAGCCAAAACCACCTCTTTTTTCCCTTGAAACCAAACAAAATCGAGAATCCATTTCAGAAATGGTTAAATAAGCTAAAACAAGCCAAGACCCCAGAGGAAGAAGAAGAGAAACCCAAACGACGGACCATAAACACAGCAAAGAAGAGAGAGAGAGAGAGAGTAATCACCTAATCCAGACAAAAAAAAAATTTAAAACTGGAAACAAAAACGAAACTAGCAGATCATATTACTCCAGATTCATCTACTCCAGCCGAAAAAATTCACAAACCAGCAAGAAGAAGATGCATAACAAAGTCGACCATGCCAATTGAACCAAATTAATCAGAGAAAAGAAAAGATTTACCCCTAGAGGATGACTGATTCTCTCACAATCAACGATTCTCTTGCAATTGCCGCTTCAATCACCGATTAAGGGCAAAGAACAAGAGGAAAAAAACGGAAAATGTACGCGGAAGAGAAACCATGGAAAAATCAGCCAAAGTCAAAAAATCTTCGGCAGTAAAGCAGGCGTCGCCGACATCAGAGCTCGACGGAGAGGTCACTGGCATCAGATCTCGGGGAAAACGACTCCGGCATTGGTTTTCAGAAGAGGCGTCGCCAGCGTTGGAGGTGAGAAAGAGCTTTTAGGGATAGAGAGACGTTTGATTTGGTGCTAAATGAAATGGGAGAGCTTTTTCTGAGTGTTCTTTAATTAATAATAAATAACAGAGCTTTGTTTGTTTAGAAAATTTCAAAATATGGAGGGAAGAGGACGAGATCTTTTTTTTTTTTTTTTTTTTTTTTTTTTTTTAACAGTTGCTTTTCTCAAAACTTTTTTTTTTTTTTTTAAGTCCTTTAAAAAAGAGAGAGAATATGTGATTAAGCCCCATTTTATAAATCCTATCGATATAACTTATTTTTAAACTATCTGATTTAATCAAACGGTTAAAATATTACTTATGCATGATAACTATAATGTACCTTAACCCATAATATTATATACTAAAAATTAAAAAGTAGAAATTCAAAAAAACTAAAAAAAAAAAAAAGTTTCTCAACCAAAAACCGGCGGCCCCCCGACGTCAAGATGCCAAGGAGCCCCCTTCCCCCGACACTGATGCCCCCCAAAACGACAACCAAATCTAGCTTCAGGGGGTGATTGGGTGCTCGAGTGTCGGGGGAGAGGGGGTCGTCTAGGCTCAAGGGCAAAGGGAGGGGGGGTCGCTTAGGCTTGAGCATGAGGGCTCAGATAGGGGCTCGTCAGCGTCGGAGGAGGGGGTGCTCGTCGGCATCAAGTGTAGGGGGCTGAGGGGTCTGTCGACATTAGGGGGGCCTAGCTCTTCGGTAGGGGATCATCGACCAGGGACAGTCACTGGCAATTTTTTTGAATTTTTGTTTTTTTATTTTTAGTATTTAATATTATAGGTTAAGTTACATTATAGTTATCATACACAACCAACATCTCAATCGTTCAATTGAATTGGACGGCTTAAAAATAAGCTCTATTGATAGGATTTATAAAATGGGGCTTTATCGTAGCTTTACCAAAAAAAAGTTTATTGATTATTTGTCTTTTACGTTCCTATTGCAAAGTAAATCTTAAAAAAAAAAAAAAGATATTATAAGGGAAAAAAAAGTCATTAAAAAAAAAAGAAAAAAAAACTCAATTAATCACCAAATTGAGCAAAATATTACTGCAGTAATTTATATAATAAAAATATATTTTCTAAATGAATGTTTTGGACAATTTCCTACATATATAAAAGAGTAGAAAATTTGCTACTGTTCATTTTTGGTCGTCAAATACGGTGCGTTTTGGGTGTTGCTTTTGTTTTCTTCAACCATCTTCCTTTCTCAATTCTTTCTTTTCCAGTTAATCTTTCCCTCTCTGTTTCTCTCTGAATAAAACTTGCATTCTCCATCTCCAACCGTTCAGTGCTTTCTTTCCGCACTCTCTCTCTCTCTAAAAAGTTGCTTTGTTCGTTTGTTTGTTTTTTTTTTTTTTGCTTTTATTCTTCTGTTCTCTCTCTCTCTCTCTCTCTCAATTTGATTTTATCTCTCTTCTTTGTTTGTTTGTTTTTTTTTTGCTTTTATTCTTCTGTTCTCTCTCTCTCCGTCCCTCACTCTCTCTCTCTCTCAATTTGATTTTATCTCTCTTCTTTCTTCCTCCCTAACTCTATTGTCGTCCGCCCCATTCTCTTTCCTCTCTGAGCCATCTCTTTCTCTCTTCCTCCATCTTTCTATCTCTTCTCTCTTCTTCCGCCCCACTCTCTCTCCCCTCCTTCAGCCATTTGATCGCCGCCATCTGTCTCTCGCTCTCCCTTCCTTAGATCGCGATCTCTCTTCTTGGTGAATCCGGGCTTGCCGTGGGTTCTTCGCGACTTAGTATTTTTTTTTTTTTTTCCTGTTTTCTGATTTCTTTTGTTTTTTTGTTGTTGGAAATTTAGGATTTTTTTCCGTAAATTTGGGGTTCTTCAATCTGGGGTTTGTTTTTGTTTTTGTTTTTTAAAATGTTTTCTTTTTCTTTTCCTCTATTTGGTTGGTGGAAAATGGAGGAAAATAAAAAGAAATCCTAAAACGTTATCTTTTTTGTTATTTTTGAAGTGTTTTTTGTTTTGTTGTTCTGCTATTTTTCTCTTCATCTCCTGCTTTAGTGAATATATGAATATGAATATATTAACTAAATTTACCATAATTTATCATGACAAGTAAATTGTAAAAAGATATGAATATAGTAATTGATATTGTTTTGGTGATTGTATTGCGAGATAGGTTTTGCATCCTGAGAGACTGGATGGGTGTTCATGTTGGTCTCACTCTTGTTTTATGGAGTTATTTCATCTCTTGCATTTGCTCTTGTTATTAGTTTTGCATTATTTGTTGATGGAAATCCTCATATTGCATTATATGTTTATTAGATTATACTTGGAAATCTATGTCCAAAATCGTTCTATTTTGATGATTTAATGAGAAATTTTTTTAGTTGATTATTGTGCGTTTTCCTTTCACAATTTATTGTTTTCTATTGCAAATAATGTTCTTCTTCTTCTTCCTTTTTTTTTTTTTTTTTTTCTAACTATTGTAGGGCTGTGATGGTAGTTTTGTATAGTTAACATAGAACTATTTGTGTCTTTTAGGAAAGAAAATTAATTGCCAAATTTTATTTTAAATGGTAAGATTTCTCTGTTTCAGCTGATAAATTTCTTTGCATTTGTTTTTTTTTTTTTGAATAACTTTGCATTTGTTTTGAATCTTGCCTTGATTAATCAACCTATTTTAAGACACATGACCTGTGATTGGTGAAAGAAAAATTATATTGAATGACAATAAAATTCAAAGGAATAGGACTTACTGTCTTTTGGAAAAGAGGTTGTTACAATAAACTCAGTTAATTGAAAGCTTGTTTAAGTTAATTTGAAAGACATACTTGATCTCATCTTCATGATCGTTTAGAATTCTTATATTGTGAGGTCAAGTGACATCATTCACTGATAAGTATAGACTTGCTATGAAAAATTGTTTTGAGTATAATCTTTTGTTGCAATTTATTTCGCATTTCAAATTTGTCAAATACATCTTTGGTTATTACATATTCAATCATCCATAAAAGAATTAAGTTCAACAACTATACTCATAGTTTATTTAATAAATGATATGATGAATTTACTGTTATCTTTTGAGCAATTATATTTAACATTCTGATATACAAATTAATTTAAGACGACAAATTAAAAGTTGTAAATTTAATAAAGGAATATAAAAAATTATATGTTGATTATATTTCTTGTAGTAAATAATTTATTCTCATGGATAATTATATGTATTATTATTTATATTTTACGCTATTTAAATTTCAATTACAACTACTACGTGCATTTGCACGTATTCAAACTAGTATTTAAAAAGTGTCGTAATTACCAGCGGTATATTAAAATTGCCTCAAATTTGCGGTAGTTTTCAACAAATGCCTTAATTTTTGCGGCATTTTTCATCAAATGCCATAACTTTTGCGGCATTTGTTTCAAATGGCCCAAACAAATGTCACAAAAAGCTATCATTTTTGTAGTGTTCGAGTGCCAACCTGCAATGAAGAAAAAACAAATGAAAATAGTAAATAATCGTAGCTGCGGTTATTAAATGAAAAGTAGTTGACGGTGATCTATAATAACAAAAAGATAAGAATGAATAATTTCGTTTCAGAACATATATTAAGAGATGCCATTAAATTCTCGGCAGACTTCTACTTTTCCTCTTTAATATATTACTGCCCTTTCTGTGCAATCGTGTAGTACAATAGTGGAGAAAGAACTTCATTGGACGAGAATATTAATTTAAAGGCTCGTTTGTTTTATTATTTTATTTTAATTTAAATTGTATTTTTTTTTTGTCTTTTTTTCAAAAGATTTTTATCTTTTTTTCAAAAAATTTTTTGTCTTTTCTGAAAATTCAAAAAAATTTACTATTACAACTAAAATATTTCAACTCAAATTAACGAATCAAAAGGACTCTAAATATTTCATTTGCAAACCTAACGTCTCGTCTCCACTTTAATCCTTAAATTTCAAATCGTTTCAATTCATCTGAGAAAGAAAGGGGGGCACAAAAAAAAAAAAAAAAACCTACGAAATAAGTTTATGTCCTTTCGCGTGTCAATCAATCACTTTGCAAGTCAAAATGATATTCATCGATGTTGGGTGAGAATCACTACACTACTAAGATATAATTGGACTCACTCTTAAAATTGACTTGTTGGAGTTGTCTTGTAAGACTCATAGTTTGAATTGGACTTCATCGGTATATATGTTATATATGGATGCAAATGTTTCTTACTCTAGGCGTCGGAGTTCCCCAGTTGTAATATTTTATTAAAATCTTAGAATTATTAATTAATTTGTATGTAACTTATAATATAGATTATTTAGAATTATTAATATATAAAAATAAAGTTTCACTGAAAATAGTAAATTGAAATCAACATATTATTATATTAATGTTTTATGCATGTATTAGGTTAGTAAGAATACCTGTACATATTTTGTAAGAAAAAAAGTACATATGTATGTATTATTTCACTAATTATAACCAAACCCTCTTATGTATATTCAGAATCTAGATTTATTATTCTATTTTTTTATCTCAATAATTATCTGTTTTGACAACTCATTAACTTGTTTAAAAATTTTTATTATTTAATAATTTTTTTGTGATTAAATTATTAAATTCAAATAATATGATATAATATTATTATTGAATTATTAATAAGACAGAAAATCTAAAACAACGTATGTCGACTTGTATCTTGACCAAAGAAGCAGTAATAATTTAGTCTTATTTGGTAATGGATAAATGCTGCCAGATTGCATTTCTCAGCAAAGTACGGTCCAAATACGACATTAAATTTTCTTCAATTAAATTTTATATGGTCCCAACCAACAACCCCCCACGCCCAACCCCCCCCCCCCCCCCCCCTCTAGTTACCCCGTCAAAGTTTTCATTTAGAATTGACAAACACCGAAAAAAATAAATGGTTATCTGTTTTCCATTCTGAAGGCATTAATGATTATGTTATATTGTTTATTGATATATATATATATATGTACATTTACGTTCCAACTTGGTTGTTTGGAACTTGAATTTAGGCTAAATAACATGCCACACTTACTTCTTGGACGCTTTGGTGTGTGTGCGCATATATATATGGTGGGGTTGTTATCCCACGCCAACCTATAATATTTGACAAGCTTCAATTTATAACTTTTTTGTTGGTCTGTTTGTACTGTCAAGTAATTCTAATATAATATTTTTTAATTAATATTATGTGATAAGATTTTAAATGAGAAATACATATAAATCAATTACAACTAGTTGTTATAAATTTCCAAATAAAAAGTTGTAAATGCCAGATAGTATCTGATATCAGATCTAAGACCTGTCTCATATATATATATTTATCTATTCATTATCAATAATAAAGGTGAGAATTAAAATGTTTGAAGTTTTTTTTTTTTTTTTTTTTTTAATTTTCATAAGAGAATTTCGTCCCTTTTTTTTAAAACCTGATTAAAAAGAGTTTAGTCTAAGTTTTTTTTTTTTTTTGGAGTTTCTTAAAGGAGTTTAAAGGTTTTTTTTCCCCCACAAGGGAGTTTCATTCTTCTTTTAATTAATTTGTTTATAATTTGTCGTCCCGTGCTTTTTTTTTTCTCTCTCTTTAAATCTGAAATCATTTAAACAATACACTATTTCACACGCACTTCATGTGTGTTTCAACTAGAATATACACATTGCACTGAGAAATAATAAATTTTTTAGTTCTAGTTCTTTAGAGTTTAGACTAAGAGTGTAATTACTAATACCTTGATGTGTAACTTAAAGTTAAAGAAGGTAACAAACTGTAAAGTAATTCAGGCCTTGTTTGAGTTTTGGAACAAAGGTTGGAAATGAAATTTTTAGGTTGGAGTTGGTTGAATTTTCAAAAACTAATTATAATTTTGATTGATTTTGCAAATAAAGACAAAAATTGAAACGAAAAACTTAGGTTTAAACCTAGGTTCCAAACAAACCCTAATATATTCAATAAATTAATGACAGTTGTGAATTAAGTTTTACTGCAACTTGTGTAGACTTTGTCATCATGAGGTTTGATGAAACCAGCTAGCCATGAGACCTCAAAAGAACAATGTGATGTGGTTGGAGCCTGTTTGGAATGCTTTCTAAAAGTTGTTTTTGACTACTTGAATCCAAAAACCGCTTTTAAAAGTATTTAGATAGATTTTTGAAAGAGCTTCAGTCCTCCTCCTAAAAAGCTACAATCAAAACCATATTTTGTCGCTGCTCAAGAAAGCACTTCTAACTAATTTTAAAATTTGTACTAAGTTTAAGAGTATAAAAACTTAATTATAACATGTTTATTTGTCATGTTTAAGCATTTTTAAAAATGTGGTTCCAAAGCACTAATTGAAACACCACAATTTTCCTCTCCTCTTTTATTTTGCCTAAAAGCAAAAGAAATATCAAATGAGTACATTTTGTGTTAGAACATCCTCAATCGGTAGAACATCCACGATCGGACGATTTCTCAAGCGTCAGTCATCTCATGAGTTCAACTTCACAATCACAAATAATGATGGAAGAATATGAACCCAACAAATTATCTCTCACAGTCTTATCATTTGCATGAAAAGACCAACATATATGTATATATGTATATGGGTGTGTGTGTAAGAAGTAATGCAGAATAACATTTTATCTCATTGTAATCATCTTCGACATCGGTCTTTGTAGTTGACCTTCTTCTAAGCACATGTTTGAAGAAGTTGTAGAATAAACTTGTATTTGTTATACAAGTCTGGAATGATATTTTTATGTTAAGTTGGTTTGACTTTTTAAAAATTAATTATAATTTTTATTAACTTTTCATCAGGGAAGAAAAACTGAGATAAAAACTTTAGCTTTAAACTTAAAAACCAAACAGACCCTTAGATCCCAGATATAGACTAAAAGACAATGACATTAAACTTGGGCAGAGAATGTTAGGTGGGGTGTTTTTATTAAAATGACAAATAACCAGGCAGCCGGTTTTTCTTATCGCATTGTTTGTGCTGGAACTACTTCGCCGGTTGTTTCTCATTTATTGCAACGAGATTGATTCAAACTCAAGACCAGTGGACAAGAACAAACCTTCAACATCTCACTATATTATCTTTTTCATCCCACCAATTTCATTTTCTTACTAATCTTCTTTTTAGTTTTCAATTTTTTATGTGGAGATTTCATGTCAATTTCGGTTAAAATATGTTGTTTTTCTTTTCAAATAATATTCGTGGTGTACAGTTTGTTTGGGGGGGGGGGGGATGGAAGGACAAATAAGTACAGAATCATTCCAAATCTTTAGGGGGGAAAAAAAGAAAAAAGAAAAAGAAAAAATAGACATCCTAACCTTTATAAAGACTGCACGGAAAGAACAACCAAGATACGTCATTACTTAAACCCCATCTGCTACAACAAACAAGCAGCGAAAATGCTAAATATTACACACTACTTGATCGCGTCATGAATTAGTACAATCATATCTGCCAAAAAAAAAAAAAAAAAAAAAAAAAAAACCCAGTCAGGCCAATTTCAAAGGGGCGGTCACTAGTTTCTCAAAGTCACCCCGAGCGCTTAGAATGCTTTCTTCGACGACATTAACTTTCTGCTGCAACTTGGCCATCTCAGCTTCCTTAGCCTCCATTTGGGACTTAATTAGCGCATGCTTCTCTTGCAGTTCGCTTATTTTTTTTGCAATCTCCTCACACTCCTCCGTGAGCCTAGTCTTCTCGCCTGCATACTGTGACATCTTGCTTTCAGCATCTTTTGACTCGCTGCAAAGCCGCTCCTGCCTATCTTTAATCGACAACAACTCACTCACCCGGCCTCTTAGTGTCGTGACATTAAAGCCATGTTTTTCCAAGTCAAGAAGGCTCTCCAATGCACTGGAGAAAACGTTCCCACGATCATCGAATCGCAACTTGGCTATCTTGTCAACCAAACCGGAAAATGTTACCATGTTACCAATGGCCAACCCCTCCCTACATTCCTCTTTGCACTTATACAGAGGGCGAAAATGTGGCCTTTGCGGCATTGTTTTGAACACATCCATCGACTCGATGACTTTCCATATTGGTGAGCCCTTCACAAAAGGCAACCTCTGAACTTCCTCAGGCACACTATCATTGGGGGCAACAGTCGCAACAGATTCCTTCACCGCCGACACATCTCCATCCCCATTCCGCTGGTCAACTGTCTTACCAAGCGATTCTACGATGAAGATACAGTCCACCAAAAGCACTTGAATAAGGTACTAGTGAAAAAAGAAAAGCAAGAAAAAACGAGTAACTGAAATAAGGACTGCAAAAGTAGCTTACTTGTTTCCGCAGCACCTGGTTGACCCTGCATTAGGCCGAACCATGTTGAAAGCGGTCGATCATCATCTTCAGTGCTATTCGATGGTCGGATAGAGACAGCCCCGGTTTCACTCATCATGCATTTTGTCCTAGAAGCATCAGCTCTTTTTCTTCTAGAGGCCTCGTGCAAATCTACAAAATACCAAATATTGATACAATAAGAACTGTGCATTGAGATTGTTTCAACATAAACTTGAATATTTTCTTTTACAATATTTTCTCTTTACTTTTTCCTCTTGTTTCAAAAGAAACCAAACGTTCCAACTTTCGTGTCAAATAAATGAAGGGGGGAAAAAAAAACTCGTTCACTCTCCCATATGACTTCTCAAAGCCATCAAACATGTTTACTTCATTCACATGAAAGCTTACAAAATTGACTTCCTAGATCTTTATCATTATCAATATTACAGGATATGCCAGCAGCTTCCGCTACTTATAAACTTAAAAACTTGGGGTTTTAACCCTTGTGCCCCCTAAACTTTTCAGGAAATGGCACATTCATCACCAAACTTTTTTCCTTGACAATTTAGTCCTTGAAGTTTTAGAAGAGTAACGATAAATTCCAATCGTGGATGGGAGTTAAATTTTACGCAGTTACATGAGTCAGAAAATCAATTTACCAAGAAAAACTACATATCTAAGGTGAAAATGTTAAACAAGATGTTTAGAAGGTACAAGTCCTAAAAACCCTGAAGACTGCTTTAATAAAAATCAAGGCTCCAAACTCTTGTACCTGTAGCTTCCACGCCTACTTGAGCAGGCAAAGCAACTTCATTAGTTGGACCTGATTTTACAACAATTTCCTCACTGTGTTTAGCTCCCTTTTGAAGCTTAACTATAAAACATAAAGCATGATTGTCACTCTGAAATTACGAATATCAAATAGACTATCACGATTTGGCTTTGTTTGGTAGGAGGGAAAACTTGAAAAAGGGAGGGGTGAGAGGATTAACAACTGGACTTTGAAAATAAAGTTTTAATGATAGGAAGCATTAGAAGAAAAAATGGATTAGTTGAAACAGATCAACTCCTTACTCTCCAATTCCTCCTTTCGGTTTTCTTCCCTCATTACCAAATGCTGCTTAAAGTAAATACATACCTCCATCCAACGACTCTAAAGCTAAGACCACAACTTTTTTTGGTCTACCCCTCTTTCTTTTACGACTGCTTCCTCCAGCTTGTTGCTGCTTCAACTCCTGCACAACAAGGGGCATGCATTTACACAGCCAATAAGAACTGAGCTCCGGAACTAATAGAATCGGAATTGCAATGATGTTCGTTTCATGCCAAGTTTATACCATGTTTGGGAAAAGAACCAGGCTGTGGAGCAAGTCAGCCAAAATAGGGTCACTGGCAAGTTGAGCTGACACAATCTGGTTGTCAATAGCTTATTTTAGATGAAATCCAAAATGCATTGTTCATATTTGAGAATTTGTACTAATTTCAGATTCCACGTCTTTTTCCCAATTTTAAATATTGTTCAAACAAATAATTTCAACGGTTTTCTACTTCCCTTTTACAGACTGTCCAGAATTTCTAGGGCATGTAAACCTATCATGAATGGAAAAATATAAAGAGAGGATTTTTTTTTTGTCCGCTGCCTATTCACGTGTTTACTTACAAAATGAAAATTGCCCATTTGATGTGGCCTGAACGATGGAGAAAATAAACGAAAAACCAATCCTAATTTATCCTATAGAATATTTTCCCTTTGAATTTCAATAAACCACAAAATTACTATTGTAGCTTTACTAAATTTAAGCCTATAATTAATATGCAGAAATTTTAATGATCAAGCAATTATGCATTAGAGAGAATATTAAATTGTTTCCAATTCTGCTTCGTAACAGCTAAAAACACTAAAAAAGAGAATCTAAATTAATTGCAGGGTAATGTGGATCAAATTGGTAGGTATCAAGTTGTTAGTGTGGCTAGTCTGCTAGTTGAGATACAATCAGTTCGTTGGGCAGTTAGTGAAGGGGATTGGGTGGTTGCAGGTTAATTAGATTGAGTAGAGGACTATAAATAGGAGCAAAATCAGTAGAAGAGGTAGGCATTTGATAGGGTAAAAGAGTACAGATAGATTGTGTTTTTACCTTTTGAGAGAACCATGGAACTTCCAACTTCTTTTTGACAACATATATTTACTACCAAAAATTGTTTGTGCCGTTAGCTTAAAAAATTCCTTCACTTGCTTTGTGATTGTTTATATACAATCAAACTACTTACCGTGCTCTTGCATTCAGCTGCATCATTAGAATTTGGCTTTGGATCTACAGCTATCTCTGCCAATTCTTCACTAAGAACCTGACATGGAACTTCACCCGGTAAATCCCCGATTCCCTCAGTGTCTGATGCGATTCTGACAGGAACTTCGACCTCTCTCTTTTCTTCCGTCTCCTCAATCAAAGTTTCAGTGGAGCTGCCAGTACTTGCATTTTGGGCCTGACCTGCAAACCATTGAGCGCCAGATTTATGCTTTCTAAAAAATGTGCTAATTTTTCAATTTGCCTAATTATTGGGATTTCTTTTCATTCTATCCCTTTTTCTAGTGACAAATATCTAGGTATACATACCTTCTTCTAGCATTGGTAGGCTTCCAACTTCAGATCTTTTACGTCTTCCTTTACGTTTCACAGGATCTGTTCTTTGAATGTCAACCGCAACATCAACTGCACCATCTTTCTGTCCGTCTACTGCACCGTCTTTCGGTCGCTTAGTCCTCTACACGTTAAAATATAATATCCTGATCAGGAATATTATAAAACCAAAAAAAGAAAAAAGAAGAAAATAAAAATTCAAATGGTAGAAAGTCAACCATCAACGTTCAGAAAGGGAGAGGGAATGTGAAAGCAGTCATCAGGTGCAGCATTTTACACTTATCAAGTTTGGTCACTAGATTCATAAATGAAAACTACCATTTCCACCTTACATAACCCAAGCATAATACAGGGCTTATGGCTGTCGCGTGTAAATATGTAGATGAGGAATCATAAGAACCAATAAATCCATGTCACGAATAGAAAATCACATTGAGATGGATTGAAGAAAAAGTTTAGCTCACAGATCTCTTTTCTGCAAAGCTCTCAAAGTTGAACGGAACAACGGGTTTTCTTAAACGCGTGGACACTTTTGCTCCTCTTGCTTGGGTAGCTGATGCACTAAGCTTTTCTTTCTTGACTTGATCTGTTGTATCTGATAACGGCGGCTCGGTGGGAGTTCCATCTTTTAACTTTTTTGAAAGATGACCACGTCTACCACCACGGGTGGGGGCCAATAACGTCATTTTCTTAAAACTTGAGGACGGGGTTAGGACAGAAGAAGCTGATTCCCCATTGCAATCTTTAGACTGCCCCGTTAGATTCTTCACGGAGTTTGTAGGTTGGGGTGTTTGCTTTTCATTTTTATCATCGGTGGCACCCAAACTTTCAGGCTTAGAAGCCATGTCAGCATCATTAACATTCTTGGGACCATGCTCTAATTTTTCTTGCAACTTAGCATTTGGAGCAATCCAGACTTCCTGAAACAAAAGTGCAATGACTAAGCAACCAGCCACAAATATAATTTCTCCGTGTTACCAAAGCATAGAAACTTTACCACATGCATGTCACCAAACTGTCTTTTCTACTAGATCACAACGTGATCACAACTTAACAGCTTGGCCCCTCGCCAATTGTTTAGATCTCTCAAATGTTATATTAACAAGTGTACTCTATCACCATTAGTGGTCATCACAAAACTATATCAATCACAAATTCACATATCAACTCTAACAGGTTAAAAAGCAGGTAACTCGCATTTTTGTATCTTACCACTTGTTACCTTCTCAAGGCCAAATAGAAAATATACACAATTGACCGCAAATTCTCATACCTTGGATCGGATGTTCCACTTCCCATCTTTCCATTCCACAAGGGGCCTTATTTCTGCCTGACTAAGTTCCTTAGACTTCATGCTATTCTTCAATCTGACAGCATACGTCTTCCCAGCTTGGACCTTGGTAATTTCGCTAGCCCGCCAGGCAAAATCACAAAATGCATCTACTTTTTCATGTAACTTGTATGTCCTGTCTGCATAGCGAGGAGCGGGAGGGCGGATATGATGAGTGTCAACAATGTATTGCCAATGCTTAGCCTTTGCATTATTGTGATACTTCACCAAAAAGGTATTGTTCTCATTTTCTTTCACCACAATCGCAGGGATCCAAGCATCATGTAAATCTTCGCTGTTGAAACTCACTTCTACGTCTGTTCCTGAGCTGAAAGGAGACCCTGTCATTTGCTTTAAAAATTAAAATGAAAACCAAATTAATTTTGTCCATGTAAAATAGAATACATATCCAGCACTATCTAATTCAATGTTGTATGTATACACTTTTTCACTCTCTAAATGACAAGTGAGAGATGAAAATGTTGAAATATAAGACTAAGAAACAAAAAAGGGAACTAGCTCAGAGGAACATACTATAAAACACTAGGAGTTAAATTAACAATAAAACGTGGTAAATTTTCAGATTTAAACCTAAATAATTAGTTCAGAGACACCGGAAAGGGTTTTTTTTTTTTTTTTTTCTTTTTTTTTCTTTTTTTCAAAATACCTGGAGTTTTTTGGAGCGAATCCAGTGACCACCAAGCCAGTCCTGATGAACCCGCATTTGGTTCTGGTCAAACTCGATCAAATCGGGAGGGTTATCAAAGAAAACTCTGTACTTGCAGTTCCCCAGGGCCTTCTTCACCACTCCGGTCCACCAGCCGTCCCTGTAATCGGCGTCGACGATGTCGCCGACCTCGAAATTCAGGCGACCGACCTCCGGTGGCAGCGGCCGGACGTAGTTGAGGTCGACGTTTTCCCTCAATTGCTGGGTACCATCCTCGGTGACGAGGTTCCGGTACTCGACCAACACCTTCTTGTTGTTCTTGTTCTTCTTGGACGAGGTCGTGGGGTTCTCGATAATGGTGGCTCGGAACCAGGCGCCTTTGAAGCCTTCTTCGTCGCTGCTGACCTCGACCTCGGAGCCTTCAGGGAAGGTTTGGCAATGGTGGTGGGGTTCGTTGAGGTCGAAGCCCGCCATGGATTAAGATTGGATTGGATTTCTGGTGTGGGTTTTGCGGGAAACAGGAAACCCTAATAAAAGCCCCAACTGAGAAGTGTTCTCTACATTTACACAAGCTTTGTTCAAGTGGTGCACTGTTGTTCTTGCTGCCGATGAAGATTAATAAAGATCCAATCTTGGTTTTATTTTTGGTACTAGGTCCAAGCAAATGCAGTATTAAAAATCATAAAATCCTTTTAGACGGTTACTCACATTTGGTCGAGTTTGATTTTTGTTCTTAGCTTTGCTTTTCTCTCATCAAACATGTGTTAAAAATAAAAATTAAATATATTTTCTTTTTTTATCGTCTAAAAATATATATATATATATTTTTTAACAGAAAAGAGCAATTTTTTTTGGGATTTGTGCCTCAAGTAAAAAATAATATCAATGCTATATATATATCTAATTTCTGGCATGGAAGTTTTTTAAAATAGTATGAAGCAAATAAAGGGAATAAGAAAGGTATCGCTGATTAGCACCTAAACAGATGTGTTTTTTTTTTTTTTTTTTTTTTTAGTATGGAAACTTTATTTATTAGATTTACTCAAAAAATTAAATTATAAATAAATTTTAATCGAGTTGAATTGGTTTAGCATCACAGGAAAACTATTCATCAACGTGTCAAAATTTAAAAATAGAAACTTTGATCAAACTCAAAATTTAAGAGATGTAAAAAAAAATATGTGTAGACAATATAACAACAAAAATCTCGATAACTATAATTGAAGCATAAAGACAAACGGCATTAGTTACTTAATGATGACCTAATCAAATTTGGATCATAAAAAACAATTCTAATGTGTGTGGATTCTCCAAGAGGGACATTAGTTCGTTTTATCAATTCTAATTTTGAGAATATATTTACTTCTTCTAATCCAGACCATCCTGGAAGATTTGGAAGTATTAATTTGGCCCTAAATTTTGAGAACTTGTAGCAAATACATATCCAGAGAATAAAAAGAAAAGCGTGTGAAGTATACGCCCTTTCAAGGTCTCGAGGCCTAACAGATTGTACGTGTTGTTCCATGGAAAATTTTGGGATATTGTCGGCTTTCAAGTATTACAATTTGTTCATAATTTCTTTCAGCATAATAAAAGCACTGATGAAGATAACTTTTATTATTTGAGTATATTATGAAAATAAAAAGTAGGAACTCCATTTGGATCACATGTCTATTTTTTAAAAGAAAAATTTTCTTGATTTAAATGAGAAAATCTTTTCATTTTGTAAATATAATGGTGTTTGGATGAGTAAAAAATTTTCTTTAAAAAAAAAGTTGTTTGGAATGAAAAAAAGATAACATTAAGAATAGTACATTGCGAGAAAATTTCAAAAATATTCTTTTTCTTTTTCAATAAGAGTACTGTACAAAATAAGTTTAAAAATTAGATAGTTTTTCTTTTTTTAAAATGAGACAATGATGAAAAAAGCTGAGACAAATATTTTTTTTTGAAAAATTTTCCAATCTTGAAAATTGGACCTCTCATCCAAACATAGGGTAAATGGGACTCACAAACTTGCCAATGTGAAGATTTGTTGATAATTTTGATTTGTTTGCATTTTTAAAAATTCCACATCGATCGTGAAATGAGTTGAAATTGGTTTCTTGTGTATTATAAATACTTGAAGATATGAAATTTCCAAAATAAAACTCTACAAACATAGTATATTTTTTCATATCATGTTGTTGAATTCTCCAGTTTTGAACAAGAACATAATGTTATATATGAGTCTTTTTGCAACAATTTAGTAACAATAGCATAAAGACATATTTGTATAAACACACAAGAACTTGGTCCAAGAATCCATCCATTGGCTGGCAAATATCTCTCATGCGTGCTCAAGAGTGTCATTGCTTTGTTCATGCAAGTAGCTTTCAACACGATGAATGTTATACCTAGTGGGATCAATCAAATTTCAGACGATCTCACTTGAGCAACTGGATAACTTTTGGTATTTATGCAATTCCTTCCAAGTTGTCATTTTACTCCATCATCATGTTTCTTGCAGTCATCACTTCGACATATAAGACAACCGACTTTGAAGCATTGCTAACAAAAAACATCTTACTTGGATTGATGGCACTCTACATCTTCATTGTTTCAACAGGGATTTCATTTTGTGCAACTTACTTCTTCATATTCAAGGTGGATTTCAAAGGCGCAGCGATCCAATGTCTATATCCATGGACATAGCGGTTGCTTTGTTTACCTTGTCACACTTTCCACTTTTTTAACAACTTGTATGAACTCATTTACAGAGGGTGCTACATCACAATGGCCCACATATTTTCTAGGTTATTTTTTTTTAATGGATTTTCTAACATAGTTAAAATGATCATTGTCCCTAGTAAAGGATAATCTAATAGATTTTTCAAGATTCAATGTCATTGCCTAATTATGGTTTTATTCTACGTCTATCTCATCGTTTTGCCTAGTTGGTATTCTTATTTCTTTTCTATTAGTATATTTAAGTTTGCATTTGATGTACGAATTATAATTGAGTTTTTTGAGTTAGATTTGAGTTGAATTAAGTCGTGCTTTTGACATAGCGTTTGAATTATCAGAATTAAAAAGTGTAAAAATTTGAAATGGATTCGAAAAAAAAAAAAGAGTGATATTAAGTTTATTTTATTCTTCTCGAAATTATATGAAATTAAAAAAAAATTCTATTTGTATAAGTAAAATTATGAATTTTTAAAATTTAAATTATAAAGTTATAATAATAATTATAAATAAAAAAATTGAAGTTAATTTTTCAGGAAAAAAAAAAATCATGACACTGAACGCTAGGTAAGCGTGTGCGCTCCATTTTTTTTTTTTTAACTCTTTTATGAGGTTGCCTTTGTTTATCGGCTGAAACACATGGCATCGAACCAAAAACAGAAGGGGAAAAAAGAAAAGAAAAAAGTAGAATAGTCAATTGACACGTAGTCAAATGGTTGGCATAAAAAATGGAGGCAGGGACAAACTTCAAGTCAAAATTGATAGAGCATTTTGTTGATTTGAAATTTGTTTTTCCTCTTTATAAACCCCAAACAAAATAAAAATTTGGGACCCTCAAACTTCTGAATTCTGATATTCACAAGCTGGGATAAAATTTGGGAACAATTCCCATTTTGTTATCAATTTCGGACTCGAAGAAAAGAATAAAGCTCCTTTTGAGTAATGACCATGGCGTCTCTTATGACCGTCGGAATCCCCAAATCCCCATGGCCTCCTCGTAAGATCCTCCTCAAATCCCACCAATACCCACTATTCATTTTTCTTAACCAACCCGGAATTACCTCTCAAAGCAAGTCCCTTTCCAAAACCGCCATTAGAGCTTCGAACCAAAGCTCACCTGCGGGTTCTTCTTCTACTTCTTCTGCGTCGTCTTTGCCAGGACTCTACTCTGCCCAGAAATTCGAGCTCACAGCCCAGAACGTTGACTTCGTTCTGGAGGACGTTCGACCTTATCTCATCTCTGACGGTGGAAACGTCGACGTTGTGTCTGTGGATGACGGTGTTATTTCTCTCAAACTCCAAGGTCTCTTTCTCTTCTTCATTCTTTAATTTTCCTCTAATTATGTTTATTTACGTTGTTTATGTTAACTAAACTACAGAAAATTTCAATTCTACAACTCAAAGTTGGGTTTTTTATTTTTGGAAATGCATTTGTGTTTTTCTGTTTTCTGGATTAGTGTTCTGTTTTATATGTGGATTACTAAGAATGAAAATCTGAGTCATTTACATTGATTTGTTTCAGCTCTATTTGCTCAGCTCTGTCTTCTAGCCTTTCAACATTTTGAATTTCTAAAATTATGTTTCCATGTTTCTTTTAAGCAAAACTTCTATACTAGTTTATGGTTATAGTTTTCGAAGAAAATAGGTGAAGATGACAAGGAAGTTAGTCGATTTGTTCTTGTGCTGAGGCATTGCTTGCTTGCGTGCATTGGAAATCATGACCAACAGGGGCATGTGGGAGCTGTCCTAGCTCAACTACTACCATGAAGATGGGGATTGAACGCGTGTTAAAGGAAAAGTTCGGTGATGCGGTTAAGGATATTCACCAAGTCTACGATGAAGACCCAAAGGAGACAACAGTTGAGGTGAGTTTCTGGCACGTGCTTTTGCTATGGGGAAACAATTGGTTTATGATGAATGTGATTAGTGAAATTCCGAATGCTGCGATTTGCAGGCAGTGAACGGTCACCTTGACATACTGAGACCAGCCATAAAGAACTTCGGCGGAAGCGTGGAAGTGTTATCTGTTGAAGGTGGGGATTGCTCTGTGAAATACGAGGGACCTGAGTCGATTGGATCTGGAATTAAAGCAGCGATCAAGGAGAAATTCCCAGACATTGTAAATGTCGTCTTCACACAGTAGGGTCTTCCCCATCTCTGAAGATCTTTCGAGGAAAATACTTCCAATGATAAATTATGTGAATTGTGAAGTTTCTGAAGCCAGAAACAGTAACTAGTGGGGTAATAGTTTGTTGTTTTAACTTGCTTATCGCAACATACTTCATTTGTGTAACCTAAAATGAATGTTTTCATATGATTTATGTATTTGTTTATTCTATAATGATTAAAGTTTTGAGGAATAATCATCAAGAGATACAACTTTGGTCAATGATGCATTCTACCCTTCTGAGTCCCAACCGAGATTTTGTTCTTGCTTCAACCTGAGTTCATACATCTAAGAATGCTTTTCGGAACAATGTTGAAATATCTCTCTAAGAAGAGTCACCATCATTGTCACGTTCATCCAAGAATACTGTCTTCATCAACCGCGATAGATTAATCAGAAACGGCATTTAAGTGAAATAGCAAATGATTGTTCAGCTGACAATTTGAAGGCAGTGATTGGTCTCCTTGACATACAGAGGCCAGCCACATAGTAGTTTGGCGGAAGTGGGAAATTGTTATCTGTTGCCTGTGGGGATTGCTCCGTGAAATACTACAGGCCTGAATCATTTGGATCTGGAAACAAAGCAAGAAGAAGTTCCTAGATATTGTAAGCGTCATCTTCACACAGTAGGCTCTTGTCCATCTCTGAAGATCTTTGAGGAAAATGCTTCAATGGTAAATATGTGAATTGTGAAGTTTCTGAAGCCAGAAAATTGTAACCAGTAGAGTTTGTAGTTTTGACTTGCTATTTCATTTGTGTATCCAAAATAGATCTTTGCATTTGATGAAATATGTATTTGTTTAGTCTACAATGCATCAGATTTTGAGGAATAATCAAGTAGGTAGAATTTTGGTCGACCCCGGATTTTTCACTTCCAAGCCCCAACCAAGATTTTATTATTGCTTAGACGTTGAGTTCATACATCTGAGAATGCCATTCGGAACAATGTTGAACTATTTCTCTAAGAAGAGTCTCCGTCATTATCACGATCATCTGCGAGTACTGCCTTCAGCCACCGTGATAGATTAATCAAAAAAGGCGTGTAAGCGAAATAGCAAGTGATTGTCCAGGTGACTAATCCCTGCATGCAAGCAACTACAGAAACTCAACACTCCTCTCGCACACAGAGAGAAATCTTCCTTAAAAGTGCCTTAGTTGGCTTACCAACATTTTCATAACCTACCTGGCCAAAGATTTCAATGTTTGGCTGTGGATAATACCAAAGGTGGAAGAACCTGCGGAGAGATTAAGCATCATCGAGGGAAAAAAAATCCATTTAAAAAAAAAAAACAAAAACCTAGACATTGTACTTACTTCATCAAGGGGATTTCCGCAATAGGGCAACCGATTCCAACTATGCATGCTAGGATGAAGCCCAGCATTGTCCTGTCCAGGGATAACCATAAAAACTCTGCCAATCCAAATAATATGTAGGCCTCAATGTTGTCTGCAACTCCAGCTTTGTACAATTCAGCACTCAGTTCTATGAATAGCACATATGCTCTGCCTTCAACAATTCGTTTATTAATTATTTTTTTGTTGGGGGGTCAAATAAAGAGTGTTAGAGTAGAACCAAGCAAACTCAACACCCAAATTTATTAAAAAAATAATGATAAAAAAAAATGAAGATCATTTGAGATGGACTAGAAACTCACATGAATGAAGCAAGTGCCTTTTCTTGTGTGCCCTCGGGAATTTTTGAAGAGCTCTTCTCGTCTAAGAAGAGATTAAGTAACCCAACAGTGCAGTAGAACAAGCCAAGCAAACCAGGGACCTAGTCATTACCAAGTTAACATCAGCGGCAAAACTGATTCCTTCACAAGAAAAAGCATCTGTAAACACCCCCCCCCCCCCCCCCCCCCCCCCCCCCCCCAAAAAAAAAAAAGTACTGAACTTGATTTGAATTTACCAAGATGTTTGTGTGGAGTGGACCAATATCAATGGCTGCTTTGTCATACACAACAAGACCAACCCGAGAGTGAAGACCATCAATCAAGGGTCCCAAGAAGAAACCCGAACCGAAAAGGGCGATTGAGATGGACGGCCAAGCGGTTCTGAGGCTCCTTTTGCTCTGCTTTCTGAGGCTGCAGTGAGCTGGTTTAATCACAAAACGCTTCGACTTTGCATTATTCGTTGGCGGGTTGTAAGGAAAGCAGGAGGATCCCAAAGCAGCCGAGGAATTCATGTTCACATTACAGAAGAATTCAGATATCCTATATATAGATATAGATATATACTCATGTATACTAGCTTTTGTAGTTTTCAAAGGATACAAGTTTTGTTAGAAGGCATAATTATTGGAATCGAATGTGAATACAGTGGACATTTTCAAGTGGCTGAGATTTCGATTCTGTTCAGAACATGATAAAGATTATGTGGTCTCCATATGTGTTTGGCCAAGACCCGGAGTCGAATTCCACAATTGCCCTCAAGCCCAGTTATTGACTTCTATATCAATTGGACTCCTCATTTTTTTAAATAAAAATAAAAAGAGGATTAGTGGTATCCTTACTCTCTCCATCTAACGATAATATGGATATAGTTCAAATGATCCACTCAATTAAGTACCCTATTTTCTACCATATTATTCTTTACACATTCATCAAGTGAGTCTCACATGCTTCATTAAGTTACTTTTTTCTTTTTTAATGTTTCTGTCACAAGGAGATTAATAGTGAAAAGTTAGGTGAATTCATGTATTATAAGTTCTAATAGATAAAATGAGAACCTATATGTTTCAACTTTCAAGGGTTAAAATTGAAGTTAACCCAAACTAAAATATATATATTTTTTGGTAGCAAAGTATCTATTTAGGGAAACTTTATTAAATTATTTTCCTCATCCTTATTAGGATAAAAGGGATTTTTCATTTTCAGTACTAAAGGGTGTTCGGTAGGTGGTAGAGCTCTACAGTGATGTATAAATGGTCATATTAATCATGTCCACTTTTGACAAAGTGACCAATAATTAAGAAAAAAAAATTACAAAGTGACCAATAATTTAAAAAAAAAAGGAAAAGGAAAAAAAAAAGGTGGGGTTTATTTTACAAACAACACCCTGTTACCTTACGTAATGTGTAAGAATGGGGCTATATATATTAAAATAATTGCATGGCTCCATGCCACCAAATGTGGTTACCCCCCCCCCCCCCCCAAAAAAAAAAAACAGTGGTACGGTTAGACATAATGCAAAGGTGAGTGAAAGGTGCTTTTCCCAAACTCATCTTAATTAAGGAAGAGAAAAGACCCATATCTGATGACAAAATGTTATGTTTGATAATTGATAGAGTGGAAAACGGAGATGAAAAAAATTGAAGAAGAAATTTTAGAGATGAACATGGAATATTATCGACCCCTCTACCCTCCTGTTAAATAAATAAATACCAAATTGCATCTCTTCTTTACATTAAACAAAATATTATTAAATCTTATCAAGCCTTCCCTCTCATCTTCATCAATTACCCACCAATCTTGACTACTCGATCTTTCTGGAGAGCCATTTGCCATTTTTTTCCTCCCTGATGTGCTAATGGCCACCGATAAGCAAATATCGATTCCTCGTAATGACAGGAAACTAATGACAATTCTGAGCATCGATGGCGGCGGGATCCGAGGTATCATCCCAGGTATTATCCTTGCCTTCCTCGAAGAAGAGCTTCAGGTAATGTTTTATATACCTCTATATGTTTTACATTTTTTTAGCATCCAAATATTTATTCCAACACTACGTTTCCTCTGTGATGGACAATTTATTTTAGGTAGAATTTTATGAAGAACAAATGAGATATTAACACTTTAATTAATGAAAGTTTTTCTTCGTGCTAGCTGGCTTCAATTTGATGTATTACAATTGTTCTCTACGCATTTTTCACTCTGAGAAACTTTGCACTGTTGTAACCTTGCTATTAATATTACTAGAATTTCACTTTTTATTGAATACTATCTTATGACCATATCATAAAATTACTCCTCCATTGATTTACTATTCAACTTGCGTATGTCCTTTATTCTTCAAAGAATTAATGTCAAAGTACTCACAAGCTATTTTATAATTTGTTTCAATTTTGTTGCTCTTAGTTTACAATTAGTTTAACTTCTTTTCTTTTCTTTTTTCTCCATATTTAAATTCATAGCTTTTATGTATTTTTTTTCTTTTGTTTTCCTCTCTCAATTCTATAACGGGCTAAAAAATTTACTTTTTGAAGGCATTAAAAGTATATAAGAGACCTTGTTTTATATTTGTATAATTTACTGCCATTAAATATGGTTACAATTATTGGGGGACACAATTTATAGTTCTTTTTTTTTTTTACTATTATTATTCGATAGCAGCAGTACTATTGAATTTCCACTTAAAAAAAGAAAAAAAGTTACATACAAAAATCAAAGTTAAAATCTCAGTGAGAAATAGTGGCTAGCTCCGCCATTGATGCAGACCATATAGATATATATAGTAGTTGACTAGAATAGGTTGGTTTCTAATTGAATGAAATTTACAAAATGAGCAGAAACTTGATGGTCCGGAAGCAAGGATAGCAGACTACTTCGACGTGATAGGAGGGACAAGCACAGGAGGGATTGTGACGGCCATGCTGACCACGCCGGCCCATGATCAAAATGGCCGGCCTATTCCGGCTAAAGATATCATAAAGTTTTACTCTGAGGAAGGTCCCAAGATATTCTCGGACGAGGCTAAGTCGGCAAGACGACAAACGGAAGGATGGGGAGAGCCCAGTAACATCGTCGGAAAGGTCTTCACGCAGATAGCAATGGCGGGAGTGTGGGCTTTCGCCAAGCTTAAGGCGCCAGAGTACGACGGTGTCCACCTCCGTCGGAAGATCAAAGAGTTTTGCGGGGACACACTCTTGGCCGAAACTCTCACTAATGTTGTCATCCCTGCTTACGATATGCGGGACCTGCGTCCTCTCATCTTCTCTACTCAACAGGTATGCAAACATATATATACAAATATATATCTTTCAATTTCCTTAATTATTGTTTCTTTAATCTTAATTGTTATTATAAAAAATAAATTTTTTTTGTAGAATATATATATAGTTATCTAACGTGATCAAATTTGATTAAAACAATATTCCTAACAGTTTTCTTTCTATATATCCAGTAATCTACTTTTTATAGTCATAGGTCGTTTCTTTGTTTGTGATGTCGTATTTTAGAGTTCAACTTGAGTATCGTATATGTACTTTTTTTAATTTACTTTTTAATCTATATGTATCTTTGATCTTTCGATCCTTTTGCCGTAATTACACATCTGTTTTACCTTTGACCTGAGAGTTGAAAAAATAAAGTCTATTGTGTAAACAAGTGTTAATTTGAAACTTCATGTTGTTTTAAAAGGGGCTAGGGAATTCAGGGTCTTAGGTGTCAAGTTCGAATCCTGAGAGGTTTTTTTTCAAATTAATAAAATGGATCTCCTTATAGCCCCATATATAGAACATAATGATAACTTCTGAATTTTAAAATCCCGACATAGATATACATAAAAAATGACATAAATAATACTTTATTAAAGAGTGAATGGTTTGTTTGTATTCATGGGATGTGTTTCAAAATGATGGATTTTCATTGCCAAAAAATTTTCAGGCAAAAAAGAACGACTCAACGGTGAGATTGGACGACGTAGTTGTGAGCACATCTGCGGCGCCATCTTACTTTCCTTTCAATAAATTCGAAGCCGATGGTAAAGAACACTTTCTAGTTGACGGGGGACTTGCTGCTAACAACCCTGTAAGAATATTTAATCTCCAGAACCTCTTTTTTCACTCGTTAGTTTAATTAATAGCCATATTTGAATTTTCATTCATCTTAAAAGAAAATTTTTGGGTTTGTATAGAATGAAAATACTCTATCCATATTACGTAACTCTAAACTGTATTCATCAAGTTCGTTAGATTTGCATAATCTGAGAGTATCATGGTTAAGGTTTTTTTTTTTTTTTGGGGGTGCCCTAAAGCACATTTCTCTTTATTTATTTTGGCTGAAAAATCATATTTCTCTTATTTAAGTATTTCTTCGTTTGACATTTATCATGTCGTCTAGACATTGCTTGCAATACGTGAAGCAACCAAGATTTTAGAGAAGGAAAATCCTAGTAACAACAGCCAACCAGATTACAGCAACTTTCTAGTTCTTTCTCTTGGAACTGGCTCTTCTGAACAGCAGCGCGGTCACAAAATTGGCCTTGGAGGCATGCTGGATTGGATGTTCAGCTTCGAAAAAGGGTTGTCACCTTTGTTTGATGTCATGTTTAGGGCATCCGATAGCATGGTACACATTTACACATCCTTTATCTTGGGAAACTATAATGCTCGGCACAACTATCTTAGGATTCAGGTACGTATAAAAGTTATATCGTAAACAATTATAAGAGAATTCTTTAAGATACGAAGAAAAACAATACATTAAAGAACTCATCATGCATGTGTATGTGTAGGATTACTCAATAAAAGCTTACGAGGCAAAAACAGACGATGCGAGTCCAGAAAACCTCAAGAGACTTGAAAAGATTGGGAAGAACCTTCTTACTCGATCTGTTTCGTTGACTCATCCAGACACTGGCTTGCCAGAAATAGTGCCTGTTGGATTGTCTTTATCTGGTAACCAAAGCGAAAGCGTGACCAATAACAAAATTGCTCTCATCAGGTAAGAACACTATTAGATCTTGGGGTTTTGATATTCTCATTTTATTAGTTTGAACTAATTTTCTATTAATTATGTAATGATCACACTCTAAATTGATCACTTTTCTGATTGACATTGATGCAGCTTTGCTAAAAGATTGTCTGAAGAGAGGAAGCGCAGGCATAGTTCTAAGTAATTATCATCCACATATTCATGGTTGTTATCATAAATGAATATCTTATTAGAAAGGGGAAGAAGCAGGGGTTGTGCGTGCCTGTGTATAAATATATATATATATATATCTCTCTCTCTCTTTTTCCTTGACAGACCAATCTCTTTTACCTTCATTATTGTTGATGTTTATGCCCTATTTAGTCTGTGATTACTTCTAAAAAGGTTCTTCCGAAGAGAAGGTGAAGAACTTTGCTTTGTTGTGAGTGTGCAATTTTTAAAAAAATATTTAATCACAAGTTTTGCTCCTTATTAGTGCAAAATTATCCTAATCTTTAAATATGAATAGGCAGTGTGTTAATACAAGGCCCTTGAATTTATCTCCAAGATTAGTTACAAGAAGCTGATAATATACTTGTCACTTTTCTTAATTGTAAGGGCAGTATACCCATTTTACCAAAAATTAAAAAAGAAAAGTCTAACTTTGTATCCTCTTAATTAGTTTTCGAGGATGCCTACTTTACAAATATATTCCGTACTAAGATTGCAATCAACAAGAAAAAACTAAAAGAAGCATAAATGATCCGACAAAACATATTGTGGTTCACCTAAATGTGATCCTACATTCATGGACAAGTAAAGTGAAATATCCGAGAATACAAAGTTCTCTAACCAATTTTCTAAACCCACATTATAAACTTCCCTCTCAAGCTGAGCAATTACACGCTCAAAGAAAAAAAATATTACTTGAGTGTTTTTTTAAGATAAATTATCATTATTTAGTCCCAAAACTTTTAATTTCGTGTAATTTTGACTCCTAATCTTTTTTCATAGCTAAAATGCTCTTAAATTTTTAAAATGTTGCTATAATAGTCATTTCCGTTAACTTTTAAACGGAATCCATAAGTAACTAGGTCAAAAAGTAATGCTAACTAACGAATTCCGTCTAAAATTAATATAAATGACTACTGTAGTAAAATTTTTTTAACAGTTTATGGTCTTTTAGCTATGAAAAAAAATAGAAAATGCCCTTAAACTATTAAAATGGTGCTACAATAGTCATTTCCTTATATTTTTGGACGGAATCCTTTAGTAATTTGGTTAAAAAATTAAGCTAATTACTAACGGATTCTGTCTAAAAATTAACGGAAATGACTATTGTAACAATATTTTAGTAGCTTAAGGACATTCTAACTACGAAAAAATATCAGGAACCAAATTAGTTGCACAAGATTAAAAGTTTTGGATCAATCTAGTAGTTTACCTTTTTTTTTTTTTTTTTTTTTTTTTTTTTTTTCTGATGACTCAAACTAACTTAACTAACACTCTTCTCTTGACTTCCAGATGGCACATGTTCATTAGCTGCTGCAAAACTGACTTGCCAAATCAGAATTCTTGATTAATAACAAAACAATTAATATTTTCATTTAAAAAAAAAAAAAAAAAGAAAAAGGGAATGGGCTATCAAAGTAATTACATGGCATCCAATGTGATACATGCAGAGGTTCTTTTCTCGAACTGTTAAGGAAGAGAAAATGCCGCGGTTTAAACTAAGAATATCAACATTAAAACAAAGTAGCCTTTCTCAGCCAAAGTTAAACAAAGAATATTATCTTATCAAGCCCTGCCTTGCCTCCTCTTATACATCCACACATACACACACATATATATATGTGTGTGTGTAAAAGTATTCATCTTCCTCTCGTTTCCCACCAATTTTGTGAATTGACCTAAGTATTCATCTTTCGTTTTTCAAAAAGAATTTCTGATTAATTTATTAATGGGCGAGAAGCAAATGTCAATGCCTCGCACGAATAGAAAACTAATGACAATACTCAGCATCGATGGCGGCGGGGTTCGGGGTATCATCCCAGGTACTATCCTTGCCTTCCTCGAATAAGAGCTTCAGGTAAATTATGGAATTGATCCAGTTGGTAATTGGTTTTTGATGTTTTTTTTTTTTTTTTTCCCATCATGGTTGCCTCTTGAATTTTTTGTGTTTGGCAAATTCATTCCAGAAGTAAAAATCTTAGTAATTGACTCTTTAAACTTTAAAATTTGTTGCATTTTAACCCTAATTGAAGTTTATTACAATTATCAACTGCATGCGATCACTTATACATGACCTACTATTTAAAGTGACTCATGTTATGTCTTTTTTGCTCGAATTGGACCATACAAAATCCCTCACTTACAGAGTGGGTTATCCTTTGTTTCATCATGAGAATGATTGGAATTTTATTACGGAGTCTAATTCGAGGAAAAAAAGAAAAAAAGACCGCTATAAATAGAACGTCACATATGAGTCACATGTAAGAACATTACCGTTTTCAATTAGGGTTAGAGTTGTAAATACAAGCCATATGGCCAAGTTGGTCTGACCTATAAAAGGAAGCGGGGATGAAGGAAAGAGAAGTCTAGCGAGACAGAGCCATGGACCTGATTATATATTTAATTATGTTCAAAATAACTATTTTTATGCGAAACTTTCAACCAAAAAAGAGAGAAAAAAACATAAAAAGTGTTTTATGTGGACCAGTTAGGTCGGCTTATATTTATATATGGTTCTAACTTATAGTTGGGGTTAAAATGCAAACGGATTTTAAAATTAAAAGGGTCAATTAGTAGGATATTTTTAGTTTTGGGACTAGTTTTTTTGAAACGCGAGAAGTTGAAAAGGCATCCATGCAAATAAGCTGTTTTCTAATCTAACAAATTACGTTCATTAAAAAATGAGCAGAAACTTGATGGTCCAGAAGCAAGGATAGCAGACTACTTCGACGTGATAGGAGGGACAAGCACAGGAGGGATTGTGACGGCTATGCTGACCACGCATGCCGATGATCAAAATGGCCGGCCTATTCCGGCTAAAGATATCATAAAGTTTTACTTTGAGGAAGGTCCCAAGATATTCTCGGAGGAGGCTAAGTCGGCAAGACGACAGACGGAAGGGTGGGCAGAGCCCAGTAACATCGTCGGAAAGGTCTTCACGCGGATAGCAGTTGCGGGAGTGTGGGCTTTCGCCAAGCTTAAGGCGCCAGAGTACGACGGTGTCCACCTCCGTCGGAAGATCAAAGAGTTTTGCGGGGACACACTCTTGGCCGAAACTCTCACTAATGTTGTCATCCCTGCTTACGATATGCAGGACCTGCGTCCTCTCATCTTCTCTACTCAACAGGTATGCAAACATATATATACAAATGTATATCTTTCAATTTCCTTAATTATTGTTTCTTTAATCTTAATTGTTATTATAAAAAATAAATTTTTTTTGTAGAATATATATATAGTTATCTAACGTGATCAAATTTGATTAAAACAATATTCCTAACAGCTTTCTTTCTATATATCCAGTAATCTACTTTTTATAGTCATAGGTCGTTTCTTTGTTTGTGATGTCGTATTTTAGAGTTCAACTTGAGTACTACATGTCGTATATGTACTTTTTTAATTTACTTTGTAATCTATATGTATCTTTGATCTTTCGATCCTTTTGCCCTAACTACACATCTGTTTTACCTTTGACCTGAGAGTTGAAAGATAAAGTCTATTGTGTAAACAAGTGTTAATTTGAAACTGCATGTTGTTTTAATTCAGCTATGGGAAGGGCCAGGAGATTCAGGGTTTTAGGTGTCAAGTTCGAATCCTGAGAGGTTTTCTTTCAAATTAATAAAATAGATCTTCTTATAACCCCATATATAGAACATAATGATAACTTCTGAATTTTGAAATCCCGGCATAGATATACATAAAAAATGGCATAAATAATACTTTATTAAAGAGTGAATGGTTCGTTTGTATTCATGGGATGTGTTTCAAACTGATGGATTTTCATTGCCAAAAAATTTTCAGGCAAAAAAGAACAACTCAGCGGTGAGATTGGACGACGTAGTTGTGAGCACATCTGCGGCGCCATCTTACTTTCCTTTCAATAAATTCGAAGCCGATGGTAAAGAACACTTTCTAGTTGACGGGGGACTTGCTGCTAACAACCCTGTAAGAATATTTAATCTCCAGAACCTCTTTTTTCACTCGTTAGTTTAATTAATAGCCATATTTGAATTTTCATTCATCTTAAAAGAAAATTTTTGGGTTTGTACAAAAAGAAAATACTCTATCCATATTACGTAACTCTAAATTGTATTCATCAAGTTCGTTAAATTTGCATAATCTGAGAGTATCATGGTTAAGGTTTTTTTTTTTTTTTTTTTTTTTGGGTGCCCTAAAGCACATTTCTCTTTATTTATTTTGGCTGAAAAATCATATTTCTCTTATTTAAGTATTTCTTCGTTTAACATTTATCGTGTCGTCTAGACACTGCTTGCAATACGTGAAGCAGCCAAGATTTTAGAGAAGGAAAATCCTAGTAACAACATCCAACCAGATTACAGCAACTTTCTAGTTCTTTCTCTTGGAACCGGCTCTTCTGAACAGCAGCGCGGTCACAAAATTGGCCTTGGAGGCATGCTGGATTGGATGTTCAGCTTCAAAAAAGGGTTGTCACCTTTGTTTGATGTCATGTTTAGGGCATCCGATAGCATGGTACACATTTACACATCCTTTATCTTGGGAAACTATAATGCTCGGCACAACTATCTTAGGATTCAGGTACGTATAAAAGTTATATCGTAAACAATTATAAGAGAATTCTTTAGTAAAATACGAAGAAAAACAATACATTAAAGAACTCATCATGCATGCGTACGTGTAGGATTACTCAATAAAAGCTTACGAGGTAAAAACAGACGATGCGAGTCCAGAAAACCTCAAGAGGCTTGAAAAGATTGGGAAGAACCTTCTTACTCGATCTGTTTCGTTGACTCATCCAGACACTGGCTTGCCAAGAAATGGTGCTTGTTGGCTTGTCTTTATCTGGTAACCAAAGCGAAAGCGTGACCAATAACAAAATTGCTCTCATTAGGTAAGAACATTATTAGATCTTGGGGTTTTGATATTCCCATCTTATTAGTTTGAACTAATTTTCTATTAATTATGTAATGATCACACTCTAAATTGATCACTTTTGTGATTGACATTGATGCAGCTTTGCTAAAAGATTGTCTGAAGAGAGGAAGCGCAGGCATAGTTCTAAGTAATTATCATCCATATATTCATGGTTGTTATCATAAATGAATATCTTATTAGAAAGGGGAAGAAGCAGGGGTTGTGCGTGCATGTGTATAAATATACACACATATATATATATATATATATATCTCCTTTTCCTTGACAGACCAATCTCTTTTACCTTCATTAATGTTGGTGTTTATGCCCTATTTAGTCTGTGATTACTTCTAAAAAGGTTCTTCCGAAGAGAAGGTGAAAAATATGAACTTTGCTTTGTTGTGAGTGCAATTTTTAAAAAAATATTTAATCACAAGTTTTGCTCCTTATTAGTGCAAAATTATCCTAATCTTTAAATATGAATAGGCAGTGTATTAATACAAGGCCCTTGAATTTATCTCTAAGCTTAGTTACAAGAAGATGAGAATATAATTATCACTTTTCTTGATTGTAAGGGCAGCATGCCCATTTTACCAAAAATTAAAAAAGAAAAGTCTAACTTTGTATCCTCTTAATTAGTTTTCGAGGATGCCTACTTTACAAATATATTCCGTACAAAGATTGCAATCAACAAGAAAAAACTAAAAGAAGCATAAATGATCCAACAAAACATAGTGTGGTTCACCTAAATGTGATCCTACATTCATGGACAAGTAAAGTGAAATATCCGAGAATACAAAGTTCTCAAACCAATTTCCTAAACCCACGTTATAAACTTCCCTCACTAGCTGGGCAATTACACGCTCAAAGAAAAAAAATATTACTTGAGTGTTTTTTTAAGATAAATTATCATTATTTAGTCCCTAAACTTTTAATTTCATGTAACTTTGATTCCTGATCTTTTTTTCATTCCGTTAACTTTTGAACAGAATCCATAAGTAACTAGATCAAAAAATAATGCTAACTAACAGATTCCGTCTAAAATTAACTTAAATGACTACTTTAGCAATTTTTTTAATAATTTATGGTCTTTTAGCTATGAAAAAAAAATAGAAAATGCCCTTAAACTGTTAAAATTGTGCTACAATAGTCGTTTCCATTTATTTTTGGACAGAATGCTTTTGTAATTTAGTCAAAAAATTATGCTAATTACTAACGGATTCTGTCTAAAAATTAACAGAAAAGACTATTGTAATAACATTTTAGTAACTTAGGGGCATTCCAGCTACGAAAAAAATATCAAGAACCAAATTAGTTGCACAAGATTAAAAGTTCAGATCAATCTAGTAGTTTACCTTTTCTTTTTTTTTTTTTTTTTTTTCTGATGACTCAAACTAACTTAACTAACACTCTTCTCTTGACTTCCAGGTGGCACATGTTCATTAGCTGCTGCAAAACTGACTTGCCAAATCAGAATTCTTGATTAATAACAAAACAATTAATATTTGCATAAAAAAGGGGGGGGGGGTGGGAATGGGCTATCAAAGTAATTACACGGCATCCAATGTGATACATGCACAGTTTCCTTTCTCCAACTGTTAAGGAACAGAAAATGCCGCGGGTTTAAACTAAGAATATCAACATAAAATCAAAGTAGCCTTTCTCAGCCAAAGTTAAACAAAGAATATTATCTTATCAAGCCCTGCCTTGCCTCCTCTTATACATCCACACATACACACACATATATATATGTGTGTGTGTAAAAGTATTCATCTTCCTCTCGTTTCCCACCAATTTTGTGAATTGACCTAAGTATTCATCTTTCGTTTTTCAAAAAGAATTTCTGATTAATTTATTAATGGGCGAGAAGCAAATGTCAATGCCTCGCACGAATAGAAAACTAATGACAATACTCAGCATCGATGGCGGCGGGGTTCGTGGTATCATCCCAGGTACTATCCTTGCCTTCCTCGAAGAAGAGCTTCAGGTAAATTATGGAATTGATCCAGTTGGTAATTGGTTTTTGATGTTTTTTTTTTTTTTTTCCCATCATGGCTGCCTCTTGAATTTTTTGTGTTTGGCAAATTCATTCCAGAAGTAAAAATCTTAGTAATTGACTCTTTAAACTTTAAAATTTGTTGCATTTTAACCCTAATTGAAGTTTATTACAATTATCAACTGCATGCGATCACTTATACATGACCTACTATTTAAAGTGACTCATGTTATGTCTTTTTTGCTCGAATTGGACCATACAAAATCCCTCACTTACAGAGTGGGTTATCCTTTGTTTCATCATGAGAATGATTGGAATTTTATTACGGAGTCTAATTCGAGGAAAAAAAGAAAAAAAGACCGCTATAAATAGAACGTCACATATGAGTCACATGTAAGAACATTACCGTTTTCAATTAGGGTTAGAGTTGTAAATACAAGCCATATGGCCAAGTTGGTCTGACCTATAAAAGGAAGCGGGGATGCAGGAAAGAGAAGTCTAGCCAGGCAGAGCCATGGGCCTGATTAAATATTTAATTATGTTCAAAATTACTATTTTTTTGCGAAATTTTCAACCAAAAAAAAAACATAAAAAGTGTTTTATGTGGACCATGCAGTTAGGTCGGCTTATATTTATATATAGTTCTAACTTATAATTGGGGTTAAAATGCAAACGGATTTTACAATTAAAAGGGTCAATTAGTAGAATATTTTTAGTTTTGGGACTAGTTTTCTTGAAACGGGAGAAGTTGAAAAGGCATCCATGCAAATAAGCTGCTTTCTAATCTAACAAATTACATTCATTAAAAAATGAGCAGAAACTTGATGGTCCGGAAGCAAGGATAGCAGACTACTTCGACGTGATAGGAGGGACAAGCACAGGAGGGATTGTGACGGCCATGCTGACCACGCCGGCCGATGATCAAAATGGCCGGCCTATTCCGGCTAAAGATATCATAAAGTTTTACTTTGAGGAAGGTCCCAAGATATTCTCGAAGGAGGCCCGGTTGGCCACCCAACGGACTAGTGGTTGGAAAGAGCTGAGTAGCTTGTTTCTTCCGGTCGTCTCGCCCATGATAGTGGCGGGAGTGCGGACTCTCTCCAGGATGACAGAGCCCAAGTACAATGCGAATCACCTCCGTACAAAGATCAAAGAGTTTTGCAGGGACACACTCTTGACAAACACTATCACTAACGTTGTCATCCCTGCTTATGATATCCAAAACATGCGCCCAATTATCTTCTCTACCCAACAGGTCACTCATCCTCAATTTCCCTTTCGTACGTTTCTGTAAATATTATATATATATATATATATTTAGATATGTATGCATTTCTGTCTATATTAATTATATGTGCATATATATATATATGAACTCTTTAGAAATATTCCTTTTTTTTCATTTACTTATTTTAGTTTAGAGGGATTCTATGCATTAACTGGACGATAGATATCGTATGAGGTTTGATATCATGAAAGAATTCTTTCGGCAAAATACTGTTACACTCATTTTGTAAACAACGTGCAATTCAAATCGTATATACTTAAGATCAGCGGCCAATATACGAGGGACATGGATCCAATATTTTATATAGAATATCTCACTTTTTTAATGTATGCAGGCGAAGAGAACAAACTCAGAGGTGAGATTGGAAGACGTAGTTGCGAGCACATCAGCCGCGCCTGTTTACTTCCCTCTACGAAAATTCGAAGCCGATGGTCGACAACACTTTCTAGTTGATGGGGGACTTGCTGCCAACAATCCCGTAATAACATTCAATAATCTCATTCTCCGTCTTTCGCTCTTAGTTACACAACTTAATAATTGCCATTAATTCTAAATCGGTGATTTTTTTTTAAAATTTATTTTTTTATCCTGCACAGTTTTAAATCGTTAGAATATATATATATATGTTATTAATAGTTATCAGTTTCATCGTTTTGTTTATTTATTTGTTTATTATTATTATTTATTATTTTTGTTGACATATGTTTAATTGTCTAGACATTGCTAGCAATACGGGAAGCAACGAAGATATTAGAGAAGGAAAATACTACTAGTAATTCGTACACTAGACCAGATAATTATGACAAGTTTCTGGTTTTGTCGTTGGGAACCGGCTCAGCCGAAAAGCAGTTGGGTCAAAATATCGGCCAAGGAGGCTTGTTCAGTTGGGTGTTGGACCAGAAAAGTGGGCTGAGCCCTTTGTTTGATATTATGTTTAGGGCATCCAATGACATGGTTTCCATTTACACCTCTCTTCTCTTGGGTAATCACAATGCTCCTCGCAACTATCTTAGAATCCAGGTATCCATGAATACTCCACACTCTTTTATAGGACTGAGAATGAGCAAGTTAAAATTTTTGCACTTCCACTTTTTGTTGTACCAATCCAATCGCTCAAATTAACTCACTCTTTTTTTTTTTTATTTTAACTAGATTCAATTTAATGGTGTAGATTCAATCCACTTGTCTTCTTTATACTCTCACACCTCACAAATCAACTTGTATTCCTTTTTCTCTCTCTTTCTTTTATCTCTCTCTCTCTTTAAATAAATTTCTTTCTAAGGCCTGATTGCCTCATTTGCCGTCAATGCATTACATTTCATGTTTTATCTTTCTGTTTTATTTCTTATTCACGTGCATAAGATTAAATTTGGAGCACCATTAAACCTTTTTTTTTTTTTTCCCTTTCAACTTTAAATTTTTTCTTTTTCCCACTTTCTTTCCTCTTATTTAAATTGTCGAAAAACGTTTTATCTTATTACCTTTATTAATCATATTCAACAAAAAATTATTAGCTTTGAAAACGGACAATTAGTATAACGTACTAACAATGCAAACCAAAACTTATTTACTAAACATTACATAAAGATTTGTAAACTTCTGATTTACTTTTTTACTCAAAGAAATGAAATTAAAATATTTTTTATTTGTATTTTATTTTTTAGATTCATGATATTGTTTGGAAATATGCATTAAAATGATTTTAAAGTGGATTATACTTAACCAAAATATAAGTGGATTAAAATGATTCGTAGTTGATCATATCGAGTAATTTCAGATGAAATTCTTAGACAAAATATACACGTAAAATAAAAAGGCCTCTTGTTATTACGGGAGAACGTGCCTGAGGCACGTTCTCTTCTACTAGTATATATATCTATATATGTATATTTATTTCTATAAATGTGTATGTTTATATACAGCACCAATATAGTTGAATTCTCTCTAATAAGATATTTGAAATTATAGAAGGATCCATACAGCAGACATTTTGATATGGTATTGAAACATGCGTATGGCCGGTTAAATTTGCTTTATTTTTGTCAATATTGCATACTCTTTCTTTACATTAAAAAAAAATATATATATATATACATTTTGATGTGATTGAGGTTCGGATACAAGCAGTATGTATAGAATTGTCCTACCATATAAGCATCCATTTATATATATATATATATATATATCTACAAATACATTTAAGTAATGAGTAAGCCATGCACTAAAGGAAAAATACAAAAAATAGACCATTTTTGGGAATATTCAAAATAAATAGCATAAATAACATATTTATGATAAATTGTTTATTTAGGAAAATTTCTTAAGACAATTTTACCGTATATATACTTTATAAATAAATTCTGTGATAAATGCGATATTTACCACAAACATTTTATTCACAAGAATATTTTTAAGATAATTTTAATCCTCAAAATATGCTTGTAAATACATAATTTACTCATTGCTCAAAAAGTTTTCTGCTATTTAATTATATTAGTAGATGTTTAGGTAAAAATGATCACTGCATGTCTATGTGTAGGATTACTCAATGAAAACCCACGAGGAGAAAATAGACAATGCAAGTTTTGAAAACCTCCAGAGGCTTGAAGAGGTTGGAAAGAAACTTCTTACTCAATCTGTTTTAATGACTCATCCAGATACTGACTTGCCAGTTTCCCATGATATGTTTTTGTCTGCTGATCAAAGTGAAAGCATAGCCAATAACAAAGCTGCTCTTATCACGTAAGAAGTGAACTCACCTTTTCTCTTTGAACTCTACTTTTTATGATTGAGTCACATTTTAGGATTTTGCTGTTAAACTAACTTACGTCTTTTCTACAACCATAAAAACAAATTTGTAATGAAATATTAAACCAGTAAAAACATATTTAACGGGATATTGATACTCTCATAATTTTATTAGTTTGAACTAATTTTGTATTTAATTGCATAATCATCGCACCTTTAATTGATCAATTTTGCGATCGAATGTTGATGCAGTTTTGCTAAAAGATTGTCTGAAGAGAGGAAGCGCAGGCATAGCTCTAATTAGTAGTTATCATCCATGATTAGTTTCTATTAATGCAGCTTTTACTCTCTCAATGTAAATGTGAATAATTACTTCAAGATGCAAAATAGCTGTGCTATATATATATATACATATTTATATATTCATATCTCAAATAATGTGAAAAATGGTAAAGAAAGTTATATCCGATTGCATAAGTGAATGTCATTACTCATCTTGATACAAGTACTCATGAAATTATCTATGAATTAACAACTCTTCGGATATCGAGGCTTTTCACTTAATTTCTATCCATCAGCTTAAGCAACAAACAGAGTTTTGCACTCTATACAGGTTAGGCTTAAATTGGAGAAACGCATGTTTTAAGTAAAGGTAATTAGCAAAGTTGGTCCTTCAACAATAAACATTTATTCACTTTGATCTCTGAACTATTTAAATTTTGTTAGAGATTTGGTCCTCAGAGTTCAGCGACTAACAAATTATTCTGTCACAAAATAACTGAATAGTTTAAAGACATTGTTAGATGAAGTGCAAAATGTTATAGTTTCGCAGGGTCGTTTTCTAACAATATGAAGGAGGACATTTTGCATTGTAAACGAACACATGATTACCTTAGCTAGATTTTAGAAATCATTCATTAAATTTAGTATCAAGGACTAAAATAACCCTAAGAAACAATAATTTTTAGAGCTACAAATTTTGGGACTAAATTTACAGGGTCCTTGTAGGACAGCGACCAACAAATTACCCCTATATTTTTACAAGGCTAGATTCCTACTTTATATCAAGAGCAATATGGCTGTCTTTACTGATTTTATATGGGTTGCTGAAGGTTTAGTTGGCGTTGTTGCCCTTTTGGAAAAAGTTCTACTTCTTTCTAAAGCTATATGCCCGCAACCCACTGGAAGGGATTCTACTTTTACATATAATAACAAAGGATCGTTGTAAAAGTGACCCTTTCACTCTTCCACGGAATGATACATGTACCAAATGCTCATGTGGGAAAGTTGACTCCCGGGAAAATGTCAGGAACCTGGGGAGGTTGCTCCGAGACCTCCTTTCTTTCTCATATTTGCATCTGTGCATAACTTTTTTATGATTGCGATACGTGCAGACAAAGCTATCTGAGAATCCAGGTACACATAATTAACTTTCTTCTTTACCTAAAGATTGATTGAGAGAGAGGCATTGCCAATAACGTCTGTGAAATGATACTAAATTCTGTCATGTAAGTAGCCCGCAACGCGAGGCAAAAACAGACAGTGCATACCCAGGAAACTTCAAGAGACTTGAAAAGATTGGATTGGAAAGAATAATCTTCTGGTGCAGGCTGTCGCTTCTTCTACTCAATTCACTGCTGTTAGAAGTTATAGCCACAAGGTACTTCTTTTTTTGGTCAAGTTCCTTGCAAAGTTAGACTGGGCAGATTAGACTGTTACACGCACACATTCTGCTATGTTGAAAGCTGTTCCGCCTTCTCACCTTGGGGACTATAGATCCGATGCCTTGAGCTTCCTAGGCCTTTTATTAGACTGGGCTGGTGACGGTGGAGCTTCTGATATCCTTCCTGGTGCCTGGAGAGTCTCAAAAGTATATAATAGAATGCATTTACATCCCAAAAAAAATGGTGCGCGAAAAACAAACACAACAAACATTGAAAGAACATGAGTATTTACCTTACGTTTCTGGTCCCTTTTACCAACCCTTTCCCCTGACATTCATCCAAATTACAGATGTTCAGTAGAAAAACAAATCAACTCATCCCAGAAACTAAACAAACACCATTAGGCTATGAACAAGTGTCAAATAGTACTTAATATATCTACCTCCAAAATTTATGGAGTCAGGAACAAATATCCGATCCTGATTCACAACATGGTATGAAAAATGTTAGTATATAGAGAAACTCATTTAAAAGAAAGCTAGCATTCCTATATGCCAAGAAACCTACTACATAAACAAGGAAGCAAACCTTTGGAGTGCCTGGTGTTTCATAAGGATTATCGCGAAAAGATGAACCTTCTGCCTCCTTATATTGCAACTGAAAACAAGAAAAATATGGATATCAGGGGAAAACTCGAACAATCATCCTACTTAATCCATTCATATGCATGAAAACTCATGAAAGAAATATCAAGGGCATGCGATACCTGTTTCTGAAGATTGAGTAGAGTAAGTATCTCTTTCCTTAATTCAAGATGCTCTGCACAAACAGCTTTAGTTGGAACTCTTGGTTTTAGATTAACCTGCAAAGATCAAGACACCTTTTCAAGCCTGTTTTGAAGAATGATGGATGATTAAAGATTTAAAAATTATTCTTCAGCATGTAATAATCAATAGCAGCTCTTAAACAGCACCAATAATCGTTGAAACTTCTTTCGTACACTGAATGCCACGAAAAACAATTACACAAAATGGAGCAAACATACGGGGGAAAAAAAAAGCACAAACCCCAAGATCTTGTAAAGTTTGCTCAACTCGCTTGATAGTCCGAAGTCCAGCAGATGAGCTTGCAGCTTGTATCATTTGATCAAGTGCATATGTCCTCAGATACACCCGAAGCTGTAAAGTTTCTAAATCAGTTAATCCATAATCTGATATGCAGTTGAGACAAAACTTCTCCGAACAATATCCAATCGCAAGGCAGCATTTGGTTCAATTCTCCATCAATGACCATATCAGAAAGATTACAAAACAAAAGCACAAAAAAGCTGTCCAAGTTAAATATGCAAAGTCAAAATTCAAAAGCTTCTATTTCACTGAGCTTTAAGAAGCCATATTTGTCTTTTGACAAACCTTTAAATGTGCACACACAAACACAAGACGAGAGGGAACATATGTGTCAAACCAGCCATCAGACATACCATGCGAAGAGACGCTATAGTTGCGGCATTGTCTGCCATCGATGTTGAAGGTGCAACTGCTACAGATGGAAGCTGAGTATTGAGAGAAGGAGACACATTATCACCAGGAACATCAACCCTCTCCGTATTTTCCGGACCGGCATTTGAAGCAACAGGCAACTCAGACTCTTCAGCACCCTAAAAATTGAAAACAAATGGATAGACATGCAATAAAAGCACATGAACGAGCAAGGAATTCTTCCAGGAAATACAGTAATTCATTCCCATCGTATGAAGACCAGACCTCCAAGAATGGTTTTGAGCTTCACCAGCTAAAATAGATAAATAAAATGCAAACAAATATCTAATTGTTGACATACCCTTGCTGCAATCCGAGATTCAGTTATTCTTTTTGCTTCTGCAAGAACCTGAGGAAATGAACAAGAGATTACATGATTATGACTTGATAAATCCATTTCCAACCAATACCTGAAGAACCTACAATGCAACGAAATTACTCATAGATTACTAAACAATGCTAGACCAACAAAGTTAGACCTCAGCATCTTTTCGCTCTTGCTGCTTCGTTTGTGAGAGTACCATTGATAATGCTCGCTTGCGCTCTTTCTCTTGTGAGACATTATATGATTCCTAAATCCAGAAGGACAGTTAAAAACTAGATTAGAATAGTAGTAAAATACAACAGAACTGAAAAATGCAATTACTTAAAGAGCTAAAAACTGCAACCGAGAAAATTTATGATAGAGAAAATATTAGTGCATACAGTTCTCACACCTTAACAAGAGGATTCCCTGAAACATCCCCAGTAGATTGAGCTCTAGCAACTAATATGGATCGAGATGCTGCAAACAAAAATGGAATGGCAACAAACATAAGGAAGATCCTAATGAAAGGAAAATGAACAGTTCAATAATGCCAAATCTCTTTGAGTTGGACTTGGCCTTAAAAAAACAAAACAAAACAAAAACTGAAAGATCGTACTGAAATGAAAAGGAACAGTTCAATAATGGCACAATCTCTTTGAGTTGGACTCGGCCTAAAAAAAAACAAAAACAAAAACAAAAAACCAACAAAAATAATCTTTTACAACATTTTCCCAGGTTCGCAAGTTAAAAATACATACATACATATATCTATATATATATATATATATAGTTGTATTACAATAACAGTCCAAAATTTTGGAAAGTGAGTAAAAATTGACGGGAGAAATTGAGCAAATATTGAAAACAACGATTATGAAGAAAATGAGAAGATGATAGTAAGCATACCACTGTAATAACGATTCTTCAACTCCTCCACTGTGCGAGATGATGGGAATCTATCAGCTATCACAATGAACCGGAGATCAAACTGTTTACACAATTCAAACAACTGATCTGTCTCTTCTTTAGTCCACATCTACAAAAGACAAAATATAAGAAAATGGGGTAAGGTATTTAACCAAAAAAAAAGAAGCTGCGCACAAAGAACAAAACAGGTACAAGTTTAACTAATACATTTAGTCATCATTTGATACCTACAGGATCAGCCAAATGTTTCTCATATTCCTCATCTGTATACTTGACAACATCAACAGACTGCGAAACATCAAATATAACAACATATTCAATCACACGAGCAAGCCTTAAAAAGTGAAAAGCTTAACCAGAACAAAGACGAGTTGATCTTTGTAATACCTTGTTATACTTGGCAAAGGAATAGTCACCCGTCGGTGGTACACCATTAACAACTCTAACCTGTGCTTCAAAAAACCAGATAAAAAGATAGCAAATAAACGAATTGTGGTTTGAAAATGATATATACAAAATTTCACCACCCCTAGTAACCAGGATATCTTAGTTATTCAAAAACAATCGCAGAATCGTAGAGAGTGAGAAAAGGCTCACCCAGTGGTAAAGCTGCAAATTATCCTTTCGAGCAGAACTTGTAAAAGGAAGCCACTGCCAGGTGATCTGAATGAATATCAAAATTTCTTCCACTTAAAACCACATAGAATCATGAAATAACGTTAACGTAGCATAAAGCTAACAGCTTTTTGTCAAAAATCTTTGTTTGACAAGATTAAAGCACTAACAAAAGGGAAAAAGAAAAAAATCCGATGAAGAAGAAGAAGAAGAAACCTTCTCATCAGCTGGAGGCCGTTTCTTCAATTGGGACGAGTCTATTGTTGGCATAAGTGGTGGCATACCACCGGTGAGCGCGTAAACCTAAATTTAACAAGCATTATCAGTTCAATTCGCTTAAACTCTTATTAAAAAAAGATTCGGAGTAATCCAAAGCACAAAATCAAAAGCAGAGACCAGCAGATACACAAACCTCCCTCGAAATTCCATCTGGCTTTCTCTGAGAGTCCTTCTGAGGCCGAGATTTCTTCTCCTGCGGTATCGGAATCGTGGTTTTCGGCAACCCCAGAATGTCCTTGGCATCCATGGCAATTGCCCCCAAAATCTAGGGTTTTTGTTTTCTCAGAAAATTACAAATTCGCAGAACATCTGCAACAAGCAAGGTTTCCCAGGCTCAAATTGGGTATTGCAATGATTTGGATTAGCTCTAGTGTTCCGATATCGATTCAATTTCTGAAAAAATGGGATTCAACTTTGAGGGATTAGATCTTCTTCAAGCGCGAGAGTGAAGAAGAACGGGGGACTGTGAGACTTGACTTTCTCACCCGCGGGTGAGTGACGGCTAGCAAACAAACCAATGAAACGTAAGAGACAACGAAAACGACAACGCATCATCCCCGCGCTGGTGTGATGGTCAAGTGCGCGTAACATGCGGCCCATTGGGCCCAAAAAAATTAAATATAGGCTGGCCCAATTTTGTCCTTCAGTGATGTCCGTGTTTCTTCCCACTACTTTCTTCTCTCTCCCTCTCTAAAAACATCATCAGTTTTGCATAAAGACAATGCAAGTACTCAAAGAAACCAGAGAGAGAGAGGGGAAAAAAAAAGAGCTCCACTTCTTTAAGGTTCGACTGCATGATACCAAATCTCTCTCCTTAATTTTCCAACACTAATTATTGTTATTATTATTTTTCAGTGCTAATGTTATAAACATATTCTATTTCTTTTAACATCACGATTTGTGTGAATTTACACTTCGTTTATTCTTTAATTAACATTGTTCATCCTCTTGTCTTGCATGATGATATGCTTTGATTTCAAATTTAAGCTAATTAACTTGTTAAGTCTTCATTAAATTGAGGTTTATCTAGCTAACCCCTGTATATATTTCTCAGGCATTTAACCACGGTTAATTACACTGTGCGGATTAGAATCTTCCACGGGAAAGCGATCTATAAGGCTACAAGTACAGGCAGCTTCTCCACCATATCTTGGTCCTATCCTGTCCGAGCTTTTTTCTTCTTCACGTCATGTGTTTTTAATCCATTTACGTTTTCCGTCACAAGTTTTTTTTTTTCCCCCTTATTTTTCTTTTTCTTGACCTTGTAAGACTTCTAATCCAAATTCTCTAAGCAACTTTTCGCTTTCACGAACAACTTCCTACGAGAAATAGGGACTAATTTCTAAGCAATCAGTGTTCCCTTTAGCAACTGTACTCGCACTCGTTAATTTTCTATCCCTCCTGAGCTATCCATTATTGATCATTACTTTAGCACTACCATAACCCTACTTGTCATTGACCCGCAAAAATATATACATATATATATATATATATTAATTAGAAAAGCTAAGGGGCTCGCCAAACCGACCAGTATATTGTGCCTTGCGATGCTAGGTGCCTGAGAGGCCCTCAGCAACGCACATTTCTAAGCTGGTAAAAAATGTTGTTATTTCTTCTCCCAACCCCACCATTTTAGAGCTACTAGGGCTGCTGGAAACGTATATGTGAAGAACATATATAGTCAGATGAGAAATACTAATTGGTCTCTTGTACGTGGTAAAGTACAAAATCCATGATTGATATACGGCAAGTCAAATGTTGACGTTCTTTTCGTACTCAAATTTTTACCCTTCCATGAAATGCCTTTCCTAATTTGTCTTTTTTGTTTGTTTGTTATTTGGGTAAAATTGTTGGCAAAAAATAATACTCTCTCAGTACCCTCTGAGAGTTTTGCGATGGAGCTTACTTCTTAGTTGATACATTGGAGGTAAACTCAGCAACTGAGCGATCATTCCGTTGTTTTCGATGAATTTCTGTGTGTATACCCATAAATATATCTTGTTTACTACTGACATAGATGAGAGGGAGACATGGGGTACTATGTATGTATATATATTGTCTTAATGCTAGTAAATTATCATTATTATCAGTACAATCATCATCGTTTTATTTTTTCAACCAATTAGAGTCTCATATGTATGGTTGCGTGTGTTTCAGATTAGTTACCGAATGTTAATACATATTTCGTTTTGATTTGTTTAGGTTTAAATTTGAGTTATAATCTATCAACTGACTAATGTGATTAATAAACTAACTAATATGAACACGTTTACCAGTTGCCGCCCTTAGTTGGAAGGAAGCTATAACAAAAACATATATATATATATATATATATATGTAATGTTTGTAGAAAGGTGATATTACATGGCCACCATAGACGAAATAGAAGAGGGGGGGGGGGGGACCCCGACACCTAGACCATAAAAGATGTGGGAAAGAAATGAATAGAGAAAATGATTACTACACAAATCATGACTGTTGAATTGATTTTCGCTATCTCGGAAAAATTGCCTCGCTCAATGCAACGTTTTCCCGTAATGTTGATGAATGTATATATGGACAATTTTAACCTTTTTTTTTTTTTTTTTTTTGGTCAGAACTGATTTTCAAATTTCTCATGCACTTCTCCCAACTTCTCTCCTTTTTAAGATTCACCTCTCAAGGCGGCGAAAGGCATGAATGGCCAGGTTGCGAGCACCCGGCTTCACGAATCGCTGTCGCTTTATTCGGGTAGTGGTGCCACGATGATCTTGCCCCTAAGCAAGGTATTTGCCGTGCTTCTCGTGTTGTTTTGTCACTTCTCGTGCTATCATAAGTAACACCGTAGGCTACCACACGACACCAATACTTGATTGCCCACAGAAACCCACCATGACACTTTTCTTTTGCTACGTAGTAGTAAGAGTAATATTGGTATTTCAATTATCTTGCCATATGTAGTGTTGTATCGCGAGAAGAATAAGAAGAAGAACAGAAGATTTCTGTGTAAGATGGGCATGTGAAACGTTATGTCTAAACTAAAGGGGTAGATGAGTAAAGATGTCTAAACATTTATGTCTACTTTGCACTGCCTAGAATTAAAGGCCCGCTGGTTAGTCAGTTAACTTGGATACTACTTCTAACCCTTGGGCGTGTTTACCGGTAAAAAAATATAATAGGAAAAGTAATACTATTAGAGAGTACAATAAAAGAATAGAAAGGAGGATCATTAATTCCTTTTCTAGTATTTACTTACACTTATTGAATAGTGTTAAATGAAACGGTCTTATTTCCTTTATAGTGCTTACTAATTTTAGTAATGTTCAATTTTATTAATGTAATTACTAACATATCTTTTTACAATGAAAAAATTATTAGCACGAGAAAACTTATTAAGGATATATAAGTAAATTTAATATTCATTCCGTTTGACAAGCAATCAATACTAAGGAGATGTAAGACACAAAGGAGATGTAAGATACACTAAATTCTCATTTCCCATTTTGCAAGTGAACACATGATTAACTGGTAGAAAATAACTACTTACTTTCCCTTTCCCTTTCCCTTTCCCTTTCCTTTTGATGCAAAGTAAGCATGTCCACTGGCTAGTTAGTTAAACATGGACACTACTTCTAACTCTAAATCCTATATTTGGAAGGATCAATGAAAAACATAATGAAAGGAAATGCACAATACATAGGTGAGGAAAATTAAAAGAAATGAAGAAGATTTTCCTTCATATTGTTTGGTAGACGAGAAAGAATATATCTAACCTAGTTATTTTTACAATTTGCCCTCAAATAAATAAGAGGACGAGTAATGATCAATGTCATAATAATCTTTTCACATATCATATACTTTGGTAAGTTTTTCCATCCACTTTTCTTTCCAAGTTGGAGGAATTAAAAATTGGCGAGTCCTTGGATTTGCAGTTTCTTTCCTTCCCAATTTCTTGTCTACCAAACAACCTAAAATTCTATATTTTCTATTCCAAAATCCCTCATCTAATTTCCACTCTCTCCCTTTTCCACTGTACCAAACATAGGCTAAGCCTCCGTTTGATGTTATAATTGGAGTTAAAATTTTTAAGTTAGAGTTGATTAACTTTTTAAAAACTACATTATAATTTTTATTGACTTATTAGAAAAAGATAAAATTGATATGAAAATTTTAAGTTTGAGTTAGTTTACCAAACGTAACCTAAATCTTTATGGCTCCCCGTAAAGTTGTTGGAGATGAATATTGATGATAAGGTTTGCTTTTATGTGTATGTCTTTTATATAATAGGAAGCAAATGGCGCCAAATTAAGTTGAGGAATATAAATGTTATTGAGAAGATGACATAAAATCTTTATTATAAGGGATGAACAACGACCCTGCTAGAATGACGAAACTAGCTAGCTATAAAGCATGTACAATATTTTGTCAATCAATTGGAGTTTTGTAATTTGAATAGTACAAAGACTAGTACATATAAGCTTTTTCGTCTGAACCATTTCGTCATCACCACAACCTCCATTGATCCAAAAGCAAATTGCGCTAGCTGCAACGAAAGTGAAAGTTTCAAACTTTCATGTGCTTCAGTACTTACTGATGAGTTTTCTCTATGCTGTCCTTCATCATACTTTATAGCCCTCCACTCTCTTTCAGAAGAATACAATTTTTCACAACACACACACGCACACACACACGCACGCGCGCGCGCGCACGCACACATATATATATGCATCCGTATGTATATATATATATATATGAGCTTCTTCCCCCTTGTCCACTACCGGCCCTTGTCATTAATTAATGTCGAGTACTTGTTTAAAATTGGCATACCCACTTGATTGCAGGCATTTTGACTTGCGTATAACAAGTTAGCAAGTCGCCCATGTGGTTGATGTATAATTAGCATACACATATATATATAAACATCTTTAAATACGTTTTTAATAATCAATTTAAAAAGTTTGATTTTAATTATAACTGTCAACTGCTCGAGGTTCCGTAAATATAAAAACTATATATATTTATATGTTTATGCGTGTAAGTATATATTGTGTGTGTGTGAATATATATACACACACTTTCGAATATACCCCTTGATCCTTTTCCACAAAAATACAAAGGTGCGTGGAAGAACCAGTCGCGGACCTTCGCTGGCTTTTCTTGACCATTAGTTGCTGTACCAATTCATTAGGTTATATTCTATCAATTTGGATTACCAAACACATTATATTCACACATATGTGTATTTTTGTGTGTGTATAGATATATTGTGTGCGTATGTATGATGTACATATGGCATAATATAATGGTGACGGTTACTACGGGAACCGATCAGGCACGCAGCGCAGCCGTCCAAAGTTGATGGGGACAAAGTGTATATATATAGATGTATATAGCGAAAATAGCAAGACCTCCAACTCCAAGGTATATTATTAGAACCAAGTATTAAAATATTGTATTGTTTTCTTTATATAAAGCTTGGGGAAGTTTACTTTCAAAAAAAAAAAAAAAAAAAGGGCAATAGCTAGTTATGTATATTGCAAAAATTTTATATGTCAATATCTAATTAATCTAAATTATTGTGCTTATTACGTAACCTTAGTACTGATTCTAAAACCTAAGTTCAAAGTGGACTACTTCTTGTGTTGCAGCCTTGCAGAGGTCATTTTTCCAAAAATAAAATACATATTTAAAGATCCTGACTAATTAGGAATTAAAGTATCAATTTGATAGGCTTAGGTCATGTGTGTCTGTAATATATATATATATATATCATCTTTAGAATCAACCTATTATTCAAAGCCTATGGTCGTCCTACATACTATGACGACTTTGACGTGTGTAGAATTTTTTTTAAAATAGATATTACAAAGCCATTGAAGCCTGCTGAATCCTTTATATATATATATATATATTTATATATATAAGTTGATTATTTTCTATTGGAGGGGCGTTGTACATATCTTCTTGGCCTAACTTCTTTCTTGTTGGTTGTACTAATTTGTATGGACGCAATATTATGACCAAACACAAAAATTGACTAGCTACTTAAATAGTTTTTAAAGAAGAAGAAAAAAAAAAGTGTTGTATTAAAATATTTTCCAAAAAAAAGCAACTTTAACTAAAAGAAGAATTACGTTACAGGGTATTTAAAAAAAAAAAAAAAACTTTTAGGTTAGACACAATTTTTAACTATCATATCGAAGTAAGAGCATCTTTTCATTATCTGGAAAAATTAAGATTAAATATATTGAATATATAAAATATGACAAACTAACAAAATCCGATGAAATCAAATGAAGTATCTAGAATAGTTACCAAAAAAAAAAAAAAGGAAGTATCTTGAATAATATAATATTTTTCAAGCTTTTCCAAATAATTATCTCGTCATAAAATTAACATCAACCATAAAAAACGTGCCTACGGGAAGGTGGAGGTGGTGGTGGGTGGTTACGGGAAGCAGATCATGTGGTGGTAGAGAGCTTGGAAGGAAAGGGGTCATCCAAATCATAATCCAAACGCCTTGGCTTTGGTTTTCGGTCCCTTGGTGTTGCTAATGCAACCTCTTTCCCTAGTACTCTCTGGTATAGGATAGGCTTTTAGCCCGCTAGATTTATTTATTATTTTTTATTTTATGGTGTGGCCTTAATATTATAGGTCTTCTCATTTAGATCGACCGGATACTGAGGAGTACTTGTCATATGAGTGTGTGTTTAATATTTAATAAATCTAGTTTTTGAATCTCGATGACCCCTTTTTTTTTTTTCTTCTTGAACGTTGTATTTGAATTATATGTCATAACTGATTATTTACCAATATCTTCTTTCATTGTGATTTGAGAGCCTACAATTTATAATCGATACTTGTATTTTCTTGATTTAAAATGTTTTTTTTCTTTTTAATTTATAAATTAAAAAAACGCTGAGCTACCTATTTCTAAGCAATATATATTGCAATAAAGCGGTGAAAATATATGGCGTGTTTACTTACGTGTAATTGGAATGAGCATGAATCGGAATGGACTGGATTCGAAATTAGAATTCGCAGTCAAAATATGTTATTTACTTGAATTCCAGAAATCGGAGTCAAAATCACTATCAATCATGTTCATACGTTTACTTAGAACAGGAATCAGAGTTAGTTGTTATAAATTTACTTGTACATCTCTTCATTTATTGTGTTTTAAAAAATTAAAAAAGTTATTAATTTTTTTATTTGTTATCATACTATTAATCAAAAATAAAATAATCATTATGATATTAAGACAATAAAATTAAATTGTGTAATTTTTTATTTAAAAAATTTAAAAAGACTAAAAAATTAAAATTAAAATAAGTAAAGTATAAAAAATATATATATAAAAATAGAAACATAATAATATATTATGATTAAAAAAAAAGTTCTTTAATTACTCTAATGACATTAATTGTAATTAGGATAATTATATAATATTAAGTTAATTAAAATTATATATTATTTAGTTAATAAAAATGATTAATATATGTTGTTGTTATTTTTTAATACAATTTTTTATAAATAAACTAAGGATAAAATGGTAATTTAATGTTAATAGTCGGAATGAGAGTCACAATCCGGAGGGGACATGGGATTACCAATCCTATTTCTTAATCCCAAATTGATGTGAGACCCACCATTTTCGATCTCATTCCAAAAAAAATGAGCAAGTAAATAAAAGATTAAAGGGATGCTTGGCATTTCAATTCATTTTAAACTAAACTGTACTTTTCATCTCAGTTTTTGTCTTTTTCTAAAAAAGTTTTTTGTCTTTCTGAAAAGTCAACAAAAATTACTATTAAAACTTAAAAATTTTAAACTAAACTCATTCATCAAACACCCGTAACTCTCATTTTTCACTCTTATTCCTTATCGTTAATAAGTAAACATGCCGACATAGTAGTACATGGTGATTAAAATGATCAGCAGTGGTACTTTTAAATACTTGGTGTTTACAGTTTCACTGTAATAACTGACAGAGAAATGCCACGTCATCGTGACTGTCTCTGTCAACCGCTTTTATGGATATCATTGTCGTTGCGACTGTGAATTACATATATATATATATATATATGACATACTACGTTCATCTATACATGGACAGTAAAAAAGATAGAATGTCAACTGCCCCTTTCCAATTCAAATTTAATGCCTTTTCCAACTTCCGCGTGCATAAGACAACCACTTCTTACCCCTTTTATCCCATCCACATTATAAATAAACCCTTTTCTCTTCCAAAAGGAAAAATAAAAATAAAGGGTTCTTAAATTAAATTTCCTCAAATCATTTTTTTTTTCCAATTAACTGATCTGTGTTATTGGTTTGTATATATGCATTATATTTATATAACCAACAAAAAATTTCTTGTTAGAGTGGTTAACTTATAATTAATGCAACAAAACTTCGCATTGATCAGCCCTCTGGTTTTGAGGCCCATGGTTTTATGACCTTCATGCATGTCCAATCTCTTCTTTAAACGAATTCGAATATTCTAGTACTATATATATATATATATATTTATAGCTACGTGTTGCGCACAGATTAAATTAGGAAAAGGGAAAGAAAAATAATAAAAAATAGCCCTTTATCCAAGTGCTAAACTTTCATTTCGGCTCATCTAATTGTTGAATTAAGTATAAAATTCTTAACGTTGAATTTTGGTTCTACCTAAGGAATCTGTCACATGCATGGCCAAAGCTTCAACTTAACATGTGAACATATATATAAATTAACTATATAATATATGGCCTCCACAATTCTAATATTTAAGACCATTATCCAAAGGGAAAAATGAAAAAGAAAAAGGAAGCAAAATATATGGTACACAAAACTCAAAAGTAATCATTTATATCACTAGGAAATTTGAAACAGAAGGAGTTGTCTTTATCCAACTTTGTGAGATTTCACCAAATGATGGTCTCCGTTTGAATTTCATTTTATAGGGAAAAAAAATATCATATATATAAAAACATATCTCTCATTTACTATTCAAAACATTCAAAAAAAAGACACGTATCATTATAGAAATTTATTATGACAAAAGAGGAAATAAAAAAGGGCTAGTTCATGCTTTCAATATTTATCATCATTAGAAATACTTATGTACGTTAATCATATAATCGTACTGTTTTAAAGAATTCGTACTATATTAAAAAATTAATTAGTGCGATGACAAAAAATCAAAAGGGATGAGCCATATGAAAGATAAGAAGTAATGACGCAATTGACACTTGATCGCATCAAACTAATAACTAGAATATGGAGATCAAATAGAGTAAGTACATATCAGGCAAAGAAAACAAACATATAAGAAAAGATTAAGGGAATCCATGGGCGATAAGGCATGGATGCTTAAAAGAGAGTCACGTGGCAAGATAGGAAGACAATATGATATCAAGACAATATGATATCAGGAGAAAGAAGGCTGGTTCCTCTTGTTTGTCTCCAATTATTTGAAAGAAAATGGAAATGGGTGGCTCATGTCTTGATGATGAAATTTTTATTTTATATTAATTATTATTATTTTTTATTTAATGCTTTGTCTGCTCCTACACGTTCCGAATTGCCTTCTGGCCGGCCCTCACCCAGATATTTAGGGTTGTGTTTTGCTTTCTTCACCCAAAAACAAAAACATAAAAAAGGAAAAAGAGAAAGAGAAAAGAAACACAAACCCTAGACACCAAACAACTACCATTTCTCTCTGTCAGCTTTGCCCCCACATGTGCTCTCCTTTCTTAAGATTCTCCACTTTTCATTTTTTTTTTTCTTTTTTGCTTTGATTTTTTTTTTTTTTTTTGTAAGATACTAAACAAAAAACTTAATGACTGCATGGTAATATGTTAGTTCTTAATTACTGCATGATATTATGTTAGTTTAATTAAATTGTATCTTATCACCATTAAACTTGGTTAATTTTATATGTTTTTTTTTTCCAAAAATAATATATATTATTTTGATTCGATTTGATAGTTTAAAACATATGATATTGATAAATAACGACCTTAAAATATTTGATGGTTATCTTCCTAATTAATTTGCATATTCCGGGTTTTTTTCCTACTCAAGTGAGCATTTATATTATATATATATTGTATAAATTAATTACGTGAAACCTTTGTCACTTTGGTAAACGTGAGGCCAACATGAAATGATGTATTGTGTGTCGGTTATATGTTAATATTGGATATGAAAGTCTTGTGGGGGAATTAAATAACAAAAAGGCTTGGGCTTTATGCTTATCGATACCGTTTTATGACTCATGCAGAGCATATCTGCACGTGCGAACACTTTGACAAATCTATATGGAACAGTCAATTTTAAAACACTACTCTTTACCTTGTAATTTTATGTCTTTTTGTCTATATTCCTTGGGAGACCGACCGCAAATCAATTACTAGAAGCAAATAAATAATGTCTCCCTTTTTTTATACCTCTTAAAGTTCTCCTGATTAACTCATTGAACTAATTAATTAATTTTTTTAAATTACTTATTTAGTCCTAAATATTTTAAGATTATGCAACTTTGAGCCTTAATTATTTTTTTCAAAGCTTGTATGACTCTTAATTATTAAAATAATATTATAATAGTTATTTCCGTTAATTTTTTTATATGAAGTCTGTCAATAAATTAATAAAAAAGTGATGTTAATTATTAATAGACATTTAAATATTAACATTTTTAATAAATTAGGTTTACTCCAAATATGAAAACAAAAATATGAATTAAAATTATACAAATTTAAAAGTTTTATAAGCGCCAATTTAGTAATTTATATTATTAGTTAGAGTGCCCATAAATTTAATATATATATATATATATATATATATACGTGTGTGTATGGTTGATCAAGTTGTTCTTTGGGGAGCCAAAAAAGGTGACAGATTGTGGAAGCTTGAATTTCTAGTTTTGGACTAGACTTTAGGCGTGCCTAGCCTAGCTACTATCCTATATATATGGGTTTGGCTACGAAAAGATTTAATGATCATGCGCGGATCACTCACAATCTATCCTATCAGTGAAGCAAAAATAGTGACTCTGATTATGAAGCAATGAGGACCTCATATATACATATAAATATATATTTATATATTTATCAATATGATTGGAGACATGCCAGAGCATGCAGGAGGTCAGAAGAGAGCCATTCTATGAATTATTGTCCTTGTCTCATCTTCTTTGGGAAAAAAATGAAGTTCATTCTCAATTTATGAATCATACTGGAGATCCAAACATGTCTCCTTTAATCTCAATTTTTTTAATATACATTATTATATATTATATAATTATCATTATATTATTAATAAGTGTTAATAATAACGTATAGGGGTGACAATTCGTGTCACGTGTCGGGTTCGTGTCGTGTTAGAGCCGTGTCGATTTTTTTCTTCTCCGATCCGAACACGACCTGCGACACGAACACGAAACGAAACCGCGACACGAACACGACACGAACCCATCACGGGTTGACACGACACGAACCGAAATTGACTTGCGACACAAAATTGACCCGCGACACGAAATTAACACGAAATTGACACGAAATTAACCCACGACACGAACTTGACCCGAAAAAAAAGGGTTCGACCCGAAAAAAAAAAGGGTTCAACCCGAACACGACACGTTTTTTTTTTTTTTTTTTTTTTTTTTTTTTTTTTTTTTTTTTTTTTTCGTGTCAATTTTTCCCAACCCGAACACAATCCGTCCCCTATTTTTCCCAACCCGAACCCGCAAAATTCGTGTAATTTTCAAGTCGTGTCGTCGTGTCGCGACCCGTATTGCCACCCCTAATAACGTATATCTGTGAGTGAAAATTGAAAGATGACAATTAATTACCATACAAATTGATATCAAAATTCGAGTCTCTAGCACTGGTCTTAATTTATTGTAAGGTAAAGAGCAATAAAAGAATTTTAGGTTTTTCAATGTTGTATGAATCTTAAAAAAAAAAAAAAAAAAAAAAAAACCATGTAGCTTTGGAATTATACAAACTTTAAGCGTACGTATTAATTTGTCATTTTTGCATATAATCATCACTCAGTCATTTTGATTATTAGCTTGGAGAAGAGAGAAAAAATATATATACATTTATAAAATATAAAAAAACTGGCCGGCAGCGTGTGATTTACTAAATTACAATTTTTTCCATCTAAATAAGTCAAACAAGTTGAGGGAGAGAATTTAAAATTAAACTGCAGCTATATATATATATATATATATATATATATATATTTTTTTTTTTCCCCTTTCGCGTGGAATTATTCTTTTCGAAAGTATGTTTATCTATATAAATTCAATTAACTTTCTCATGGAAATTTTATGGGTGTTTGGTTGAAAATTTAATTTAAATTAAATTGTACTTTTTTCATCATGATTTTTATCTTTTTTTGAAAAAATTTTTTGTCTTTTCTGATAAATTACTATTGAAACTTAAAAATTTTAAACTAAACTCATTCACCAAACACCCCTTTAAGGCAGTAGGCATAACCTGTAGCTAATTATTTTATTAGCCAAAAAAAAAAAAAAAAAGCTGCAACTATTTTTTGGCTTTATTGCCTTCTTTATCCTCTATTTTATTGACACGTACACACCAAAAACATATATATATATATATATATATATATATATGTTCTTCGTGAAAATTACGGGGCAGTTAATCTACCGCTAAAGGAATTGGACACTTTCGCCATAACAAACAATTTGAACACATCAAAGTTGATATATAAGTTGTAAAACTTAAAAGAAAAATAAGGATAAAAGTTTAAATGACAAAAGAATCATTTCGGTTTTAGAGAACTTACAGAAATTTGGATACGTGTATATGTTCATAATATTAATGATAATATATATTTTTTCGTAACATGATTCAGTATTGCTCATCTATATATCATATGTATCTATTAATGTTAATTTAAGGAGTTAAAAATCTCACTCTTAAATTAGAACCACAAAAAAAAAAAAAAAAAAAAAAAAAGAAGGAAAGAAATTAAGAAAGAAAAGAAGAGAAAAGCATGGGAAATAGAAGAGTACTGCAAGAGATCAGAATCAAAGGTCGATTCTTTTTATTTATTGGTAATTGGACATTTGACCACAACAGTCCACGCGTAGACATCACTACTTAGGATATGAAATGTTGTAATTTATGAGTACGTTAGGCATTTTGCTAAATTCTTGTTCCCAATTCACATCAACTTGTGGGGAATCACAAAAATTGAAACACACACGTACATTTATAAATTATGTTTTCGAAATATATACAAATTAAGAAAAAAAAAGATGCCAAAATGTTTATATGAGCTCCAAGAAAGAAATCAACCACTCCTTCCCCTGCTAGCTGACTAAATAAATTCGAGAGAGAGAGAAAAAAAAAAAGAAAAAAAAAAGGTCACTTTCCAAAATCCTCTCTTGAAACAAATTAAAACCCATGCAAATTTGAGCGTCCAACGCACATGCGATACGGCAGTCGGCCACATAGTGAGAAGAATTAATCCAAAATTTTAATTAGTATAAACATATATATAAAGATATATATATATATATATATATAGTAACACAATTTTTCGTGTAGTTCACACCATGGCATGAACACAAGAAGTTGTCAGTTCAGTTGTGATTCTTTTCAATGCAAATAATCTAAATTAAACGATGGTGGACTAATTATAGTACATATATATGTACACACATACACTGTTGTTAATTAGAATATTTATGTCTTAAGGAATGAAGAATACAATGTTGGTGAAAGCAGGTGGGGTCAGATTAAGGACAAAAAGGTTGGTGCACGTGCGTGGAGTCAAAAGGTCGAAAGAGTCAAACACTCAATAAACGCGCAAAGTGAAATTGGGTAAACGGTGGAATATTGGAATAATGAAAATATTTTTGATCTGAATTCTGATGAAAAGCCCCAAGCTTTTTGACAAAAATGAAAAAAAATGAAATAAATAAATAAACAAAATCCAATTTAATGGGGACAAACAGCCGCTGCCAGCCTGGCCCAAATTCTACCTCCCCCTGGCCTCTCTGATTTCTCAGCGCTTTTCAACTCTCTCCCCTCTTCATTTGACCAAAATGTTAAAATTACAATATTAAAGTAACAAAATAAAAACAAATTCAACAAAAAAAAGGGGAGATAGTAAAACAGTAATGAAACAGTGTTTCCCATTCGTGCAGTTTATTCACCCACTCTCACACAAGAGCGTGATGATCAGAAAACAAAAATCTGTATATTATGACATATTGAGCATTATTATGAAATTATATATTGTTGTTTAGCAACGGAAAAAAAAAAAAAGATTTACTTATCTTTTTAAAATTTTTTTAAATTAAAAAAAATAAAAATTTGGAGTGTCCTTTTACTGAAGTGACTTTGTGCCACATATGAGGTCCACGTCTCACGTCTCCAAAACTTCCAAAAGTTTGGTTTTGGTCCGGTCCCCCCCCTCCCCTCCTTCTTTAGCTCCATCTCTTTCTGTCTATACCTTCGCTTTAGCATGTATTTGAATAATTGCACTCTTTGTTTTTCATTTTTCCTTATTTTATCTCCAGTGTCAGCGTCCCTCTTATATCATATAACAACAACAACAATAATAATAGAACAATAAAATATAGCACCGCCTCAGCCTATAAGAGACCCTGAATCCTTCTCTTCCACACCGGCCTCCCCAACTATATCTTCAAACTTGAAACCCAATTTCATATATCTCCTCTCTTCCTCTTTAGCCGCCTCTTCTTAATTTGTGTGACATAACACAACAAACATATTACATTAATATTTACAAAACCATACGTACACACACACACACACACATATATATTTGTAGAAATTAAAATAGAAATAATTGTTATGGGTGTTCCATCTCCGTTGCCGGCCATTAATATGAATATGCGGACGAAGAAAACAAAGGCAGTGGGAATTCCGACCGTTGATCTGTCGAGCGAGAGGTCAACGGTCAAAGAATCAATCGTCAGGGCGTGCGAGGAATACGGTTTCTTCAAGGTGGTGAACCATGGAGTCCCTCCCCAGGTCATTGCCAGATTGGAAGAAGAAGGTTCCGGTTTTTTCTCCAAACCGGTTCACGAGAAGCAGCGAGCTCGTGTCGGACCGGCCTCCCCTTTCGGATATGGCTCCAAAAACATCGGACGAAATGGCGACATGGGAGAACTCGAATATCTTCTCCTTCACACTCACCCTCTCTCCGTTTCCGAGACTTCCATAACTCTCTCCAATGACCCTTCCAAATTCAGGTATATATCTAACTACATATTATGTTTTTATTCGTGCCTCTCTCTCTCTCTCTCTCTATATATATATATATATATATATGCATACATCCATTCATCTATATAATATATTTGTCGTCTCTCGATCGTTAACATATATTACAATGTATGTATTTTGGCTTGCTTTCTTGCCAATTATTCTGTCTGAATTAAATTGAGATATTGGAAATGGTACCTAGTATAGAGCTTGAGCTTTTTTGCCTTCTATTAATTTTTTGGGGCTTGTTCATGCGTAGTTTGTGGCGTGTTTGATTCTTGTTCTTCTTTTCTTCTCTTTTTATTTAAAAAAAAAAAAAAAAAAACTTTTGTATTGTTTAACGCTTGTTATTAATAAATATATATAGTAAGACTTGGACGTGTCCTTTTTTTTTTTTTTTTTTTTTAATAAAGTAGAAGACTTGTATCAATTTATACTAGACTTTATCTAAAAAGGAATAAGGAATTAGTTTTTTTGTTGACAGATCGGTGGAAAAGATTGTTTAGCATTAATAATGCTTGGTATCCTAACTATTAAAAAAAGGGGAAAATTATTTAATTTTTCGCGCAGGAACAGGTGGAAAAGACATTGTTTAATAGATGAATTTAATGCGAATTGGTATCCTAGAGAAGGACATCTTTCCTTAATGGAAAGAGAATGAAACAAAGGGAAAAAAAAGAAAAAGAGAGAGAGAGAAACATATTTATAGGGAAGCATTTAATTACTATACCACTTATGATGTTCATCTCAAACATTAATTTCTCAAAGTTAACTCCCAAAAAAAATATACATTTTCAATTTTATTCATGTGAGTATTTTCATTTTCATATTTGACATGGGCCAGCTACGTGATATGTTGTAAACAAGAATATGTAGACTTTTGAATTAGTTGCACGGCACTCTATCATGCGCTGTTCTTGGGCTCCATGTAGCTTTGACCTTCATGCAGACTCTTTCTATTTTTTAGGTTTCCACCCCCTTATCAAAGAAAGTCGACCCTCAAAAAAAAAAAAAAAAAAAAAACACTGCCATTGAAATTATATGAAATAATGAAAATGAGCCAGCTAGTTAGAAAAAAGGAGAAAGGAAGAAAAAGAAGGGTTAAGGTACAAAGTAGACAAGTTTGTGATTTGGGGTTCTTGTAGGAACGCGTGCAACCCCATCAGATGAGCTTCATCTAGCCCCGGATATATGGCCTGCCCATTTCCTTGGCTTCAAATAATTTACTTAAATAAGTTCAAGAGAAGGGAAGACAACTAACTTTTTTATTTTTTATTCATTTCAATATTACTCTAGCTTTTTAATTGTCAGCCACTGTATACATATATATATATATATATATTTATGAGTTGCGACATACAAGTCATGCTTTCTTGCAATAATTTGAGACAATTCCTTTTGGTTTTTGGTTTGTAGTGCTGAAAAGAGTTAAAATCCGGATTTTTACATCATATTTTCCTTTATTTTGCTACATAATATATTTATTTTTTTCCCATCTACTATTTCCCAAATATACATATGTTTTTTTTTTTTTTAATTTTATTTGAAGTCATATAAATGCATGGGGTCATAAAAAAAGGGAGTGAAGTTTTGTGAAATATGTTTTCTAATATTGTGTGGGGGAAGCATGTGATGATCAATATCAGACAAGACCGCTCGGATCTTGCATGAGTTGACATAGTCAAAACAACCGCCTCATGTAAAAGTAAATAAATGAATAAATTCAATGATAAGTTCTGGAAAATACATTAGTAGCAGATAGTTGAACTGTTTATGACTCCCACTTTCTCTGGCAGGAAGATAATTAGCTAGTGAGTGACCCTGCCATTATTGTGTGATTGTAGAAAATTAATTATAACTTGTTACCAGTTATTTTAAAAAGTCAATAAAATCAATAACCTCGAAATCAATTCAACAAAAAAGGGGGGGGGGGGGGATGCAGGCTTTTTTGCATCCACCCATATCTGATTTTTGTGATTGATGATACTACATAAGGGAAAACTTCATAGTAGCTTCAACTTTAGTTGCTGAATATGTTATAGAGACAGATATATATATACACACACGGAGGAATATTCTTCTAATAGTATAATCTGTGTAGGAGATTGACATAATTCAAAGAAAAATGTAGTATAATATACTAGAAAGAGAAAAAGATAAAATTAGAGAGAGATATAAAAAATTCTCTCATTCAGTGATCCGATAGTGTCGGATAAGAGAATTCTCCGTGTGTGTATTATTTTCACTGTCTGATGGATATAAATATCTTGTCTTGGGCATTTAGTAAGTAATAACAGCTGTGTGATTTTTGTTGTGGCGTTGTTGTCGCAGCTGTGCGGTGAATGATTACACAGAAGCGGTAAGGGAATTAGCATGTGAGATTCTTGATCTGGTGGGCGAGGGCCTATGGCTCTCCGACAAGTTCAGCTTTAGCAGGCTAATCAGGGACGTACACAGTGACTCACTTCTCCGGCTCAATCACTATCCTCCTGTCAAGGACAAGGATTGCATCAACGAGTGGGACCCACCGATGGGCCAGGTCCACCACCATCATCATCGTCAATATCATCATCAGCATACGGCAGCAGCTAACAACGATACTACTAGTCGGGTAGGATTTGGAGAGCATTCAGACCCTCAGATCTTGACCATCTTGAGATCCAATGACGTCCCTGGCCTCCAGATCTCCTTGCACGAAACTGGTTTGTGGGTCCCCGTTCCCCCCGACCCCAATCAATTCTTCGTCTTCGTTGGCGATGCCTTGCAGGTACCGTGCAACTTTTATATATATATATATATATAGATACATATGTATATTTCATCCAGAATTAATTAATTAATTAATTAAAAAAATTGTTTTTGGGTAAATATGAAGGCAATGACAAACGGGAGGTTGAGGAGCGTGAGACACCGGGCGATGGCGAGCACAGGAGGGAAGGAGAGAATGTCAATGGTGTACTTTGGGGCGCCACCGCTGGAGGCGTGGATTCATCCGCTTCCCGAGATAGTGTCAGCGGAGAGGCCCATTGCATACAGGCCTTTCACTTGGGCCCAATTCAAGAATGCCGCTTACTCCCTTCGTCTCGCCGATTCCCGTCTCGACCTCTTCAAGATTTCTTCTCCTCTTCCGGACGATACTCATCCCCTCAAACTACCTTTTTAATTCTTACACTTCTTCATCCTATACACCGAAAACACACAAAATTGTTACAATTCTATAAATTAACCATTCTTAATCCAGCAGGAAATTCTTAATTAGGGAGACGGAAGACTGTTACTTATTATTTCACGAAAATTGTATAGAGGGGATCACTGTATAATTTTTGCTTCAAATGAAAAGTGCCTCGTCTTCAATTTTCTTTTCTCAGTATTTTATATTCATATTGTAATTAGGTTGTTCGTTGATATTAATTTAGAAATTATCAAGTCATCATGAGAAGCCAGCCATAGCCTAGCGTTAGTGTATTTTGTAAGATTTAGCCGATTATTATTATTGATTTGTAATGCTCATTAACGTATTTTTTACTCTTAGCCAAAAAAAAAAAAAAAGGAAAATCTTCGTTCAAAACGGTCGGACAAGGCCTGCCGGCAGCAAATCAATGTCTCCTGCATTAAATTGAAAAAAAAAAAAAAAAAAAAGAGGCCAATTTTTTATAGACAAATATATAACTAATGAGCTAAGCTTATAACCTATATTCTTGAATAATATGTGAATTGAATTATTGTCCCAGATATATGTATGTATAATGTATGTCATCGAAATACTGTGTGAAGTAGTACTTGTACTGATCTCCTCCAGGTCACGTTTTGGGGACCCTGGACATCTGTCCAATTACGTATAATATAATATTATATATAACAGCTAAGAAAATTACATTGTACCAACGGCTTAGATCAGTGAAGGGGTCCATGATCAGTAAAATTGGTACAACGTCGCCATCTTTCAATTTGCCAGACCTGTTTTTTTGTTTTCAATTTCAAGTGGACTGGATTTGAAACGTTTTTGGAACGGTAGAGTTTGCACAATGTAAAAGTACTTATTACTTATTTACATATTTCTTTAACCACAAATATATGTGATTATACTGCATATATATCAGTTATTAATTGAGCATCCAGAATGGTACAATGTATTTTTTTTTTTTTTTTTAAATCATCTATGGTGATGATATGACAATAAAAATGTTATACTTAATGCCTCCGGATTGATTAAGTTTTAGATTCGAGTCGTGGTGTGTACGTAATGTCTAAGCCTTAGGCAAAGGATCCCATTGGCACCTGGCTATTACCAACGCCACATCATTTTCAAAAGACAGCTTCAAACAACAGGGCAGGGGTGCAGTTCTAAATTAACTTATAAATTAACTTACTTAAAGTTGGGATCAATACTAGTGGTGCGATTTTGTGCCTTTTTCAAGCTGATCACCAAACTAGAATTAAAACAGATAAAAGTCACGGTTGTCCTATCAGCCAGTTGAGTCATATATATATATATATATATATATGTATGTATGTATGCATTAGGTGCAGCAAAATTTGAATAAACTCTCTCTGTGTTAGGTGTGAAAGTGACAATAACCCTATAACAATAATATTCCAACTTTAGGCAATGTCAGTTGTCAATGCTGTGAACTTACTTCTAATTTGGGTATGTGAAATTTTGAATTTCAAATATTTCATTGTTCGGTAAATATTATAATATGCATGCATGTCTAGTTTTATATAGCTGTCACATGTGATTTTATCAACATATTATGATATGACCTATATATATCACTTCATCAATAACAATAATAAATAAATAAAATAGAATAAATGAACAAGGGAGAGTAATATTCACACCTTTTTCACACCTGTTGAAGAAATTCTACTAGTACACTATAGAGCAAAAGATTGCGACAATGCCTACCGAATTTCATTTTTTTCAAAAAAGAAAAAAAAAAAAAGTAATTGAAATACGGTTGATTCCTACTGCATCATGATTTATATTTTATGGGCCATCTAAATTGAAATGCTAAAAATATTTGAAAACCAAGCGTGCAGTCAGCGAGCAGATCAGAAGATTAACGAAATTGTTTTGTTATTCCCAACGTAACATTGGAAGAAGATATTTATATATATATATATATATATATATAATTTTATTCCGTGTGTCATACGTACACTACAGAGGTTGCTCAACGGTTGTTGACTTGTGAAGTGAGCAAGGTAAAATGACTGTTGACCAACCCCCCTTCTATGCAATGCATGATAAGTTATTTAATTAATGGTTAGAATTGCATGATCTACTTTATATATACACACTTACAATTAAGCAGAAAACATTTCATGTGGCCAAAATCTATGTGATTTTTTTCTTCATAGACATTCCTTAAACTTATTGTCTAGTTGTAATTTATCCTTTACAATTTTAATTTTGATAATTTTAACTTTAAATTTTTAAATTTGTAAAACAACTTCCGTTTAATATGGTGCTAACTCTTAAATATATAAATTGACATTTGAATTGCCTATCAATTGTTAGTTAAGAGCATATAAAGGTCTTCTTTTTATCAACATTATCTCAAATTTATATTGAAAACAAAAGAAATTTTTAAATTTTCTATTTTCTTCAAACTTCATTAAAGATCATAACCCAAAAAAAAAAAAATTTAAGTTCAAATATTTAAATAAATGACCTTCCATGTCAGTAATTACGACACATGTATAAGTCACATATCTGTCAATTTCTTTAAAAAAGAAGAAGAAGAAGAAGAAGAAGAAGAAAAGTTAACATCATTATCAATGAGGAGTGGTTTGATTTAGATTTATAAGTCAAAGTGTAAATTACCAAAAAGGTAAAAAAAATAAAAAATAAAAATACAAGAGATGAATCGTAGTTATATGATAAATTCAGGGGGCAACCGAGAAGAGAAAAAAAAAAAAAAAAAAGAAAAGAAAAAAGAAAAAGAAAAACCCTAATGCAAATGCGTGAAGCAGCTACTTAGTCTTTAATTCCAATTACTTAATTTCTCTCTGAATGCTATATAATGCATACAAAGTAAAAAAAGTGGAAGTCGCATCCTAGTAATTATACCATCTCATGTTTCGTGTATTCTTTTTCTTTTTAACAACTGCGAAAATAAGCAGCACAGACACATGCATTTTATATAACGATATACAGAGCATGTATTTATTTGTGTATATTTATGAGGGCATAGAGAGAAAGGAATATATCTCTCTCTCAACGACTGCAAGGCTTTGAAGTGCATGCATATGCAGATATATGTTTATATATATGTATATATATGGCTTCGATTGTATTGTTTGTAGGAGCCTTAATGGGACAGCTCCACGGTGGTGAAGGTTATGATGGAGGAAATTGGGAAAGCGAGACGTCGACGGAGGAATATGATCATCAGTGCTACATGTACGCCTCCAATCATCATCATCAAATCGGTAGTACGAATAGTAATGGGCTAAAGCATGTACAGTCTGGTGATCAATATTGCTGGGACGATTATGGATTCTGCGTGGGGATTCAGAGGCAGCTGAACGACTATGGCAACGCTTGTCGATAAGATAGCTGAGAATGCGACTACCTGAGCTGCGCTTTGGCCCTGTTTAGAAACCACGTCTGTATGTGTATATATATATATATCTTTGTCCACCACTACTACTACTCCTTTGCCGATTGTTATTGGTATGCTCTTTTTTTTATTTTTTATTTTTTATTTTTTTAATTATAATAATTAAATCTGAAAAGGAGTGACGTTGTAAGCATTTTCTTCCCGTGTTATATCAAAAGGATTTCCCTAGACACCAACACAATTGTTCATTGAATATCATTATGACAGGTCCTCCCATTTAACGAAAAAATTAGTATCATCCTAGTCTCACTAAATGTCTTAAAGATTAAGATATATGGAGGCGTGGAGGAAGAATATATACGAGAATGATCTGCCCGAACAGGGGACTAAATTCGAAGCCATCAGAGAATTCCACAACTACAAACCATGCATATATAACACAGCCAATTATATTTAGGTACGAAATATATATGAGATCTCCTTGTCTTGATCTACATAAAATATTTACTAAATTGCCGTCTGTCATAAAAAATTTGAATATGGGATATGCAGTATCATGCAAATTATATCCTAATCCTTAAAAAAAAAAAAAAAAAAAAGACATCCTAATTGAGCTTTTATTCTCTTAATTAGAGCACATTTATAAGTAATGTTCGAGGCAATACCCTCTAATATCCTATCCAATAACAAGCATGCATATTTGTCCAGTCATTCATTAATTTCGCTTCCTAATTGAAAGATCTTTTTTTTTTTCGTTCATTTTCTGTGTTAATGCTAAAGATGATGATGCACAAATTCCACGGTAGGCCACATGACATGTTTCAATATAGCCAAAGTCATGAAGAGCCCTTCCATCACTTGTTGGAGAGTTGGGACCCCAAAAGCTCTGAATTTTCGTTTAGGCTTGAATTCAATCCAGTATTCTCGTCCCGATTGATTACTATTACTATTACTATTATTATTATTATATTTTTTTTGGGATAAGTCCCAATATACAAGATAGTGGAGAAAACATAGCTGCATTCCATTTGCCAATTGATATTATTAATTGGTGTTGGTGTACTATATATTGCACACGGCAATTGTTTACCAAATAGTCAATTACAAAGATGGCAATTACCGATTATAATAAGTTTGATCATTTGGAACTAATAACATTGACACCTTCATATACATAAAAATTATAATTTTCAATTAACGAGCTAAGAGATTTTAATTAGGGCTAATGAGCCAAGTATCACCGTTAACGTAGTAGGTTCCGATAAAAGGTTGAGCCTCTTCGTCCGTCAGAATTCGTGCCCATGCTACTCTTCCCGTCATGTTGGCTCCTGGTCCACTGCACTTATATTCTCCGTAAAACACTTTTCTGTGACACGATTAATTGTGAAACAAAGAAATTAGAATAAGTAGATTAATAGAATATAAACATATTTTAAATAGACATTGAAAATTTGAAAAACCTTAATAAGCAAACTTACGAATCTCTCTTCTGATCACCCCAATCACTCCAACCTTGGGGCAGAACAATGTTGTCCATGAAAGTGAAAGAGAAGACAACTCTGGAATAGTCACCCCATGCTCTTCCAAGGTACAGTTGGCCACTTCCTGCCACCACGCTATCCTTGAACGAAAACCCACTTTCTAGTGAAGAAGCTGTGCGCTTTTGAGCAGTCAAGAACGCCACCTTCCTCGCCGTTGAGTTCAAATAGCACTTCTGTAAATACAAAACAATCCTATGTCATTATTTGTCGCGGTCCTAAATATATAATAAATGGTGGGGGCGTTTGAGCACGCTGGGGCTAGCTTAGTGGGTGTGGATCGGAAGAGAAAATAAAACTTGGGTTTCTCTTCAAAATTTAATTAAAAATTTATATATATATATTGAAATGGAATACAGACCTCAAAAAAGGACCTGCCATAGCCAAAGATGAAGTCCACAGAACCTTGGATGAAGCAATTGTGGAAGTAGTGGAGGCCCTTGTGGTCGTAGAGAGTATCTTGAGTTCCATAAAAGCTACAGTTGTAGAATGCAGCTTTGGTCCCTGATATGCGCACTGCCACTGCTTGTCCTTTCCGGAACCCAACCACGTGTGGGGCTGTGTTCTGTGCCCATTACAACTTAATGATTACCACCATTGTTTATTTATTTATTTATTTATGTTGATATATATATATATATATATATATATGCCAATTAATAATTAGTTAATCACACACACTCATTATAGTGGGTTCTCCATGAAACGCTGAAGACATTCAAGATTACAAACTGCTATTGTGGTGAATTCATTTCAGGCCAAGAATTTCATCTTAGCTATAGAAAACGTGGTCACAAGTACTTACATTTATAGGAAAACAAACACCAAAAATCAACCAAAAAATTGGATGAATTACTAAACATTTTGATTATGACATCTACAATGGTGGCAATAAAACAAGAGGCATTCCACAAAAAGTGATGACACAAATAACTGTTGTTCAATAAAAAAATTTTTTTTTTAAAGCGACAGAATTGGAATTTCACTTATTAGAGTCAGGATTCGTGCTGTAACATTACGAGAGTCCTCTCTCTTTTTTCATATAGGCAAACATATTTCAACTTCTGGGCTGCTTTGACTGTTTTGGAATGCATGTCTGGCCTTCTACTATATGTCACACAAATGTTTCAAAATAAATGTACAATCAGCCTTAATAAGTGAAAATTTTTCCAAGTTTTTAATTTCTAGACTAAATTACTCTTGCAATAGTATAGTACATGAATTTAAAGTTGTTAACTACAAAAATATAAACAAATATTCACTCTTTTAAATGCTCCAGTACAGGGTAAGAAATGCAAACATGTTCTATGTGGTATTCAAAAATTTGTTGTCAGGAATCCAAATATAACACGCTCTAGAGTCCTATATAAGTACTACTTGTGCTAATTAACAAATTTATAATTATATAATTTACCTCAAATTTCACGTTGACGGCCACAAAATAATTAGCTTCAATGGCAACAGTTGCACTCTGAAACGTCCTCAAGGGCTTCCCATTCCCTCCGGTGCCGGATGCCGTGTCGTTTCCCGTAATAGTCGGCGGATCAGCAGCATCACCAAAGAATGTCACAAACGGTAAACTCCTAGGAATGTCAATCTTTTCCCTATATGATGACATTATTGATGATAATTGTTCCCACATTTTACTTATCAGTCCTATCTCAAACGTTAAAAATAATTATGAAAAAAAAGATAATAAATAGAAAGCAGTACAGATAAAACTAGATTTAGATCTTCTCTTTTTAATTACTATTAATCCTATTTTTAGTTCCAACTAAGGCAATTAATTACTGCTTAAACAGACATTGTAACAAGTTAGACTCGTATATATATATATATATATGTAAATATGTATATATGTATGTATGTATGTGTAAAAATCTAGTGTACCTATAAACGCCTGGTTTTATGGTGATAATGACTCTTCTAGTGTTGCGTGGTGGAATGGAGTTGAGAGCTTGGGTGATTGTAGTGAAATCACCACTCCCATCTTGGCTAACACTTATTCTAATCTTGTTCATCTCAGCATTCTTCAGCTTCTCGTCAAGCGAATCCACGGCGTCCTTATTGTAACCTGGTGAATTACTAGTCATAATCAACTTTTGATCTGCTGCCAAGTAATGTGTCTTCTTCCGGTAATCTTGGACATTCCAAGATATCCATGTCTTGAACTCTGCTTCTCTCTCTAAACTCAATGAAGACGACGAAGATGAAGAAGAAGAAGAAGACTTGACTACAAGAGAAAGAAGGAAGAAAACGAGAATGATCTGCCCCAGGAAGTGGATTAATTTGGAAGCCATGAGAATTCCACAAGAACAACTCATGCATATATAATAAAAGCCAATATATATAGACACAATTGATACGAGATCTCCTTATATTGATCTACATTACATATTTACAAACATACCCTCTATCAAAAAAAAAAAAAAAATCTTGAACGTGGGATATGCAGTATGATGCAAATGATATCCTAATTGATCATCCATTTATTCTCTTAATTACAGCAGTTTATAAGTGATGTTCGAGACAAACTCCCTCTAATTCATATATGTCATTCATTAATTTCCCTTCCTAACTGAAGATCAAAAAGAACAATAAATAAATGAATAAATAAATAATGCTAAAAGATGTTGGTGCCATAAATTCCACTAAGGCCACATGACATGTTTCCATACAGCCAGAGTCATGAGAAGTGCCCTTCCATCAGTAGTTGGAGAGTTGGGACCCCAAATCTCTGAATTTTTGTTTAGGCCTGAGCCGGATTCAATTCCAATATACACGATAGTGGAGTAAATAGAGCTGTATTCCATTTGCCAATTGATATTGCTAGTGTTGGTGTACTCTACACACACACACACACACACACACACACAGAGCTCTGTATACCAATAGCCAATTTGCACTTGTAGCTCCACGTCTAGGCGTACGTATGTGGGATAAGATCTCTTTATTTTTGTTATTACACACACACACACACACACACGTAAAGTTACTTTATTGCTGTTGTCATATACATACATATATACGATTGTTCTCTTTTAAAGAATGATCACTTAGAGGTATGCTCTCTCCCATTGAATGTTGTAGAGGGTGGAATCAACTTTCACAAAAAGTTAGGACCGCTTATGAAAATAGGATGACTGGTGAGTCATCAATAAGTGGTGAGTCAATCGTAAGTCAAAACAATAAAATAAATAACAGAAAAAGTAAACAGAGGCAAAGAAAGACATTTATAGAAGTTCGTTTGTAATGTTTGGGCTAAGTCTTCTGTTCGGTCTTCGAGAGCTTTTACTATGTGTCATTGAACATTACATACATACATTCAATGGGCTAAGTCATACATACTATGTTTGGGCTAAGTCATCTCTTTATTGTTGTTATTACACACACACGTAAAGTTAATTTGTTGCTGTTGTAATATACATACATATATATGGTTTTCCTCTTTTAAAGAATGATCACTTAGAGGTATGCTCTCTCCCATTGAATGTTGTAGAGGGTGGAATCAACTTTCACAAAAAGTTAGGACCACCTATGAAAATAAAATGACAGGTGAGTCATCAGTAAGTGGTGAATCAATCGTAAGTCAAAACAATAAAATAAATAACAGAAAAAGTAAACAGAGGCAAAAAAAGACATTTATAGAAGTTCGTTTGTAATGTTTGGGCTAAGTCCTCTGTTGGGTCTTCGAGAGCTTTCACTATGTGTCATTGAACATTACTATGGTGTTATTAAATAAGAAAGGAAAGATCAGTGTAATACATAGACAATACAATGAAAATAAGGAAATTCAGAGTGTATAGCATAGATTATGGACTTATGGTGAATAACTAGTGGATTTGTCGTCCCTTGAGCTTTGGAGTACACCTCTACTTATACAGGTTAAATGGTTGACTTTTACCTGCTTGATTTTGTCTGATTAAGCCTTTAATAATTCTGATTAGTAATTGTCTTTTCTTATATCCGTTGACTTTCCAATTTATGATTGATTTGGAACAATTGAGAAACTTCCTCCCTGAGTAGTGTGTAGCCTCTTTGATAGAGATTCTTCTTTAATGTGATAGATTTGGCTCTATTTTACTAGGAGTCAACTTTCCTTATTTGGTCTTGAATGACTAGTTAGTCGTTTTGATGTCAACTGCTTACTCGTTTTTTGGTCATTGAGGTTGTTAACTTGTGAGTGGTTTTGTGTTCTCTGATAATGTATTCGTTAACATGTGTATGGTGAGATATGAGATACAATTTTTGACCTCAACATATTTAAACATTCATTCTTGAGGATGTTAATACTACTGGTCTTTGAGACCCGATCAATCTCCATGTCAAATTAGTTGTAAATCTTAATTTTAAGATGAAAGCTCAGCATTTATCTTTAATAAATAGAAATACAAGTTAATTTGTGAAAGAAAGAGAGAACAAATAATTCCATCTTAAGGTGTGTTTGGTGTATCAGATTGAAATTGAATTTTTAGATTGAAGTTAGTTAATTTTTCAAAAATTAGTTATATTTTTTTTATTAACTTTTCAAAAAAAAAAAAAAAAAAGAAGACAAACACTGACACGAAAAACTTAGATTCGCACCTAAGAGTCCAACAGCAGCTTACAATCGTACAGCAGAGGCTCCAACCCTTCAAGCTCTATAGCTATTCTCAAATTCAAATCCGAGGTTGCCTTGGAAGTTTGAAATTGTCTCTCGCCGTCGAATTGCTAGATTGGACACCCAAGGAAGCAAGTTTCTTCTCTTTTTTTTAATCAATTTTTTTTCCCCTTCTTCTGTATGACATTAAACAAACTTCCACTTTATCAATACTAAAATAAAATCTAAGATTCTGAAACTCTCTCAAATGTGAAATTAAGTAGCCCAATACAATCATGTACGTTGTTTAAAGGGCGAAAGTGAAACCCATCCTCGTAATCTTAGGTTGTAAGAAACTAAAGGCCCACAATGAAAAAAAAAATGAAAAAATTTTCTTCTTTCTTCATTAAGAAATCATGCTTGTAACGTTTATATATATACATATGTCATTTCTTTTGTCTTTGTAATGCTTATGCACTATGGACCTGATTGTATTGATAAGGACAAAAAAATTTAAAAAATAAATAAATAAAAAGGAAAATTATCATTCCAATTCAACAATTTAGCCGCAAGGCCCGGATCACATTTGAAAAATTGGGAGTTTGTATGTGTGTGTATGTGTATATATATATTAATTATTAGAGACGTAAACCACCAGTTCAATGTAGTAATGAGTATTAGCGTCCAAGGAGTCAGAGACTATACTAAGAAGAGGGGTTATAATTGTATGACTAGGTCTCTGTATACTAATGGAATGTTCATGTCATCCTTACGTATGTCCCAAAGAGGAGACCAAAGTCCTCAATATATATTTTCGATTTTTATCCAATTTCCAGTTCCACTGACTTTATATATTTATATTTATATATATATATATTATAGTACGAGTACGGAATAAAAACTCATCAATTATTGAAAATGATAGGACATGCAATTTCCTGGAACTAGCCAGGGATGAATTAAAAAGGCCAACAACGGAGTTTTATTTCTTTTAAAAATAAGATATTCCTGCTGCTTTCTTTCTTTCTGAATGTAAAATATATAAAACTATTAGAACTTAATACAGATCTATTGATTTTAAAAAAGTACTTAATTATCAACAGCCGAATACTATCTTAAAAGTCTTATAATAAGTATGATTTTTTCTTTTACTCTAATAATATCTTGTTTTCATCATTTATACTCCCAAAATTAGGATACCATATTAAACATTTTTCTTTTTTGAATATTGAGTGATACTTGTACATATGACCTACATGTATATTACACCAACTGATTCTTCTTTCCACCACTAATATAAAAAAATATAAATATATATATATATATATATATATATACATGCTCAGTTCACATCTATGCAAGAATTTTTCGTCAATGTAGATTGTTTATAAATCTTATCTATTGCAATGGGATTGACATCCTAGAGAGAAATGTAGGTTGTGCACCAACCCATCAATGATTGGTAAATGACATATTAGTAAAATATATTCTACAAATTAAAGTCCTTAGTAGGCTTGATTCTAAGGGACATATATATATATATATATATATATTGACCTATCTACATACTTGCTCTTATAAGCCTATATATATATACATCCGGTTGTCATGGTAAGTTTTGGTATCATCGTCGAGAGTGTGGAAAACATATATATTTTGGGTTGGAAATTAATTAAGCCTACAACAAAGTTCCAATGGATATAAAGGACCAATTTAATTAGAAAATAAACTATGGCATTGAAATGAGCCACTTAAATCGTTTGCTTGCAAGACCGAATCAATTAACATAGAGTTGCTTCAAGAGTTGCGGCCGTTAGTGCTTCAAATGAGGAAGCCGTTGAATAACTCACTTATTACTAAAAAAAAAAATATATATATATATATATATACACATTATTTTTTGGCCCAACCCAAGCCCTTTTTTTATATTTTATTGTCCAATTATAAAAGCTTTCTTCACGTTTTTGTTCTGTTAATCAAAGTCATGCACTGTGGATTACCCACTTCTATTAATTTAGACTTTAGTGGCTGCGCCGTGTTAATTGTTAATTAGAAAAAACTAAAACCATTTTCCATAAATACAATAACATGATCCATATTAGAATTAATATAATGTAACAATATGACATCAAATTTCTTTCTTGTCCTTGTTAATGAGTTCAAAGTAAATATACATCATATATTTAATTGTATAATTTACGTGCAAGAAAGTCTAATGATCTTAAATTCTACAAGAAAAGCTTTTTAATCAACTAATCTCCGATCTCCGTACTGATAGGTATGGAGGGAGCAACAGTGCGCTGTTAAAAAACCAAGACCAAAACCAAAACCAAAACCAAATCTAAATCCGAACGAACAAATTAAAGTACTAAAAATGGTAAATTACAAATAAAATACCTTATTTGTACTGCTTAATCCTGAATTTTTTTAGAAATTATAAGCAGTACCAATAAGGAATCTTTAACATAAAAATTCTCCAAAAACAAACTAAATAACCAATTAAAAAAAGGGGGGGGATAATATGTGTTCCCTCTCTGCACTAAGTAAGAAGTGGGTCAAATATTTGAGTCATGGGAATCACGAATGCGTCACGTAAGCAAATTCATGGTAAAATTAGAGGACTTGTTCATCACATAGCTGATGTTGAAAGAAGCGTAGATCCTCTTCACTCCACCAATTCTCCAACGAGTCCCCACCACTCAACCAACCAATTTGATCACTTTGCCCGTTTCCTTGGAGCTCCGACCCATATTGCCACGAAGTACTGCCCGACATGTTTTCCGCCCCGCCGATACAACCAGTTGGGTTACCGCATTCGGTCAGGTCTGAAACCGATGACACTTGGGCATCCGACGTGTCCGACGAAGTGCCCGACATGTCAGGCATGAAGTTTGGGTCGACCCAACCGGAGGCCCACGGGGCAACCTCGTAATTGACATCGTTGTGGTCGAGGCAGAAATCAGCGGATGTGGCAGCGGTGGTGGTGTTGGGCTGGGGAGATGGGTCGGAGCGGGTGGCCTGGATCCGCTCGATTAAACGGGGAATCCAAACGTAACGCATGGCGTCTTGGAATTGTTTGCTGTTGACGTCACACTTGAGTTGCTTGGCTTGCTTTTGGACTCTGGTTCTCCAATAGTTCTTTATTTCATTGTCCGTTCTCCCGGGCAAGTATTGCGCTATCTTGGACCACCTAATTTCATTTCCGAATTTTAAACAAAACATTAATACACTAAAATAAAGTAACATATATATTACACATACGCATATAGAAACAAAGTCAAATAGACATCTAGATAAATTATAAAAAATAAAAAAAAATAAAAATTGAAAGAGCACATGAAAGTGGAGAAAAAAGGGGAGTTACCGGTTGCCATAGCGAGAATGAAGCTCAAGAATCAAGAGCTGTTCTTGAAGAGTAATGTTTCCTCTTCTTACACTGGGACGCAAGTAGTTTAGCCATCTCAGTCTGCAGCTCTTACCAGTTCTTTTCAGACCTGTTATTTATGCATAAATTAACATTAGAAATTACAGTGAACTGGCTGATATTTTTGAATTGAAATTAAGGTTAAAATTAATTTTAAACAGAAAAGGAGAAAAAAAAAAGAAAAAAAGAAAAAAAGCAGGGGGCCGGGATAAAAAAAAAAAAAAAGAAGAAGAAGAAGGGATCGGAGATGTAGTACCAGCATGGCGAGCGAGGGAGTTCCAACGGCCTTCGCCATGGAGGGAGACGTAGTTGAAAAGCAGGGAGTCCTCTTCAACAGTCCATGGACCTTTCCTCAACTCCCCTCCTAATTGTTGATCTTGATGATCATCCTCTTCATGACTACTTGCAGACACATGATATTTCTCCATACCATCCTGAATACCATGATGATGATCCATTTCCGTACCTACTACTACTACTCTCTCTCTCTCTCTATATATATATGATGTTTGGCTAGAGAGAGAAAGTGAAAGTGTGTGTGTGTGTGGGTGTCTTAGAGAGAGACAGAGACAGAGAGTTTGGATTATTCGTATATGGATGCAGGGTGAGAGGTGGAAAAGGAGTACAAGCTCTTGTTTTGGGGTTTCTTCCTTTAGTTTGTTTGGAGTAGTTTGTCTTATTTATGTAAAACTGGTTAGATGGGAAAGGACTATATATAGGAGAGGAGAGACTTGCACTGATATTATTAAATTAAACGAAACGACTCAAAAGCAGTAAAAATATAAGAAAGAGAGAAAAGAAAGTAGAATGAAATAAATAAATAAATAATAAAAAGAGCGAAGCATACGGTGTGCGTCTGTCATTGAACGCGGCATAACAGAGAAAGAAGATAATTATTTATAAATACTAAAAAGTTTTCTACGTTTGTATATTGAAATTTATTTCATACAAAATGTTACAAACCAAACTGCTTAATATTTAGTTTTAGGGGTTTGACCCATTGACTTTTTTGCGTCACGCGGACATACTTCTAGACAACTTCTCTGTCATATTAGTATAGTTTGTACACACATCATTTTTTTTTTTTAAGTTCACATATAAACATACACATAATCTTACGGATCAAATCGATCAAATTCGACCATAAAACCTTCAAGATGAGGAATATTAATGAATTTATAAATAGATTCCACTAAGATGTTATAATTTTTTGACAATTACTAACAGAAGAAAAATTTGTGACACTGTTTCAGAGAGATAATAATCTCAGTGGTCGATTTCTTTTGTTACTATTATTATTATTATTTCTCATTGCAAGTGGTCTTTTTTTTATTGTTAACTTTGGTAATATTTATCTGCATATGTTAATTGATGGCCCAGTCGTACTACATGTTTTGCACCATGTGAATATGATGTGAGAGATATATTTGGTACATGATGACCGAAGGTTTTCCAGCTGAGAAATTAAAATATTTTTTGTGACCGACCACTAATACATACCGTCTTGTGCTCTAATACTTTTATATATATATGGTTTCGGCTAAACACTGAACACAGCCGTGACATTGGCCCATTGTTCATAGTTCCGCGTAAGCAATGGTGTGTTGACCCTGTAGATCTCAAGAGATTTTCTAATGAAAACAAAAAAATTAAATTAAATATGGACACATGTGTATAGAATTAGTGGGGAAATTTTATTTAATAGTGCTTAATTCGATCATGACTTTCTTGGAAATATCAGATTAAGAAGGCAGAAGGAGTTTTTTTACTCCCATCAAATAAAAAAAAAAAAAACAACGCAACCTATACCTTAAAATAAGACCAGTGATGTTAAAGAAGTTCCAAATTCCAACACTGTCATGTCATGTAATATTAATGCACTTGCTTAAAAAGAAATGAATTTGGTCATTATTTCAAAATCTTTGGAATAACTTGGCACAACTCAATGTGGGTGTGTGTGTATATATTTTTTGACGAGTTGGCGTAACTCAACATTATATATTCTATGAGATCAGGTGATTGTTGATTTTGAAGAGAAAAAAAAATAGGCGTCTAACTTTCTTTACTTTTTTTTTTTCCCTTCTACCCACCACTTATTTTAAAAAGATAACATTACTAATTTTCCTTTTTTTTCAGGTTAATTTTTGAGTTAATTATTACAGAGGGACAGATTAAAAGGACACATGATGATCAAATCTCAATTTTCACGTAACTGGAATTCAACGTTTAGAGTTAGGTCGAGAATTACATCAAAGAATATGAGAGAGAGAGAGAGAGTGAGTGAGTGATTGAATTAATTAGAAAATTAAAATAATGAGGAAATTAATTAACGACATATTTTATGAACATGTTCACAGTAGCTTTTGACGTGAAATAACAAGAGTCAGCAAATATTGGATATACATGGGCTTCGACCGTGTGAAACTAATATTAATAATCCTTAACCAACCAAAAGTATATGGGTGACTTGGTTAGATAGCAGAAAAAGTACCCTACAAAAAGGATTATTAAAAAAAAAAAAAAAAAAGGTCAAATATTGATCCGATCTGATTAACTTGCTTGTACTTTCAAAATCTTCAAAGGTATGCCTAATTTTTATTTGATTATTACGAGACAATTTTGCATGAGATATTGGTGCATACTTGTTTGAACAATTTTGACTTTGAGCAATCGAAATCTGTTATACAAGCATTTCATGCTTCAAAACTTGTTTAATTATATTTATTTTGTCAAAATATAAAAGCACTTCATTTCAGCATTATGATTCAAATCTAAGGTCGCGCAAAGCAATATTGATCACTGTTTTATAAATATGTACCAACCCCTGGTTAAGTTATTAGTTTGAAGATTCTAGTACTTACTGATGTAACAATATGATCTAATCTCTTCGTCATTGAATTGCGAGGAGCTTATTAATTAGTTGCAATGTTCTAATTTCTTCTTATGCTAGTTGCTCTCTTTCTCTCTTTTTTTATTATTATTTTCCAAGAACATTTTTTTTAAGAGTAATTGACTTAAATAGTCTTTGAACTTTTTATAATATGACAGTTTGGTCTTTATTTTATTTTGTTCAGCCGAGATGACCTTGAACTCTTAAATATTGGCCATTATAGTCTTGTCCGTCCAAAACTATTAAATTTGTAATGGAATGAGTCATGTGAAATACATGTGATCTAAATTGAGAGGGTATTTTAGTAATTTAATAATAATTAATTTAAGAAAAAGATTCTTTTCTTTTTCTTTCCTCCCTTATCTTTCTCTCTTCATTTCCTACCCTCGGTTAGCGAGGTTACAAGAACCTAGATCGAAATACCCAAAGCTATTGGACCTTGTTGAAGTCTGGACGGCAAGGCAGCGCGACGGTTTGCGAGGTCTGGGGTGGCGAGGCATTCGGGGGGTTGGGACGGCGAGACGGACATTCACGACATCTAGGGTAGCTCAGTGCTCGTGGGTGTGGGGCTGTCAAGGCTGCCATTGGTTGTGTTGTTTTGTGATTAGTTGGTGTTTTGTGATTGTGTTGTTTTGTTCTTAGGGTTTGAATTTTAGGTATTTGCATTTATCAAATTTTTTTAAGGCCAAACCTAGATCAGAATTTGGGGGGGGAGGGGGGAAAATCCAACTTGTGACTTGACCTGGGGGGATCCAGATCGAAAGCCAAATCTGGATTCGGGGGGGGGGGGGGCATTGGGTGGGCGCTTGAAGGGGGCCAAAACCCAACTTGTGACTTGGAGTTGTGGCGGAACCCAGATCTGGGTTTAGAATGGGGGGTGGCGACAGTGGAGGAATGGTTGGGGGGGTGTCGTTGCCAGTTGCCTACAAAGGTAGGGAGAGAGGGGGGACTTTTATGAGATTGGAGGGTATTTTAGTTTTTTTACTACAAAACTATGATTTGAGTAAGATTCTGTTACAAATTTAATGGTTTTAGACTAAAATGACTATAATGGTCAATATTTGAAGAGTTCAGGATCATCTCGACAAAAAAAAGGGAGGGGGGGCCAAACGGTTACCTTGTAAAAAGCTCAAGGACTTTTTGAATCAATCTCTTTTTTAAATTATTGATGAACTTCCTCCTAACTTAATCTTATAAACTTTACAGATCAGTATAGTCAAAGAAGAAAATCTCACCTGGGAACATTAGTATTCCGTGTCACGATGTTATTACATTCTGAACCCCTAAAGGGGGACTAGATGTTAATCTAGAAGGAAGAAAAGCCATTAAACAAAGACTGGGCACAAATTCTCTTCTTTATGTATTAATAACTTTCCTTAATAGCTTGCACTTCATGTATTTTATTATAGTTATTTTCAGTGGAAAGAGAATTTGTTTAATCCTAATATCAATCCTCATATTGGACTAACAACATTGTCTCCCTTCCATTGATGAATATATACCACTCATATAAGATAAAAACTTAATAAATAAATAAATAAGGGGTACAGTAAAATAAATTATATATCTATATTCCAATTAAAAAAAAAATTGTCTAGGCCAAAAGGAAAAAGAGCAAGTCAAAAAAGTAGATGAGTAGATTGGTCCTTACATCTTATAATGGATGAGGTAGTTTTCGGAGAAAAAGTAGTGATATTATTTGTGGGGGAATAAGTTCCAAGGTTTGGAATAAATCAAGCAAAGCCACACTACTGTTACTTATATTGGTGCCCAAGTAATCTTATTCTATTTACTCACTTTTGGTCAAGGAAACGAAGAACTGAGGTTGCAGGTTCTCAGAAATATTAATTAGTTATTTTTCCATTATCACAATGAATGATCAACTTTCATTGAAAACCAATTAAATAATAAGCCACATAATTATATTGTATTTTTGCAAATTAGTCGAGTGTTTGATTGAAACATATTCGCTTAACGAACTAAGAATACTGTATCATATATTTCTTTTAACTAGGTGAACATGAACCTATAATCATAAAATCAAGTCAGTTGGAACTTCTTCTTCTTCTTCTTCTTCTTCTTTTTTAAAATAGAAATTTTCTAATTCTACTTCTGTTGGCAGTAGAGTCAACAAAATTACTCTAAATTGTAGTGGAATTCTATGTTAATTGCGTTTAGAATCTTTTAACAAATAGGCTATTTCTAAAAGTTGTTCTCTTACCCTAAACACACACACACACACACACACACATAAAAGTTGTTCTCTTAGATAGCAAATTAATCATATTATATAATCTGTCAAAAAGCAAACAAAGAAATGCTGATATATTAAATTCTCTCATATATTCACTTTAAGAACTATATAGTCTTGCTAACCCTAAACAATTGCAGTCCCAATCTGGTCTTAAATCGATGTGAAGGACATTATTGTCGGATTTATATACCAGTATAGTTTTGTTAAATAGATCAACAAGCATAACTTTATGCAATTCACATATATCACTTTAATTAGGCATGACCATATCTTTGAATGTTCTAGAATTTCTTCTCACCTTTTTAATTTCTATCCAAATATATGTGTAGTAAAAAGTAGTAAGAATATCGTGCAAATTAAAGAGGCTTCGATGCAATGCTTTCCATATAGATATCTCATATCTATCCATACGACAGCCTAGTGAAAATGCTTCCGTATCATTGATAATGAACATTATAATTAATAGAAAAGGTAGGTCTTATATCTATGGGATTCAGTTCATGTCTTTTTTTTTTCCTGTCTTATTCCGTGTTCTTTCAATAATATTATATATCACGTCGAATTTAAATAATTTAATTGATATATGATCATTTATTTGATGTAAAAAGATATTTTAATGGTCATAACAATTTAATTGACATGGTATATATTGGTATAAATCGAAGAAAAAGTGAATATATAAGAGTTAAATCGTTTATTTGTGACTCCTATAAACACATTATTTAAGTTTTATTATTATGTGGTGTTAAATATCACTAATATTTAATAACCTTATTCGAGAAACCACGTTGATCAACAACTATAGAAGGGAAATTATCCCGACATCTTTTCATTAGAGCCTACTAGGGCAAGCATTGGGTCATACAATAGTGCTGCATAAAACCATATCGTGCACATATTTTCCGTATAAATATCATATCCGATGCAGCGTTTAAAGCGCAACACAAAACAAAAATAAGGAGTTTACTGATTGACATGGCTTTTTATGACCTTTAGGGGACTCTTTCTTTCAGTGCCTCTTGATGTCTCTTCATGACTAACAGATTTGACATATATGGTATGAAAAGAATAATTCATATATATATATATATATATATAAATACTATATATGATGGATATCTCCTGGACTGGATATTGATATTGTTCCGTAGTTGGTATGATGTTGTAATGATTTCTTCGACTATAAAGTGTAGAACAAGGCGTGATAGCAGTGATTGCACAAAAATACTTGTTCGGACGCGTTAGCAGCTTTTCACTATTAAACAAATGTAATTGCCACTTTGTACTCGAACTAACTCAACTACATGAATATGTAATTTTATGATGAGGCCTAACTTTGCAAATGATCAAAGCGACATATATACAATCATTTATATATATATATATAGGTGCATATTTCTTAGTAGTCGACATTGGTAAGTTACTTGTGACCGAGTCATATGCTACAGCCAGTGATCTAGATATATAGCTAATTAGATGTATGACTCAAAAATTGGTAAGACGAAATCTCAACAGTAAAAGGATGCAAATCTTTTGCCTAACCCTCCAGAATTGAATTGCGTTTACTTGTATCGTATGTATGTATATGTATATATGATTAAGTTATTTGTATGTATGCTTTATACCGTAGTCTTGAATAGACGACAGTGTCACCCCCCACTACAAGAAAATAGGAGGATAGCATATCTAACAGGGACACTAATAATGCATATCTTTGCAAAACAAAACAAAAAGGACAAGTAAGAGCAACTAATAATCTTGCATTAATTAATGTGTAATTTACATTATTGAGATGAAAATATAATATACAAAATGCAAAAGATGTTTAATAATTAAATTCAAGGATATATGATATAACTATATACAGTATAAATAGAGTCAAGAAAACCTTTAAAATTGTGATATTGTGTGACATTAATAATACACCACCACTAATTGAAATGATTTTTGAAAAATTACAGATATTCAAGTTGTAATTCTCTTCATGAAGCAACATGTAAATAACTCTATCTTCACAAATTTATAAAGAGTCATAAGCATTCTATGACTTTTTCATAAGGGGGAAAAAATAAAAAGAATTACAAATTCATTTATATAACAGAGGAACACTTTCAAAATCTAACGTAGTAAAAGAGAAATTTTCAAAAATCCAAGAGACATAATTAGGGGATGTCAATAAAAAATTAATTATTTTTTTTATAAAAGTTAAATTTTAAAATATGGAGGGCCAGAAGAGAAATTTCCCCTTGGCCAAGATCAAAATGAGAACGAATGTGTTTTTAAATGTGAAAGTGGGAGGGGGTAGGTTTATAATAATATTCGTCATGTATTCTATATTTTGATTCCTTTTATTCTGTAGAGTATGTGGGAATTCTTTTTTTTTTTTTTTTTCATGAAAGATTGTTGGGGTATGATTTACGTGCAAAATTTTGTAATAGAAAATCGTACAAAAATCACCCGACTCTCTTTCTTATTTTCTTTTTATTTTTCAATATTTATATTAATATATAAATTTGTTTATTTTGTGGAGGAGGAAAAACGTTAAACGTTAATGGTGCCGATGATGGCGATGATGATGGTGGCGGCTGAGGACCAAGTAGCTCAAGTCTTGAAGACTTGGAAGAAGGCCTATTTCATTACTATATATTACTAGCTATATCATGTCATGTGAAAATAGACCTTCTGCTTATCTTATTAATTTGTTATTCAGACCTTTTCCGACCAATATTTTGTTCTTTATATATATATATATATATTAATATCGCCACTAGAAAACATAAACAAATGAGAAAATTATATGCATCAACAATAGTCTAGATTCAGTGGTACCTCATAGTGGAAGAGGGTCCCACATCGCAAAACAACCTCTTTCCGTCCAATAATCTTTTTCAATGAAATTCAGGGTTGGTCAATACTCCATAAAATTTTACAGAGAAGACGTTCAAATTTCTTCCAAAGTGACTTCATAAATTATTCTAAGATTTTTTTTCTTCTACCCCTATACAAAAGTTGTAAATGATTCCCAAATTTGACATTTTTTTAGGGTTTTTTAATTATTGGGTTAATAAATATCTCAAATTTTGTTTGTAAAAAACTTCAATTTTTTAAATATTAAATTGACCATTTAAGAGTAGCTATCAATCATCAGTGGCCATTCGATGATTGATTGCAACAATCAATGTTAGTTAAGATAAATAAATGACTTACCGATAGATTATTTTTGTAATTTAGGGGAAAAAAAAAAAGGCCATAGCTAAAGTGGTGTATAAAATTGACCACCTCATTTAATATTCTTTATTTTTTTTTATAACATTCTTTTTCTTGGTAATTAAAAAAAAGATTCATTTTACATAGAAGCTATGATATATAAAAGTCTAATTTCGAAACTTTTTTTTTTTAACTTCAATTTAAATTGTAAAAAGACGTGCAATAAGAAAACTTCCGAGAGCTTTTTTACAAGTCTATGTGGGCTAATAGATTGGCTTCGTTTGGTTTGTTAGTTGAGTTTGAAAATTTTAAGTTTGAGTTGAAAATTTGTCAGAAAAGATAAAAACTTTTTCAGAAAAAGATAAAAATTGAAATGAAAAAATACATTTTAGTTGGAAATGAGCTAACGAACCAAACGTACTTTTGATTTTGAAATTTTACGGACTAAAATAAAATTCTTTTCTCAACAACATTTTTTTATGATATGAAATCTATGAGTTTCACTCATTAAAAAAAAACAAAAATAAAAACAAATACAATTTTAAATTTTAAATACAAAAGTTCCAATCCAAATCCCTCCCATATCTTAGGGTGAGTTTGGCACAATAGTTTAAACTCATGGATTTAAACTCAATTTTTATTTTTTTCTGAAAAAGTTTTTTGTCTTTTTTGAAAAAGTCAACAAAAATTACTATTGAAACTTACAAATCTTAACTCAAACTCATACACCAAACACGCCCTTAATCTAGTCCCATTGTTTTTTCTTTTTCCCAACAGTACTTAATCGGGGTAGTCGATCAATAATAATTATCAATCTTTATAGTAATTCTACACAAGGTGTTAGAAGCACAATATTACATCTAACAGTACCCAAAAAAAAAAAAACAGTAGTGCCATATTGCGTTTTGTGGTAATAAGGACAAGGAAATGAAGAGAACAGAATAGAATTCCCAAACAGGGCGATAAAATAATATTAGAAAAACGTGAATAGACCGTGTCTTCGTGTGTTGGAATAATCTAGAACCAAAGCATATGCATGGGCCCCGCTTTTTTTTTTTTTGGGTTTGGGGGGGGGGGGGGTGGTGTTGCGGAGTGGTGGGGGTGAGAACTGCTGGTTGAAACTTGAAAGCGCCTAAAACGAATTTTCTATCCACAATTGACAATTCTACGGTTCTCTCTCTCTCTCTCTATATATATATATATATATTCAGGTAAGCTCCACTAACTAAAAAGTAATTACAGTAATTCTTTTGCCTTTCTATTCCTTTTTATTAGTGTGTTTTTTTTTTTTTGGTCTTTTTCGCTAATGCCTTGTCATGTATTAGTTAGTCATTCAATATATATATATATATATATATTAAGAAATGAACTCATAAACTATTTATAAATATATAGAAAACTAGTCCTTGGCATATACCTCCATGGCTGACCTTTTTGTTTTTTTAGTCAAATCGGAAGCTTCTCCCACTAAGATATGTTTTTTGAATACCACACTTGCTAGAACTCCTTTGAACTCGCAAAATCATCTGTTAATGTTTATTATAGTAGAAGAGAACTACAATTTTACTTGTCTGTAAATAAGAAATTGTAATCTTTCACCGTTGATACTCTTTTTTTTTTTTTTTTTAAATGTTTTAAGTCAAAGACATATATATATATAAATATATATATTGTTCTTTTGATTTAAAAAGTATAGTCAAGCATTTAAAAACGAATTCCTACTAAATTAAGAGCCTTAAATATGACTTGACATCTATAAAATATATACTACGTTACGATAAATGATAGGGCTTGAAGGAATCAAATCCAGCCGTGAAATACCAATTAGGCAATTTTATTACGTTTACAAATGTCAAAAGGTATGCTTATAAATGAAAGGAAAAATATTTAGAGAACAAGACTGAATGATAACGGATGAAAATTCATCACGTGCGATGCCTTCAAAGTGAGCATTTCCATATCCCTTTTGAACGAACCATATACCACATGCAAAAATGACGGCATATATAATCGTAAGGAACAAATAAACACTTACAAAGTTTGCTTAAACGAGCGGCAATTTTACTTGTTAGTTTTCATGTGATATGCACTTAGATTTTCTTTTAAAAATAATCTCTTAGTTTATCTATCAATCTCAAAAACTTAAAACATTGACTATATCAGAGACGACGAGTCAAAAATAATTTTTATATTAATCTAACACTTCCCCAAGGCAGACAATTCCCAAGTGTTTGGGCAACTATTGATTACAAATTATTAAGAATAAATCTGAAATTTATTAAAAACTCAATACATAGAGTGTAGTTACGGGGGTTTGAACTCAAAATCTCCTGCTTTGAAGTTATGTTAGTTTAATAATCCATTCTAAAAGCTTAATCTATTAGAGGTGAAGTTTGATTTGGAACTTGAAAGGAAATGTATGTATATCTTCTTTATGCCTCTTTGTCTCTGTTTTTTTTCTTGTACGTTGCAGATAAGAGCCATTTGAAGGACTTTGTCTAACCTAATTAGTATACAAAATGGTATACACAGTTATCTATCTAGATTATAAGTTAGAGCTGGCTCCACATCATGTACATGAGTTGTTTTCTGTCTCACATAAGTGAGTACACACACATATTACTTATCGGGGGAACAGACAGAAAATTTGAGAAAACACATCTTGACTCAAGTCAGACGCCTACGTGACTCTTCAATCAATAAAATATCTTCAAGAAAAATAAAAAAAAAATTTTTTTTTTTTTGGCAACTTAAATGACTTTTCTATATATATATATATATATATATATATAAACTTTTGGCTCAAATAATATATCAATTAACCAAATGGCAACTAAAAATATAGAAGAGAAGGTTTTTACGTGTCTCTAATTCATATCTACACAAGTACACATGCGTAAAAGGAAGTAAATAGAACTCTCAGAAACAGGGTCACTAGTCATAATTAGACATCACTGTCGTCATGACCAAATAGCTGTTGTCGCAAAAACTCAACATTCTCGTCGTTCCAAATTTCATCTCCAACTTGATCATCACCACCGTCTTCGGTGTGATGATCATGTTGAATTAAGGGCCACTGATCTTGCAGTGAATTATTGTGATCTCTCATCATGATCAATGCTTTGTCATTAGAATCCATATTGACAAGATTAATACTTGAACCAGAAGATGATGAGAGAGCTGGTGAGACGAGAACCGCTGCTTGTGATGATTCCCGTGATTTTGATCGGAGTTGCTCAGCCAAACGCGGCATCAACACGAAGCGAATGATATCGCCAAATTCCTTGCTATTCACGTCGCAATTTAGTTGTTTTGCCTGCCTATGGACTCTGGTTCTCCAGTAGTTCTTTACTTCGTTATCCGTTCTACCATTCAAAGATTCCGCGATCTTGGACCAACTGTTTTGTTATCAACGGAGAGCTATATATTAGAGAGATCATATGATGAGACCACTAATTACAAGAAGAATAATTTCTGAGAATTGTTCCACGTACCGATTACCCCAGAGGAAATGGAGCTCAAGAATTTTTAGCTGTTCTTCGAGGGTAAAATTTCCATGTCGAATGCCCGGTCGCAAGTAGTTCAACCATCTTAGCCTGCAGCTTTTCCCCGTTCGTCTCAAACCTGCTATAAATTTTGTTATATATAGCATATATATAAATATATATATATATAATAATAATAATAATATAAATAGGCGATATCATGATACTGTAATTATCCTTTCTTTTATATTCTTTCGCCCCTTTTTTTGTTAGCTTTTAATTATGAACTTAGAGTGACTATACAGTACATATATGTATATATAGAGAGACAGAGACAGAGATGAACGATTGATCGATCGAAATATAAACCGCAAATTAATGCACTTGATACAATATGACATTATTGTTAGGACAAAATATACAACAAATTAATCATATTTTATAATTAATTAATTGTACCTGTGCAACGAGCGACAAAGTCCCAATGACCCTCCCCATGGTTTTGAATGTAATCTACGAGAATGGAATCCTCTTCTTCCGACCATGGTCCCTTCATTACTACTTTGTCGTCCTTGTTGCTGATCTCTTCTGGGTCATGACGAGCCGCAGTCGTCCGATTTCCACTTTCTTTCGAACCCATTTGTTTGTTGTTTGATGGAAATAATAATATTATGCATAGGGTAGCTCAATTAAGTACTGAAGATTAGCGAACTTAATATATATATATATATATGTATATGTATATGGTCATGAGCAAGAAAGGGAAATATCTATGAAATATATAAAGTAGCTTTTTGTTGCCTTAATTTTGTGGTGGCATATACGAGGCAACGATTCACAAGCTACCAACGATAAAGGCCATGAATAATAATATTATTTCTACTGAATTAATCAGAGTTCCAGTTCCAATTGATATCATGCTTCACATTTTTCTTCTTCCTTTTTTTTTTTTTTTTTGTTGTTGTTTTTGTTATCGTTTTTGAATTTTTTTTTTTTTTTGGAGGTGGAAAAGCAAACATTTTTGCTTCCTCAGAACGTATCCAGCATTAATATTCTTGTCTCTTTTTTTATATTTTATCCAAAGAGTCAAAGGTAACAATTAGATGCTTTTAATTTTGATTGCCCTGTGTCGACACGCGCGCAGAGAATCAGAATTTCTTTTATATTTCAATTCTTAGACACGATAAGCAACAATCTGTTACCTTTTTCTAGAAGTATTTAACCCATATATTCTTTCACAATTTACAGTTAATTTTCAGGTTATAATAATTAGTTATTACTAAAGCAGATTAACTAGGTGAATAAACTATTGTGACCTTAATTAATTAGCAATATTAATTAACCATACTACATACCTTAATCTCCGTACGTATAGAAAAATCGTACATATGTTAAAAAGGAATTCAAATAATGCTGTCCAATCCAAGGACCCATAGTAAGTAAACTGGAGTAAACGAAGCAAACAGGAAAAAGGAATAGCTAACACTCAAGATTTGGGAACGGTAGCACAAATTCCTTCCTTAATTTCAACGCGTAACAAACGAGTTCTAGAAAAGGAAACTCCAAAATCCATATCGAAGTCAACACCTCTCACACTCAGATCAGGGAATGAAACCACTAGGAAGAAAAAAAAAAAAAGAACAATTTGGGTGAATTAGTTTTAAATTTTAATTAAAAATTGTAAAACAAAGGGGGGAAAAAACTAAAAAGAACTTGGTGGGTTTGTAAAATCTTGTAATCCTTTTCGGTCCTAATGCCGGCAAAATGTTTAAGGTTTTTCACTTTTGTTGGGAAGAAAAACTAAATTTTTTTAGGTCGACTTAAATTTTTCAGAGTCTCAAAATATGTACTATAGCCTCGTTTTTCTCTCTCCACGCCTCTATACCAATTTATGCATGTAGCCTTGTCAAGCACTGTTTTATCAAGCTCGGAAAGAAATTGCTCTTTTTTTTTTTTTTTTATACACAAAAAAAGTACAATGTATAAAATTTACGAACAGTTCGATCTAAAATAGATCCCATCAAGTTAATTGGAAAGAAATTGTTGAAAGCTGGGGGAAAGCTAAAATGAAGTCAAAATTATGTAAATGAAGTGGCACTTGTAATAGTGTTACTGCTACCAACGGACCAGTGCCCACCTTTTTACTGTGCCTATTATATATATATATATATATTTTGGGTGAATTACTGTGCTTAATAATTAACTTTAAGAGAATGGTACCCAAAAAAAAAAAAACTTTAAGAGAAATTAGAAAGAGAATAAAAATATTTTAAAAGATAAATGACGAGTGAATCCTTAGCAAGATTTATCACATATCTAATTCGACAAATTTGCTCTTGGAGTTCTTATGAGAGCAGTTTGCATCTTTATCATTATCATCTTCTTCAGCAAATACAAAGTTTATTCCTGAAATGGGTTCTCCCTCATCCTCTTATTTAATGTACTTTGAATAGTTTTACTCGGGCCAACAGCAAAGGAAAAGTTCCATCTCCGAATCGAGTCTCGTACAATATTCAATGAAAACAGACAACTCGACGAAAAGCTTTATGTGTGTGTCAACTTTAGTAATTAAATGTCAGTCTTTGATAACATAAACCAGTTGTAAAGTTCTTTTAGGGACACTCAAATTTGAAACTCATATGCATGCAGTTTATTCGTCACACTTGTTTCCTATATTTGGTTCTCAAATTTTGGACTGAACATAAACCATTAATACGAAATATTAAAAAAATATTTATTTATTGTCTCCTTAGTGATATGATAATATTTGTCACACAATCAAATGAGGTTTAATTTTTTTTTAATATGGTAATTTCTGTTCTCGATATACAAATGCCATCACGATGGTTTTTTTTTTTTTTTTTGGTTACTGAACAACTAAATTTTATAATTACCTAGGAGATTACGAGTCCGCATCTAGGCAAACGCGGAACAATCACAATATAACTTTTTAGATTATTGTTTTTAGTTCACTTTTTTCCTCTTATATAAACTTGATGACTAAAGTGTCGAGCTAATCATAATGACGAAAGGATACACGTCTACAAAGGTTATAAGTTAAAAGAATAAACATTAAGGTTTCGTTTGGTTCGTTAGTTGAGTTTAAAAATTTTAAATTTGAGTTGAAAATTTTTATTGCATTTTTAGAAAAGATAAAAACTTTTTCAGAAAAAAACAAAAAATTTTTCAGAAAAAGACAAAAATTAATATAAAAAAAATACATTTTAGTTTTTGAATTATATTTGATATTTATGTTTAGTTTGAACTAAATTATATTTGATAATTAATATTTTATCTTTTTATTAAAAAAACCAATTAAATTATAATTAAATTTTTAAAAATCAATCAATTTTATTTTAAAAATTTATACTCTGTTTTGAAATGAGTTAAAATTTTTAAGGGTAAGTTTGAAGACACAAGTTTAGTTTAAACTAAACTGTACTTTTTTCATCTCATTATTTTTATCTTTTTCTAAAAAAGTTTTTTGTCTTTTCTGAAAAAAATTTTTGTCTTTTCTGAAAAAGTACCAATTTCAAATTTAAAAATCTTGAACTCAAATTCATATCACCAACATATCATAAATTTTTAAATTTTAACTGATTAACTTTTTAAAATTTAATTATAATTTTTATTGATTAAAAAAAATTAAAATTAAAATTGAGATTAAAAAAAAATTTGAGTTTAAATTAAACTCTAATATAAAATTCATTCTAAAAGGTATTATCGTACACATAACGTATTAATTAAAAAAATATAAATTAAGATAAAATATTTGAATTTAAATAGAAGCTCAATATAAAATTCATTCTTAAAAAATTATCGTACACATCACGTATTAATTAAAAAAACGTCACATCGACAGAGTACAAATTCGGCAAACGAGGTCGCCACATATGAGATATGTGTAGTGTGGTGGCATAGTCGTTTTCAATTGACAGCTGACAGAAACGCCCCACTTTTTGAACCAAGCATTTCTTTTCACACACATACACACACTGTGGTCTTCTTGTGACAGATTTCAAAATAATAGAAGGTGGTTTTCCATATTGATTCCCTCAATGCCAATGGTTTGAACCATCTCTCCAACGGCAATATGCTCTAATCGCTTTTCAATTCTTTTCAAAATGTAAGTTAAGAGTTAAGAAAATAGCTGTGAGAAAGTTTATACATGTTTTAAAAAAACCGATACATCACATTGAAGTCATAACAAAATTTTTTTTTTTTTAATATCTACCAAAGAATTCTCTCCTCAATTGATCAAGTTTTATTTTTATTTTTTAATAATAATATAGAAATTAAAAAAAAAAAAAAAAAAAACTACCAAAATAGATTAATCTTTAATCTGTAGATGAGTCCATGGATTTGGCAACCAAAAGAGTCATAGTTCAAAGCGCCCTCTTCCTCTGACTATTAAAAAACATTTAAAACGAGTTTGCCCAAGTCAAAGTATTAGAAAAATTAAATTAAAGAAAAAGAACCCCCCACAAACAAGACACAACTATTACTTTATTAATGTCTACTACCAATATGAACACTGCTTACCAATGTTTCATAAGTGCATGCACTTTCAGCAAATTGTCCACAGAATGATAGAATTAAAGAACTGGTCGTCGTCGTCATCTTCTTCTGATCTTCTTCTTTCTTCCTAATTTCTGATATTATTTTTTTTTCGTACATTTGGCTTTGACTTGGACGACGACAATTCTTCCACTTCATTAGTAGTACACGAAGACAAAATATTAGACTCTGAAGTATGCCTTAATTTCCGCTTTGAATCAAAGAGACTAAAATTTGACACCAGTGCAAGCTTTGATTTTTCAAATTTGAAGAAGAGAAACTTCAGACGATCACTTATAATGACTAACACACACACGCACACACACTACACTTGTAAGTTGATGGAACGTCTGGAAGATCACCAAGATTCAAAGTCAAACATATATGGTAAGAAAGTACGTAAGACAGCATAATATATTATATGGTAAGAAAGTAGGACAATACTTTGTAATAGATTTGACAAAATTCAGTGGAGGAAGGAGGAAAAAAAAAAATCAAAAACGTCAAATAATAATCACCCACAAAACTCACATAAACAACTGAAAAATTAGATGAAGCTTTTTTATTATTTTATAATTGTACTCTTGGAAAAGCAATTAATTAGTAAGATTTAAAAATAAATAAATAAATAAATAAAAAGCAAGCAGTTACAATGTATTTGTTCTTAGTAAGGAGAGATATACCATCTTGGTGTTTTGGTAGCATGTTTTCACTAACTAAGGAGAGGCTAAAAAATGAAAGGAACCGTTTTGGTGTTTTATAGCGTGTTTTCACTTGTTTTTTGAAATATTTCCGCTGGTTCCAAAATAAATAAATAAATAAAGAAGTTTAAATCGCATGTGGATAGAAAATGCTAAAAAAAACAAAATAGTACAAGAATGATTTTTGTTATAATTTTTTAATCTTCTTATTTCCGTTTTAGTTTTCTAAATGTATACATGTTTTCAAAAACCATACACAACTAAATATATAAAATTCAATATGAAACGAACTCAACATCATTCTCTAAAAATTCTTATTTCAATTAAGGAAAGGCACGCTGCAATTGTCCGCGGCCAGGATCTGCTTCTATTGGAATATGGAATACGTACACAAATCACACAACAAGAAGAAAGGAACAAATCATAAGAGAATTGATGTTCACAACAGAGATCATAGCGAAAAGTTAAAAAATGAAGGAAGGCGTCCAATTACTATCACTTACAAAGAATCTAATCATTGCCTTTGCCTACATATATATATATATATATATATATATATATATAAAATCACATACAGTCATATGTAGACCTTTGCGGCATGCATATAATTTGGTGATGAATCCAAATTAACAAAATAATATTCCTTTTGTTAATATTGAGACTTGGGGCTCAACCTATCTCTGGACAAAACGTCCACAGAGATCACAATCGGCAATTCGAACGTTGCCGCCTCCTCTACAACAGAACTGTCAACTTTGAATAGAGAGTGAGAGAGAGATTATTGTTATAAACTTAACATCTCATCTAATAATTGTATGGCATCTAATTGCTTGTAAACCATTTGAGGGAAGAGTTATAATTAAGTCGATTGACAATGTGAAAGGATGTTCTTGTGATTCTTAAGATTAATAATATAAAAGATTGAACATCTAATTTCGTGGAACTCGGGGACAAATTTTTGGATATTCCCTTATCATGAGATATCTGTGTTTAGTTACTTTCATTAATTCGGTATGATATGGAAGTGTCCAAATTAAAATGTGATTTTGTGGCTTACACCAATTAATTTTCTAATTGAACTGCAATCTTGTAGTTTTTAACAGGAGCATATATGATCAAGGATAGCATGACCCGTCACGGAATCAATCTTCACTTTTCTTAACCAATCCATTGCAGATTAAGAATTATGTTAAAATTAGCAGTTACATAGCCCCTGAATGTCTTAGATAGCCATAAGTGAAGGAAGGGTACTAATTAAGTAGCTGAGAATACGGCTAGCTAGTTTACTTGTCTATACTCCCGTTTTGAAAGTGAAAATAAATCCATATTCAACTGAAAAAAGAAGCAAACTACCTACCTTGTTTACCCGACGTGTGCTTTCAAGATAAAAGTTTTGGCTTAGTTCTTTTAAGACTAGCCACCCAATTTTGCTTCTATGCTTTCTTTTTTCATGTATGAATGTGCGTAATGGTTCAACGTCTGTGTGCATATTGATTAATCGTTTTTATTTGGTTTTGTTGTAATATTCTTTTTTATTTCTTTTTAATAAAACATCCAATGTGTAAATGATGAGAGCGCTAAAAAGATATCAATCTAATCCGCGCTACGACTAATTCGCATTGCCATCATAGTTCAATCTATTAAAGGTATCAATCTAAAAAGGTATAAATGTCTTGATATACCTACTAATTCGCTTTATCATCATATTTCAATTTAAAAAAAAAAAATAGTGACTATGCTGGTTGATGATCTTGAAATTCTTGTGTTTCTGTTCACTGGCTAAATAAACGTAATTGGATGCTTCAAAACATAAATGCACACACACACACACACACACACGTACATGTACGTAATTGGGTTGGTTGGACATCTAAGCGCAAATGGATATCAAAAGGCCCAATATTAACACTACGATTATTAAGCTGAGCCGAATTACAACAACTAATCAACATCTAGACAATTAGGGGATATGCCACAAACACAAGGAGTGGATTAATTTTTACCACATGTTAAAAACTTTTTCAGAAAATAACATAAAGATGCGATTTCCGGCACGTCTCCTTCTCCGTCAACGACGAAGCTGTTGGGTGTGTGGCGGTGGCTAGGGGTGGCAATTCGTATCGTGTTCGGGTCCACGGGTCCAACCCGAACCCGACCCGTTCTTTTCGTGTCAATTTCGGGTGACCCGAATTTGACCCGTTTATTATTCGTGTCGTTTTCGATTCGCAAAATTCGTGTCGTTTTCGATTTGTGTCGTCGTGTCGCGACGCATATTGCCATTCGTGTCGTGTTCGGGTCGTGTTTGGTCCAACCCAAACCCGACCCGTTCTTTTTCGTGTCAATTTCGGGTGACCCGAATTTGGCCCGTTCACTATTCGTGTCGTTTTCGATTCGAAAAATTCGTGTCGTTTTCGATTCGTGTCGTCGTGTCGCGACCCGTATTGCCACCCCTAGCGGTGGCGACAGGTTGCAAATGATTAGATCAAAAATTGAATGGTTGGATGTGTGTTTTTTTTTTTTTTGGATTATTTCTTATTTTTTGTGGAACTTTGTTTTAGATTGTGGATTGATTGGTTTGTGAGTTCTGCATTTTTATGATTTTTGTGGAATTTTGATGATTTTTTTTTTTGGTTGAATTTTGAAATGTTTCATTGATGAAATCTTGTATTTTTTTTTTTTTTTGATATTCTGGTGATAGAACCCAGAAATTGCTGCAAAATCAAAAGTTTCCGTTCGGTAACTAACTGGTTATCATTTGATAACCAATTGGTTACTCACGGGCGATGGTTGGTCACCAACTAGTTACTAGTTAGTCATAAATTTGTTATTTGTCGGCACACAGTAACCAACAGGTTACCAAATGGTAACCAACTGGTTACCCGCTGGCAGCATTGATTATTAATCGGAAACCTGTTGACGGTGGGTAACCAATTTGTTACCAGTTGGTTAACCTAGGTGGTTACATGAGGAATATCAATTAGTAATTACAATTGATATTTTAAAATAAATAAATAAATATTTATGATGTCATCTATGTTATTTCTTGCAAGAGTATTTTCTTGTGTGACAAAAATCAATCTAAGGCATGTTTTTGGAGCATTTATCTAAAGACCCCATCAACATCGCCTGTAATGTGCCGTCTAAAAATCCCTTGCCTGCATGCTGTCATCTCTTCCCGTCTTCCTTGTCCATTTTCACAATGATCTCAGCTCCATGTTTTGTTTGTTCTGATTTTTGTATACACACACATATATATTAGATAACATACATACATATATATTATGTAACAAATATATGAGAACTAAACTTTATTACAAGGGAAAAACGTGCGAGATTGAGGGAGCCAAAACCCATGTCGTGTAACACTAGCAATCCCATGTGGCCATATATGTCGCATTCCATGTGTGGGCTCATATATATATATATATATGTATGTATGTACTATATATGATCATGATTTAAGTACGTTTATTGAGCTTTATTATATGATTTATATATATATAGAGAGAGAAGTGTATGTGTGTAATTGACAGTATAAAAATGTGGCTCTATCTAACTTCTGAAATTATGTCGCATGGGTTTTCATCCTAATATTAGGACTCAAATTATTAATTAGTGTAATAGTTGAACTTTAATCCCCCACTATTCACCACTTTTATATATTTGTTTATTCATCGGTTCTAAAATGGACGAAGACTCATGACCTCGCTAGTCCCAAAGGCCATAGAAAGTTTAGTTCTCCTAATTTTATAATTTCAACCCTTAAGTAGATTACAAGATAGTGCCCTTGCTAGCTTCAAGGGCATAATTATTAGCTTATTATACATGTACATATATGTAAATACACACACACACATATATATATATATATATTTGTGTTAATATGTGTGTGTGTCGAATTAGAAAACAATATGCGTGTGTGTGTTTGTACGGGAGAGAATATGATACCCCCTATAAACTTTTTTTCACTTTTTTCTTTTTTGGGGACGTCATGATATATGTGTATCATGTTTCACTTTACTTTACTGAAGGATAATTTTCTGTTTCTATTAGGTATCTTTTCTTGCTTTTGTAAATGGTCATGTATAAAACAATCAATATTCCCCTGGTTGGCAATATTGTACAATTCACTTGCTCAATCAAACCTTTTGTAACAAAATTTGTCCTATTGTACTTCATTTTTGTTGAGAATAATAATGCGAGTAACATCAATTATAATAGTAATATATCTTTAAACAAATTTACTTAGTATTAAATTAAATTATGGTATCAACTTATGAAAGAATGATAATTATATCAATCTATAAAAGAGGGAAACATAACTTAACATCATGTGAATTGTATCAAAAATTTAAAATTAAAATTAGTAAATCTCGAATTCTAGTTTTAAAGATATCCATATGCTATGACTTGTATATAAGCACCAAATGTCAAATTGACGACCAAGAATATTATGTGTTGAAAAACGGCCAAAAGGGGGAGGGAAGGATCCCAAAATCATCTGTTTGTTTCATTTTGAAAATCAAGTGAGCTCCAAATTATTATGAGATTATAAATTAAAGAAGGATGTAGTGATATTAGGAAAGTTCAAGATGATAGAACTGTGATTGTATGCACATTAAATGAGACCCAAGTGTCAAGTTCCTACCCTCATGACAAGGCAAAGGTCCCAGTTCCAACCAAGAATTTTGATGCTGTGGAGCCTCTTTCTATCGCATGCGTGGCACCTTCGGTCTCACATTTCCCTCTCCACTGCATCATATATATGTATATATTTTTAACTACTTTTGCAGCATTTGCTCTATGAACAGAAAAAACATTTCGAGAAGGTTTTTTTTTGGGGTTGAATTCGACAAGGTTTTATAGTGCATAAAATTTAATAGCCATTAAATTAAGTGCATGTTTGATAAATCCATTCAAACTAAAAAAATTCACCTTAGCTTTCATCCTTTTTTTTAATTCAATTAATTTCATTATTAATTAGTTTTAATCATAATTTAAAATTTTAGTTTTCATTTGGATTACTAGTTGGAGTTAAAATTTTTAACTTAGAGTCGATTAACTTTTCAAAAACTAGTTATAAGTTTTATTGACTTTTAAGGGGAAAAAAAATCCATATGAAAAAATACAATTTAGTTAAAATGGAACCTATAAACAAATAAAGCATCAAATTTTAAAAAGTTCATAACGTTACGTATACAAGTTTAAATGAGATTTTTTTAGAAATTATATAGAATTTAAAGACTAATAGTTTTCATTTCCCATCTCATGGAAAACTTTTTTCGCTCCGCCTATTTAGTCAAATACCTAGCGACAAACTCTATGTTCCGTTCATTTCAATATTTCTAAACAAGTTCTTGGATAACAAGCCTAAGGGTTTTCTTATTGATGATAGTGACGATTTGATGACAGTGACGATATCGACCGCAACCTTGATGTGAAGCTAGAGCTTCTAACTATGATGAATGTAATAAAATAAGATCTATAATAATATTCTTTTTTAACATTTTTTTAACTCTAATCAACTAATAACAAACAAAACATACAACTCAATTCTAACTTTAACCCGAATCAAATTTTTTTAACTTCAATTATCCCTAACACATGTACGGATAAGAAAGGAATTACATTATTTCGATGATAAATTTTGACGCGTCATAAAAATTCCAAAAATTAGTATTGTGCTACGAAAGAAGTAAAGAGATCTTCTTGCAGGCTGCCTTCATATATTCTTCCGGGCTTATATTTTGAGATCATTAAACAAAGCAACAATTATCTTCCTTTTCCTTTTGCCATAAAATATACACACACATATATATATATATATATATGTATGTGTATATTCTTTTCCTTCCTTTTTTTTTTTTTTTTTTTTTCTGAAATAGAATTCTGAGTTTGTTCAAGGGAAAAAGAAAGGGAAACAAAACAGAGAGAGAGAGAGAGAAAAAAAAAAAAAAAAAAAAAGGAATTGCGACTTGCAAGCCCCTTTCTGTAGGGTTTTTTTTTTTTTTTTTTTAATATTAAAAATGGAGACCCTTCCTGTAGTTGTCCCTGTGTTAATAATTTATCGACTTTCGACCTTATCGACATGGAGTTTTGAGTCTACGCCGAGAAGAAGTACTGGCTTAGTGGGCTTGGATCTTCTTGCCATTGGAAACCGTGCATGCCCTGTTTGAGTACCTGCCAATTTGACAATCTATTTTGTACTCTTCCCATCTGTTAGGCACTTTTTGTTAAAAATTTGGAAATATATGATACCAATAAAGACTTTTTTGGGAGTATCTCAGAGTCTCTACCGGTAAATTTTTTTTTAACAGTTAAGATTTAATCGAATAGTTAAAATATTATTAGTGTATCATACTTATTATATATCTCACCTCATATTACTCTTTTCACCCCAAGTCTTCTACGGTGCCGGTGACCTTTCCGTCGCCATTGGTGACCGCCCCGATGCCGGTGACCCAGCCCCGCCCCCTACCCCCGGCCCCAGCGTCGGCCGCCCTCCACCCCAGCCCTCCCCGGCCTCCGGCACCCCCCAGGCCTCCCCCGCCGGCCCCCAACCCCGAGCCTGCCCCCGGCCCCCAGCTCGCTCGGTGCACCCCACCCTAGGCCCCCCTCCCTCGGCTTCCCCTCACCCCCCACCACCCCCGGCGCCCCCTGACGACCCTCGACCCCTTCTCTCTCTTCCCCCATTTCTCTTCTCCTCTCCTCTCTCTTTTTCTTCCCCTCTCTCTCTCTTCCCGGTCCTCGGGCCCCCACCCCTGGCCGCCCGGCACCCCCCATCCCACCCCCACCTGCAACTCCCCCTTTCTTTCTCTTTCTCTTTCTTTTTCTCTTCTCGTGTCGGGGGTGGGGTGGGGGGAGGCCGGGGGGGGGGCCTGGGGTGGAAGGTGCACCGGGAGAGCTGGGGGCCGAGGGCAGGCTGAGGGCTGGGGGCTGGCGGGGGAGGGTTTGGGGGTTGCCGGAGGCCGGGGAGTAGGGGAGGGCTGGGATGGGGGCGACCGGGGCTGGGGCCGGGGTGGGGGGGCCGAGGATGGGTCGCCGGCGTCGGGGTGGTCGCAGGTGACAGAAAGGTCACCGGCGCCGTAGAAGACTTGGGGTGGGAAGAGTAATATGAGGTGAGGTGTATGGTAAGTATGGTAAACCAATAACATTTCAACCGTTCGATCAAATCTTAACGGTTAAAAAAAGGACTTTATCAGTACAGACTTTAGGAAAGTCTCTACCACAATTTTACCCTTTTTTTAATAAACAAATTTAAAGAATATAATTAATCTTTGTACAATGGCCCAACTTTTTTTATCCTTTTAAAAAAATTGCAGCAAAAAAGAAAAAGAAAAGGAAAACTATCGACATTGATCTATCATTAGAACTTGATTTAAAAGATATGGCTTTGTTTGGTGAACGAGTCTCAACTCAAATTTTTCATCTCAGTTTTTGTTTTTTTTTTTTTTTTTTCTGAAAAGTCAATAAAAATTATAACTAATTTTTAAAAAGTCAACCAACTCAAATTTAAAAATTTTTACCCAAACCGTTTTACCAAACGAAGCCTATTTTATTTTAGAATATGTAGATTTCCCTTTCAATATTATTCAAGCTCTATTATCTTTATGATATATTAATAGAGAGACATATACCACAATTTGTGGCTTAAATAAAGTCACATGTGCAAATAACTAAAAACAAAAATCTACTAATTGTGAAAGCAACTCCGAACAATATTTTTCATAAACTAACAATATGAGTAATGGTAATACACTAGTAGTTAACGAGGTTAATACCCGTGCGTTATACGGGGAAGGAAGAAAAAAATAAATAAAAAAACTGAATATGATATAATAAAAGTAGTTAGTTAAGATAAATATTATAATTATAACAAGTATAATTCTTTTCAAATCTCTCCCAATAGTGAAAATGCAAAATCAAAATGAAAATAATACTAACAATAATAAAAAAGAAAACAAAAGCAAAAAAATAAAAGATTCTTCTATAGTCATACTCATTTAAAGAAAAAAAAATTAAAACAAAAATAAAACAAAAAACAAAAAAAACGAAAATCTTTAGATTCAAAAGAACCGGAAAAAACTAACCTAACAAAAAAATTATAACAAAATAAAATATATATATCATTTTCTCCTTTTTTTTTAACTGTTTAAAAAAAAAAACCAAAAAAATATTTAAAAAATTAAATTTTATCAGGTTATATACATGCAAAAACTTTAAAAAAAAGATTTTTTAAATATAAAACAAAACAAACAAAAAAGACACAAAAAAAGCATGCAGAATCCTAAAAAAAAAAGGGTCTTAAAAAAAACAAAAAAAAAAAACAAAAAAGACACACAAAAAAAAATCCAAAGTAAAAAAAAATTTAAAATAAAAAATCGTTTAAAAATCAAAAAAAGACAAAATGAGCAAAAACACAATACAATAATAAACCGGAATCTAATGTGTAAAATATCTAATGTGTAAAATTTAGTGTCCAAAAAAAATGGCAAAAACAATATTAAGGAAAAAAAAACAAACTCTAAATAGGGATAAAACTGACAACACACTGTTGGAAAAAAAAAAGCAATTAAAAAAGAGGGTAAAACGGTAATTATACTGTGCGGGCTATACTGTGCGGGTAGCCGATAATTTCTGCATTAGAGGTAAATAGGTCAACTAACTATAGATAGAGGAAAACCAACTAAATCAGAAGGACAAAAAAGACTATGCATTGGTAGACAAAACAGTAAAATATATGAGGACAAAACCGTCCTTCCACTGTATATAAGCCAAAATCAGTACATGAGATAGGGATAAAATCAACATTTTACTGTAGAAAAATAAATATTATACATCACTGTAGCAAAAAATACTGTCCACGTTACTTTACAATACTATAGCAACTGTGGCAATTATAGCAAAAAAAAAAAAAACTGTACATTACTGTACAGTACCGTACCGTAGCAAATAAGCAAAAAGTTAAAAAGAAAAAAGGAAAAACTACTATTCATTGTTGTTAAAGTAACAGTAAAAATGTAATATCCTTTTAGTATATTTATATAATATTTTGAAAGGAAAGCAACTACACAAGTACGACGTGTACGACATGTAGTTATCCACTGATCTAAAAATAGAAAGACGTGGAATCCGTTTGGTGAATGAATTTGAGTTGAAAAAATACAGTTTGAGTTAAAAATTTTTGTTAACTTTTCAGAAAAAATAAAAAAATTTTCAAATAAAAACAAAATCTTTTTAAAAAAAGAATAAAAATTGAGATAAAAAAATAAAATTTGAGTTAAATTATCAAATAAGGTCTTAATCTATCTTTCGTGGCACTGCTGGGACACAGTTTATGCCGACGTTTGTTATGAAATTAATGAGAAAAAAGAAGAATTTTAGAATCTTAACTTTAAATTATAGTTGTCGGACACACACAGATATATATAGTTATTATGATGAGCTACATTTGTGTTTAAAAAAAAAAAAAAGTACATATATTTTGTTGGACACACAAATGAATAATAATAAATTAACAAAAGATGGTCTATTAATAGCTAGATTAAATATATAGCCATGCACCCGACCGCACACGATTGCAACCTCTAAGCAAGCACATGAACCTTCAGGATCGTTAGAAGACTACACACGAGGCTTCTGGTGTCTCCCATGCCAACAACTAAACGTAGGCCCCTTTCCAGAAACTTCATCGAAACATCCCATCCACCGTATGATTACTCCGTTTGATACGTGTACGGCACAGATTCGAAGATCCTATTTTAGCTTTACAATTTTCATTTTAATTTCATCCAAACCCTTATTTATTTGTTTATTTATTTTATTGTTTTTATAATCATCCGACGCTTATTTAAGCACCTCCCCGGCCGCTCGTTTCCTCCAATTAAGAAACCAGCACAACACACCCCACCCCAAACCCCCCCCCTCCCACAAAAAAAAAAAAAAACAAAAGCCGACAAAAAACCTCTCTCTCTCTCTCTCTCTATCTAAAAAGCCTTCTTAAGCTCCCTCTTTCTCTCTCTAGAAAAAGCCATCAAAAGCAAAAATGGCTCCGGAACTGGTACCGGCAGCCCTGAAACCGGCGACGTTTGGAGCGAAGAATCAGGCGAGCATTCCGAGGAGGGCGTACGTGACGTTCCTGGCGGGGAACGGCGACTACGTGAAAGGTGTGGTTGGGCTGGCGAAGGGGCTGAGGAAGGTGAAAACGGCGAACCCGCTTGTGGTGGCCGTGCTACCGGATGTACCGGAAGAGCACCGTCGGATACTGGAGTCGCAGGGGTGCATAGTGAGGGAGATCGAACCCGTATACCCGCCCGAGAACCAGACCCAGTTTGCCATGCCCTACTACGTCATTCAACTACTCCAAGCTCCGTATCTGGGAGGTACCTATATATCTTCCTACCTGCGTATATATCTACTTTGATCTTATTTCTTTTGCTTACGTCGCGTTTCTTCTTGCTTTACACGTTCGTGTTCTTCATTCTTATGCTCCCCTCATTACACGTGGCATTTGTGGCGATAGACTTGGTAATTTTTGTCCTTAGTGCACTTTTTTTTTTTTTTTAGATGTTGTGAAATGAAAAAAAAAAAAATTTTTCCCGGAACTTGGGGTCTCTACGTCTCCTTTTTTTGTTTTTTTGAGGTGGGGTTTATCGTCTATATATGTATTTGTTATGATCTTAATCAATTCTTATATGTGGTTTTACTGATTTATAGAGTGATATACTCTCATTTATTATTTAAAAAAAACGTATATTAAACTCTCCCGTAAAGGATTTAAAAATTTGTTTAACGTGATAATAATGATTCATTGATGATCTGATCTCTATGGATTTATTTTTTCTCTTCAAATCTATGGATTGATTTACACTATTTTATGCTCTATTATCTTTATCATTTGAAGTAGTAATAGGAAATAACTATCTTTTTGTTTTTGTTTTTTTTAAAAATGTGTTTGCAGTTCTTGGAGTACAGTAAAATGATATACTTGGACGGAGACATCCAGGTGTACGACAACATCGACCAGCTGTTTGAGTTACCGGACGGCCATTTTTACGCCGTGATGGACTGCTTCTGCGAGAAGACATGGAGTCACACCCCGCAGTACAAGATCGGGTACTGCCAGCAGTCCCCTAAAAAAGACCGTCCACTGGCCCACCGCCGAGCTTGGCCCTCCGCCGGCCCTCTACTTCAACGCCGGCATGTTCGTGTTTGAACCGAGCATCTCCACCTACCACGACCTCCTCAACACCCTCAAGATCACCCCTCCCACTCCTTTCGCTGAACAGGTAACTGAACAAATTCTAATTCAGAGACTTATGGGGTGTTTGGTTGGTTAGTTTGAGTTGAAATATTTTAGTTGTAATAGTAAATTTTTTTGAATTTTCAGAAAAGACAAAAAACTTTTTGGGAAAAAGACAAAAACTTTTTAAGAAAAAGACAAAAAAAAGTACAGATTGAGTTGAAATGAACTTTGAGGCAAACACCCCCTTAATTCTAATTTAAATTCAGTTTAATTAGATTTCAGGCTTAGTTTGCTAATATTTGTTACACTTTCAATATTTTGTGACAGGACTTTTTGAATATGTACTTTAGAGATGTATATAAGCCTATCCCACTTGTGTATAATCTGGTTCTGGCCATGTTATGGCGTCACCCGGAGAACGTGGAGCTTGAGAAGGTCAAAGTGGTCCATTACTGTGCAGCGGTAAGTTTTTTTATTTTTTATTTTATTTTTTTAATCTCTTATTATTTTAATTAATATTACTGATATACATATATACACACATATATATATATATATATATATTAATTGAAATGTGCAGGGTTCAAAGCCATGGAGGTACACAGGGAAAGAAGAGAACATGCAGAGAGAGGACATTAAGATGCTGGTGAAGAAATGGTGGGACATTTACAACGACGATTCCTTGGATTACAAGAAACCGGTGGGGGCCACAGAGGGCGATGCGGAGCCGGTGAATATGCAGCCCTTCATCGCTGCCCTCTCCCAAGCCGGTGCGGTTAAGTACGTCACAGCTCCGTCGGCGGCCTAAAGAAGCTGATCTCCCTCACGAAGAAGTAGGTGGATACAAGTACTTGAAATTAGTACTACTAATTAGATTTCTCTTTCTTTTCTTTTTTTTTCTTTTCTTTTTTTTTTTTTTTTCTCTCTCCTACGAGTATGAAAATGGCTTGGTTTGCTTTGTAGTAATCAAAGATCATCCTTTAATTATTGCCTTAATTTGGTTGAGTATCAAGTCCGTTCGGCCCAGCTTATTGAAGGCTTACAGTGTTTACGTATCTGTTGATATGTGTACTTGGTTGATTAGGGGTTTAAGGGTCATGAGTTTGTCGTTCCAAAGGAGAGAATAAAAAATTGTGATCTTTTTAAATAGAAATCTACGGTGAAATGTAAATATATATATATATATATATATATTAATTTCTCTTTGTACACTTTTTTTTTTCTTTTTTGAATTTCTCGAACTGTATTTTCTTGTCTCCTTGTAACGATTTTCTTTGGTTGGATATAAATTCCTATGCTGTATGTTTGATACGGAAAACCACTAGCTAATTAACTAGATAACTTTTCTCGTCAAAAAAAAAAAGATAGAGAGAGAGAGAGAGAGAGACTCGATAGCTAATGAGGCACCAATCATGTTAAATATCAAGATGCAAAATGGAAATTAATGCCAAGATTTGTAGAGAAAACGACGCATATATATTTTATTTCCTCACCAAAATGGTAATTATTATCCTGTCATTTAGATCTGTATATATATTGTGTCGTTAAGCGCTGATAAAGTAACGCAAGCAACGACAATAACCAAAACAACGTTTTAATGCCTACTTAAATACTGCTAATTGATTGGTTTATTTGTTCCTTTATTATTATTATTATTTTTTTTTGTTTTTTAACTTCTCTACTTTTTGTTTCTAATCTCTTATTTTTCCTTTTTTCTTGACATTATTTTTCCGATTCTCTGTTCTCTCTTTTAGACTTCTACTTTGCACATTTTTATTCGGAAAAAAGAGAAAAATCCAACACTGCCGGGATCATCGGGATTGCAGTTAAAGCTGTCGGAAGATGGGGCATTTCCTCGAAATTACGCTGCTGATAATATGCCTCATATGAAAGAGCAGGAAGGAAAAAAATTTAAAAAAAAAAAAAAAAAAAAAAGGATAACAGACGATAAGAGATATATTACCGGGAAACCAGAGGAATAAAGGTATGGTCTACACAAAGATCTGAAACGAAATAGAAAAAAAGTTAACTGAACATGCAAAGGAGAGGTAAGTTTATAAAGAAAAAGGAGGGAATAAATTCCCGTTAACCACCGGGCTTCAAGATATGTTACTCCCGGTGTCTTCGACAAAATATTAAAGCATGTAGCTAGAGGTTCAGCGAAAAAAAAAAAAAGGCCATATGGAGAGAGCACAAGAAGAAAACAAGCGAACATTTTTCTATGATGATAAGGTCTATATAGTAATTACAAGCATAGTATGATGAATCATTAGCCAAAAAAAGAAAAAAATTCAGAGTATGATGAAGAATAATATTATAAAGAAAGTAAAAATAAAAAATAAAAACAAAACACTAGTTTAAAATTTTTTCTAAGGACGTGGAGATTAATAACATAGTTTCAGAAGTTAAAAAAAAAAAAAAAGTGACATGTATATTTACGGATAAGTACATTTTTTATGATGAGTAAATCTCGTAAATAATATATGTATTAGAAAATATTTTGTTTATTTTAATAATTTCATAAATATGCTATTTATTTGACTAATTTTTTTGTTCATAAATATGCTATTTACTATTTATTATGATCCTAAAAGAAAAAGGAGTACGGACGGTAATAGGAAGAGGTAAGTAACATATTAATGGATGCTAAAAGAAGTTAACAATATATTGTCGTAAATAGTAAGTATCTATTAGTAAATATGATATTTATTTCAATAATTTTGTAAATGCTATATTAATATTGTTTTCTATAAGTACACATGCTGTTTAATATATATTTATTAAAAAGTATCCCATCATATATCTTAGCCTCTATTTGGTAAGTTAGTAGGAGATGAAATTTTTAAATTGGAGTTGGTTGACTTTTCAAAAACTAGTTATAAATTTTGTTTATTTAAAAAAAAAAAAACAAAAATTGAGATGAAAAAGTACAATTTAATTGGAGTTAAACTTGAATATCAAATGGAGCATTAGCTTATATTTATTTGGTAAAAAAAAAGACATTTTACTTATTTTAACTCCTATTATTATATATTTAAGCTTTCTATAAATGTGTTATCTATTTATTTTGGGTAAAACTGAGGTAAAATCCATTTTATATACCCCATCAATAGAGCTCATTTTTAAACCGTTCAAATGTAATCGAACGATTGAGATGTTCCTCGTGTATGATAATTATTATACATCTCACCTTACAGTAGTATTTGATTAAGAAATTAAAAAGAAAAAAGAAAATCTAAAAATTTCTATAACCAGGGTCAAGACGAGGGGCCTCGAGCGTTGTGGGGTGCGGGGAGGGGAGTTTGGTTGATGTTGGGGGTGGGTAGGGAGGGCGGCTCGAGTGCAGGGGGGGAGGTGGGTTTTGGTCGGCATCAGGGGTGGGGGGAAGGGGAGGGAAAGTTCTGGTCTGTGTCAAGGTTAGGGGGAAGGGGGGGCTCTGGTGTGGGGTGGTGGAGGGAGGGTTCTGGTGGCATCGGGGGTGAAGGGAAGGAGGGCTCGAGATCGGGGGTGGGGAGGTCTAGTTGGTGTCGAGGGTAGGGAAGTGTCTGGTCGACGTCAGGGGTAGGGAAGGAAGGGGGTTTGGTCGGTGTTGGGGGTAAGGGAAGGGGGGCTCGAGCATGAGGGTGGGGGTGTCTAGTTAGTATTGGGGGTTGGGGGGCTCGAGCACCGAGGGGGGGAAGAGAGGTCTGGTCGGGGCGGGTAGGGGGACGGCTTGAGCGCTAAAGAGGGGGGGTTTGGTCAAGAACAAGGGTAGGGGGTGCGTGGTCAGGGAAGGTAGATTTAGTCAGGGGGTCTATCATCTGCATTAGGGAAGGAAAGTGGTTTTTTTTATTTTTTTATTTTTTTTTTATTTTTTTATTTTTTACATCTTGATTTATTAATCTATATTAATATGAAATAAGGTATACGATAATTATAATATACAAATAAAATTCAACCGTTTGATTATATATTAACAATTTAAAAATAAGCTTTATCGATAAGGTGTATAAAAAGGACTTTGTTGCAACTTTACCCATTTATTTTAGATTATTTCTTTTTGTATATATTTATGTTATTTACTTATATTTATCTATTGTACAAATTTCCCATTAATAAGTATGTTTAATAGTTTTGATTATTAAACGAATTTAATACGCATAATATTTTTAAATAAGTATGCGCAGTTTTATTATACAAAAAAATGATATCAAAATATGTTTTTATCGATCAATTATTGATTGATTACGATTAATTTCTAATTGATTGAATTGTTTCAATCAATATTTTAATGATTATCGACTGTTTTTTTTTAAATATATCAAAAAAAAAATTTAAATGTGCTAAAAATATTAGGAAAATAATAATTAAAAAAAAACCAACTAGAGGTAATAATAATTTAACATCTATAATTTAAAAAAAACCAACCCCGGCCCCACTGTTTCCCTCATTTGAACCTTAAATTGAAAAAAAAAAAAAGAAAAAGAAAAAAGAAAAAAAAAAAAGGCCATTCGATTTTCATAAACAGAAAATGATGAGGACGGCGGCAACCCAATCCAGAACACTGAGGTACGTCTCGCAAAACCAAAACTTATTGATTTCTCGCTTATTCTTCTGCTCCGAAACAAACCCAGCCTCACACGACGACGTCGAGACCGTTTTCCGCATCATGAGCAGCTCCACCTCGTCCAACAACTTGAAGCAATCCTTGAAATCGAGTGGGGTTTTCCTCTCCAACGACTTAATCGATAAGGTCCTCAAAAGGGTAAGATTCAGCCACGCCAACCCTTTACAAGCTTTGGAATTTTTCAATTATACAGGCAATCGAAAAGGGTTTTATCACACACCCTTTTCCCTGGACACCATGCTTTATATCTTGGGAAGAAGCCGTATGTTTGAGAAAATTTGGGATGTTTTGATTGATGTGAAACATAAAGACAGGAATTCGATAACCCCACGTACTTTAATGGTTGTTTTGGCTAAGGTTGCTAAGATCTGTTCTGTTAGGCAAACTGTGGAGTCTTTTAGGAAGTTTAAGAAGCTAGTGCCTGAATTTGACACAAACTGTTTTAATGCTTTGTTGAGAACATTGTGTCAGGAGAAGAGTATGACTGATGCTAGGAATGTGTATCATAGTTTGAAGCATAGCTTTAGGCCTAATTTGCAAACTTTCAATATATTATTATCTGGGTGGAAGTCAGCTGAGGAAGCCGAGGGGTTCTTTGAGGAGATGAGGGAGATGGGTGTGAAACCCGATGTTGTGTCTTACAATTGTCTGGTTGATGTGTATTGCAAAGGTAGAGAGATGGAGAAGGTGTTTAAGGTGGTTGCAAAGATGCGGGATGAGGATCTACAGCCTGATGTGATTACCTATACTAGTATCATTGGGGGTTTGGGGTTGGTTGGTCAGCCTGATAAGGCTAGAGATGTTCTGAAGGAGATGAAGGAGGATGGTTGTTACCCAGATGTTGCGGCTTACAATGCTGTCATTAGGAATTTCTGCATTGCGAAGAGGCTGGGCGATGCTTATAGTTTGATGGATGAGATGGTGAGCAAGGGTTTGAATCCGAATGCAATCACGTATAACCTGCTATTTAGGGTGTTCTATTGGTCGAATGACTTGAGAAGTTCGTGGAATTTGTATGGGAGGATGATGGATTCGAGGTGCCTGCCGAATACGCAGTCTTGTATGTTCCTGATCAGGTTGCTTAGGAGGCAGGAAAAAGTGGAGATGGCACTGCAGCTGTGGAATGACATGGTGGAGAAGGGCTTTGGGTCCTATGTGTTGGTTTCTGATGTGCTGTTTGATTTGCTTTGCGATGTGGGAAAACTGGCGGAAGCAGAGAAGTGCTTCTTGCAGATGGTAGAAAAGGGGCAGAAACCAAGTAATGTTTCTTTCAGGAGAATAAAGGTGCTCATGGAATTGGCAAACAAGCAAGACAGCCTTCAGATTTTGTCTGAGAAAATGTCCCTTTTCCGGTGCGTTAAAACATCCTGAGATTGCAGATGATTTCGGCTGACTCATTACCCTTGCCGAATGACATTTTTCTGGGTTGCCATTGCTGTCTAACTTGCTGCATGGTGTGTCAAAACTAAATTAGGTTCACGAACCGGTTGAATTGTAAGTTTTGAGATATTGAGGATCTAAAGTATTGGCACTTGGAAATATTTTATTCAGATTCGCTCAGAGCTCCGAGGATGGGAAGTTCCTTATTGATTCTTGATACTTCCACATAACTTCCCTGTCTTGGAAACTTGGGTTACATTTCTGTTTTTTAAGCAACTCTTATTGATGTTGACGATGGCCACAAGTTGGAGGGCAATCTTGTGAAACCACAACCTTCTTTGCAAAATTTTTTACCAGCATGAAAGCCATCCATCTCGCATTGCGAGCAACTGCCAAGACACCACCTTAGAGCGAAGATTTATTTTTTGGAAGCACTTACCCAAGTTTAATTCTTTTTCTTTTTGTTTGGTTTATTTGGGAAAAATGATTTTTTGGAAGCCACAAAGGCCACTGTAAACATTGTACGAACTGTTAAATATACATTATTAAAGAATTCGTTAAGAATTGAGATGATGTTGCTTTTGTTTGTTCTTGCAGTCAATCTTTGAAATAGGACCATGTAACAAGGGTACCATCACCGCACTGTTCAATTCCAAAAGACGACGCAAAATTTAAGAAAGAAACATTATCTTATGTGGTTCCTTTAATCTTCAACATGTGTATAGAAAAATACGGGTAACCATATAACATAAAGAGTATTCTCAATTTACTTTTCACGAAATAACTGGGAAATTTTCTATTAATCTAATAGGGCACAGTCACAAGAAATTTATGAATTATTCTGAAAACTACCGAGTAACAAATGTCGATGTTAATTTTGCAAAATAAAGGCAGAAACAAAGTAGAACAAGCAGTATAACAGGATAGCAAATGCAGAAGGCCACCAACAACCACCATCATCATCTTGTAAACCGGCAATTTTTCAACACAACATTGCAAGTGCCATCTATGCCTGCAAATATGCGTTAAAGGCAATGATCAGAAAAAAAAAACGTTGAACAAAAAATCCCAAACTCAAAAAAAAAAAAAAAAAAAAAAAGAAGTTCAGCACGAATTTAAGAACACGTAAAATATGACACAAGTACGAGATGTCACCTTGTTGGCAATGTTGTTTGAAAGCCAGTCAAGTCCCTCGTACAACCCTTCACCAGACGTGGCACATGTGCTCTGGATATACCTACAGTTCATGTTTGTATGGTTACTCATACAGAGAGAGAGAGAGAGAGAAGAGGATCAAGAGAGGTAAAAATAATATATTCTACCAGTGACGCTGACGGAGTGAGTGGAGACCGAGCTTATCGGTTATCTCAGCAGCATTCATGGCATTAGGAAGATCTTGCTTGTTTGCAAATACCAGTAGCACGGCCTCCCTAAGCTCATCCTGGCAATGTAACAAATAATATCAGAAGAGTTCTTACCAATCACCATACCCTGTCCATAAAAACATGTTTTTCAACTACTCATTTACCATTCAAAATTAAGATGTTCGAAAAGTTATGAACTACCTCGTTCAACATTCTGTGCAACTCATCCCTAGCTTCAATAACACGGTCTCGGTCGTTGCTGTCAACAACAAAGATTAATCCCTGTGTGTTTTGGAAGTAATGTCTCCACAAAGGTCGGATCTGGCAAGACATTATTTATTGAAAGCATTAACACAACTGATTCCAATATGGTTGGAAAGAAAGAATTAATCTCCAATATCAGGTACCCAGTTTCTCCTTTGATAATAAAACGAAACAAAACTCCAACTGCCTTGACAGGAAAAATTGAAGGGTTTAAAAGGTTCTATTAACACTCATCAAAGATACTAAATAGATACAACAGAAATGAAGTCCAAACATATTGCTTCAAATTCATAGGAGTATGATCCTTTAAGAATTACATTCGCATACCTTGTCCTGACCCCCAACATCCCAGACGGTGAAGCTAATGTTCTTGTACTCCACAGTCTCCACATTGAAGCCTAACCAAATGCTGAATCAGTCACAATTACCCCGACAAAAGAAGGGAAAATAATTGGAAGGCTAAATAAAATTTAGAAAATACTAATATGCAGTTGTAACAACAACAAGAAATACGCCTGTCTCAAGAAGATCAAACAGCACATATATTTGCAGAGGCAGGATCAACTTGAGAACAAGGTAAGGTGTTTATTCTAAATTAGAGTTTGTTGCCAAACCAATTTGAAAACACAATGGAAGATGAATATTTCGCCATCTTTTCTCAATCTAATTACCAACAAATTACAGCCATTTATCAGTTAGAATCCCCTTAATTTAGCAAAGCCCACTATCATGATAAAACGATCACATCATCCTAGGCGTTAAAGGAAACCAGATTCAAAATAACAAAAACAACAACAACAACAACAACAACAACAACAACAGAAAATTCAGCAGATTCAAAAGAAGATAATGAGCTTACCAATGGTTGGAATGGTGGTTACGATCTCACCGAGCTTGAGCTTGTAGAGAATGGTAGTCTTACCAGCGGCATCAAGACCGACCATCAGTATACGCATCTCTTTCTTGGCAAAGAGCCGGCTGAAAAGCTTGGTGAAAGACAGCCCCATTTTTCACCTACGCTGAAACCCATTTCATATATGATACATAAATACCTTCCTCGAAGAGTTGCAATTCTTTTCACAGTTTACAATCATCATTGCAAAATCATGATCGAAAAATGCAAACAGAAACATGTACTCCAATGGCAAAAGAAAAGGAAGAAGATCGAAATTGCAGAACTAAGAAACAAACAGCTCAATCCTAGATCAAGAAACGAAATAAGCACATATTGAATCCGAATCAATACCCAAACCTAGCGTAGAGATCTGAGACGACTAAAAAGCTAGAAAATTTAAGACTTGGATGTAGATCCGACCAACTGCAAAACCAATGGCTGCATTTGAACTCAGATCGAAGAGACCACCAATGTAATTAAGAATTGAAACAACTATCTTTGATCGTAAAGAAACCATTCACTGGAAATTTCGGGTCTAGCAAATCAAATCAAACATACAAAACAAGAATCTCTTTTCCTTTCCAAGGACTTCTAGACATCGTCACCAGATCATAATCGAAAAACACAAACAGAAACATGCACTCCAATTGCAAAAGAAAAAGGAAGAAGATCAAAATTACAGAATAAATAAACAAACGGCTCAATCTTGATCCGAATCAGCATCCAAACCTAGCGTAGAGATCTAAGACGACTAAAAAGCTAGAAAATTTTGAGATCTAGATGCAGATCCAAGCAATTGCAAAGCCAATTAGATGCATTTGAACTCAGATCGGACAGACAACCAATGAAATTAAGAATTCAAACCACTAGTTTTGATTTTGAAGAAAGCATTCGCTGAAAATTTCGGAACTTGCAAAACAAATCAAATTGGGCATATAATTCCATGAAATCCGAAGCGAGAAAAGAGAAATGGAAAAGGACAGAAATGGGTTGGAATGTAGAGAGCGAAAGTAACGTACCTGCCTCGAGGAGGAAGAGAGCGGTTTGCACAAACACTACACAGAGATCTAATGCCTCTCTCTCTCTCTCTCTCTCTCTCTCTCTCTCTAAGAAATGACAGAGATAGACTGCAGGCCGGAGACGGGCATATTTATACGTGTGTATTTATAGGAGTAACGGATATACAGCAGCGAAACAGCGCAAAAATGCAAAATTTTCACTGTCATGTACTTACCTATTTACTTATTTTAAACAAAATTTTTAAATATTTCTCAAACTTATTCTGCTTCTTTATTATTATCATTTTTTTTTCGAGGGACCTCAAATATTTCTCACCCCTTTTTTAATGAGATCTAGTCGTTTTGCACACGTGAGTGAATTAAACAAAGCAAAGAAAAAAAAAACACGATGTGCAGTTAGATGACGTTGATATGGTTGCCACATAACAGATATTGGAGGCAAGATAAAAAACACAAATGTGCTTATATATATATATGTATATAGATATAGTAGACTCTATATTAGGATAATAAAAATACTCTATTTTCAAATATCAAGTCTATATAAAATTTTGTGTATGTAATTTTTTTTTTTACAACTATTCTAAAACAACATTTCTTACTAAAATTTGGATGGAATAAGTTATAAAGTTTCCCCTTATTCATGGTAGTTATCTTATTATGTTTTTAAAATAATATAGGATTTGCCATTCCTATTTATATTTTAAAAAAAACACACACACACTTTCGAATTAGAATTTCTACTCAAACTTGTCCACTTCGTTAAATATAACATTTTCACCTTCTAATTCACGCGTTCAAAGTAGACATAGATAATTTCGTATAGATAAATTTTCACATGATCCCTATAAGGTATAAAGTATATATTTCCATTTCGAAGTTCAAAATCCACCTGCGTATATGATATATATATATATATATATATTTATGATATATATGTATATATATCTGCCAGTGTGTCGTTCTAATACTTGCCATTTTTAGCTGAATGGGCTATTATTGACCGACACAGTGGTTAGAAATGCCACCGTAAGGAGGCCTGGCCTGCAAATTGGCAGTTGGAAGGTTCTGAAGTTGTTTGACAATAGAAATAATGGTGCTCCTGTTGGGAATAGGGATATCAAGAAGCCGGTACATACACTTTTCGGTTTCCAAATTCAGCTTTAGCATCATTATACACCAGCTCCCAGTCATCACCCATTTTCAAATTCATAACACGAGAAGCATCCGAAGTGCCTATTTCAAAATTGTTAATGTTATTAATTTTTGCAACTAAAAAGGATGTCCCTACTTATATTCAAGATTGGATGCCAGAAAACTGGCTGAGAACACTAGCCCGCGGATTGTTTTCAAGATCCTACAAGAAGCGAGGTTATATAACTAGTAGTAGTACTATCCAACTTTATGCCCTACTTCATCCAACAGCATTTGGAAATAAGGGGGGTAGGTCTGGGATGAAAGGATGATTAAAGCAGAGGCACAACGGGGAAGGATTAGATTCCCGGAGATCAAACCGCACACAATTCACAAGTCACGTGGCTGCTGACATGTCATATCACCCTCCCGTCATCCTCTCCGCCTTCTCCCCGCGCTCACCTGTTGAAATTTGGACAGCATAGAATATCATGGTAGATTCTAGGGACAACTCATTGACACTAGTGATAGAAACAAGAAGAAAAGCTTCCAACAAGTCTGGATTTTCTAATGTGGAAAAGTTTACCAGTGCGAACTCTGATTACATCTGCAACAGGCACCACTGCAGAGACAAAGAAACATTGTTAGAAGTTTAGCGTAAAGTTCAGAACTCCAGTCAATTCATACAGCACCCCTGTAAAAGATGACGAAATAGTTTACGATGTATCTGTGATAATATTTTGCATCCTGGTTTCAAAAATCTCACTAATCTGAATTGGGAGAAAGCCAGACCGTCTTTTAATTCCCAGGATTGAAGAATTAATGAACAGAAGAAAAGGAAGTTGGAGGCCTTACAGAATATCTTCCCATCACCAATCTCTCCAGTCCTTCCCTCCTCAACTATCTTGTCTATCACTGCTTCGACCTGACAAAAAACTAAGTGCAGTACTTAACATGATATTTCACCAAGGACTAAGCTGTACATAAATATGATATTTTACTAAGGATTGAACTTAATATTAGCATTATTTTTCCTTGACATAGTTCTGAGTTATTGGTACTGTACTTTTCTGTTACGTTGCCAAGATTACCAATCAAACTCTTCTTACCTGATCTTTGCCCACCACGATCTCCATTTTGACTTTAGCAACAAAATTGTCTTCAGAAAACTCGGAGCCTACCAACGAACAAACAAGAAGAAATTGAAAAGGGATAATAACACAAAGAAAACAGGCGAGAGTGGATAATGTGCTAAGTTACTGAAGAGCAAGTAGAAGATCGATGCCAAGACAAGCACATACCACCCTGCCTCTCAGCTGATCCACCTTGAGCACCAAAGCCTCGGACATCAGAAACTGTTACACCCCGAATACCCATTTTCAGCAGTGCCTTGTTTCCATGAAACAAATTACTAATTAGTATCAATGCATAGTCTCTATTACAGATATAGAAATATGTCAATTCTGAAATCTGAATATACAGGTCTTTGTTAGGGTCCAAGAAAAAGAGTTGAATAAAACTAGGATTGGTAATGTCACAAAGGCGCAGTTAAACATGCCGCATTGGCCTTTGTAAACAACTTAAAGATCTTCTAGATGATGGAGTTCAAAAAGGAACACAACCAAGATCCATAAAGACAATTTTGGGAGGACGGTGATCGATTTTGAACCTGCTACACTACATATCAGCCAAATACACAAGTTATATAAGTTATAATATTGTCAAAAAGGAGGAGAAAATTTAATGCCATGTCTTGGGAATCAAAGAACTCAGGAAGAGAGAGAGAACTAAAGAATCAACAAAAAATTTATCAGTGACAAATCTGCATTCTGTATTATCGATGAATATTGAGTACATCAGTGCTTTCAAAAAGTGGCGTGTCTAATAATCTACAAATCATTCTATTAGATTCTGACAAATGACAAGTGAGTAATTGTGGAGAAACTAATCAAGACCACTAACTAATCACTTAGCTAACTCTTACTCCAAACCATCATAGAATATTTAACGATTTCGCTATCATAATGATTTTGTATTCCAGCAAAAATTAAGCAAGAACCATGTCTCTACTCACAGTCATGGAAGGAAAAATTTAAGGCTAGCTACCACACATCTTAAAAAGTAAAGGAGGGAAAAAAAAAAGGGTGGGTTACCAAGCACTTACAGAAGAAACGTTTTGGATTCTCCAGGGCCTATAAAATTCAGCGGCAGTTCATAACATGACAGACATGAAAATTCCGAAACAATGTTAGAGATAGTGAACCCAACAAGCTCGTATACATATACATATATAACATGCTTCACACACAAAGGCATAGAAAAGAAATGCAACATATATACGTATATATATATAGGGGAAAAACAAAGTTAAAAATAAACACAGTAGAAGTATCTGCACCTCAGAATCGCTTCCACTTTGTAAAACTTGGAGTCCAGAGTATAATCTACATAATTTAAAAAAGAAAAAAATGAGTAAAATTAGTAACACCCAAATCATGAATGGAGTAGAATAATAACAACAGTGAAAATCAGAGGGATGAAATGAATTGGGACGAAGTTAAATTCCAAAGGGGGGGTAATGGGAAAAGAACAGAAACGGACGGACCAGGAGAGCACTGGGCTCGAATTAGAGGAAGAAGAGAAGCGTTTCGGGAAGAACGCCTGAGAGTGAGAGAGACATGATTAGCGTGGTAGAAAAAGTGAAAATGGGTGAGGTTTGTGGGGATCGATGAGGGATTCATGAGAGGAAGTTGTCTGAGTGGACAAAGCGTGCCTTGTCTGAGCTTGAGCATCGAAGAACAACAAGAAGAAGAAGCAGCCATGCCTGGTCCGCTCAAGAAGAAAAGAAGAAGAAGAAGAATGAGAAGAAGGAGCGTGACCGTGACAACGGACCCTCTTGACCTTGGAGTTAACGCAGACGCAGAGAGAGTTAAAAATTTGACGTTTTGATTTCTGATTTTTACAGCGCACTCTACACTCCACACCATGTTTCTCTAACACTAAGCCAATACTACTGGGCCATTCGGTGACAATTAGGCCCAACTCCGATAAATGTTTTCAAATTTGTTTCCCAATTTTCATTTTTTTAGTTTTTGGTTTAGTTTTTTTTTTTTTTTTCTAATTGATTATTAGATTTTGTTCTCGCAAGTATTCGTTTGAATCAACTAGGAGGAAAATAATTCGATTTATTTTATTTAATTATTTAGATTTGCTTATTAGTTTTCTGATTAATTAACTATTGTCAATATTATATATATTCAATTTCTCATATATTATTCTTCAATATGGTATCAAAGCCTAAGCTTATGAAATCTTCCTTTTCTTCTCACTTTCTTTTCTTTGGTGTCTACGCCCATAAATCTCCCCTTATAAACATCATAATACTTTGCCTCCATTCAACGCCCACAGATTAAAAATAAATAAATAAAATCTTCAAATCATTCACGACATTACCTTTACACCACACTCACATACATATTCCTTCTCATAAACCAATCCCACCAAGCTATCGCAGATATCATGGCTACCGACAACAACCAAGTAACCATTCCCAATGCTCAGGGACCCACAAAACCCCTCACTGTTATCAATATCAACAATTATAACACTGCCAAACTCACCTCCACTAATTATCTCTTTTGGAAACTTTAGAGTGAAGCAATTCTTATTGGCTATGATCTTCAAAAATTCGTCGACAGCTCTCATCTTCTCCTTCCACCACTAAAACTAAAAATAATGTCACTGTACCCAATCCAGAACATCAAACTTGGCTTCGTCAAGACAAATTAATTTTTGGTGCTCTCGTAGGTTTGCTTACCCCGTCTATTATTCCCCTCATCACTCAAGCCAAAACTTCTTGAGAGGCATGGACTTTTCTTGGCCAACACGTATGCCCAACCTTCTCATGGCCACATCAAGCAAATCTAAATAATTAAATAGATAAATCCCGTCGACCACTTTACCAAATATATTTGGTTTTATGCTCTTAAACGTAAATCTTAAGTTCACTATGTTTTCATCTGATTTCAATCAATTATCAAAAAATTTTTTAATCAGAAAATTGTCACATTGTATTTTGATAATGGGGGAGAATATCAAGCACTTTCATCCTATCTTACATCTCAAGGAATTACACATCTCACTTCACCCCCACATACTCCAAAACACAATGGACATTCTAAACGTCGTCATTGCCATATCGTCGAAACCGGTTTATCTCTTCTTTCCCATGTCTCCATGCCTTTGTCATATTGGTCCCATGCTTTTGCCACCGCAGATTATCTTATTAATCATATGCCCACTCCCACACTCAAACTTTCCTCTCCCTATGTCAAACTCTTTCAGTCGTCGCCTAATTACTCAAAACTTCACGTTTTTGGGTATTTTATGTTATCCTTGGTTACGTTCGTATTCTTCTCATAAACTTGCTCCTCACTCTGCTCATGTGTCTTTCTTGGTTATTCTCTCACTCAAAGTGCTTACTTGTGTCTTGAACCTTATTCCTCTAAAATATATACGTCCCGTCATGTTAAGTTTGTTGAAAGCATCTTCCCTTTTTCTTCTCTCCACTCTCATCTTCCCCGTCCCTCTTCTAACACTCTCTCTCACTGGTTTTCACTTGCATCTTGACTCTCAACCACATTATATCCACGCCCACCTGCACCTTCTACGCCTGCAATGGTATTACACTCATGTGCAAATTCTGACTCCACCATGACACTCACTCTCATCATCCCTGGCCCAACTCAATTACTATCCATAACTTCTTTAATCCTCGACCAAGCCCACAACCCACCTAATTTTGTGCCGAACCCATAGCCACCCTCAATGTCACCTAAGCCCCATGCCTTCTAGCCCACCTAACTCACAATCATCGCCCAACCTATCAACCTCGCAAACACCACCCATCCTTGCTCAAACTCAAACTTCACCCTCTCACATTCCACCTTCTACGCCCGTTGACTCAAATACACGTGTCATTATTACCTAGTCAAAGAACAATATTCACAAGCCAATTCACAAACTCAATCTTAATGCCCAACTTGTAACCAACTTTGATCTTAAACCTACCACAGTCACCCAGGCCATTAAAGATCCCAAGTGGCGTCATTCTATATCAGAAAAGTATGATGCTCTCATTCGGAATGGAACATGGGAACTTGTTCCCTCAGATCCAACTCAAAATTTGGTTGGTTGCAAGTGGATTTTCATATTAAACGTTTACCTAATGGTTCTGTTGAAGCACATTTAGTTGCAAAAGGATTTCATCAATGTCCTGGAGTTTTTTATCATGACACATTTATTCCAGTTGTCAAGCCTACTACCATTCGTCTTGTCTTAGTCTTATGGTTACTCATGGTTGGTTACTTCGTCGACTTGATGTGAACAATGCCTTTCTCCAAGGCCATCTTACAAAGGCCATCTTACAGAAGATATATTATGGCTCAGTCGCAGGGATTCATTGATCATGATCATCCTTATCATGTTTGCAAATTACGCAAGGCTATCTATGATCTTAAGCAAGCACCATGTGCTTGGTATCATGAGTTATGCTAGTTTCTTATCACCTTTGGCTTTGTGAACTCTCATGCATATTTCTTACTTTTTGTCTTCAACAACAGTGGTACCATGATCTATCTTCTTGTTTATGTTGATGACATTATTATTATAGTTGACAATGATGGGGCTGTATAAAAATTCATAACACTTCTTGCTTAACGTTTTTCTATCAAGGATCTTGGTCATTTCACTTATTTCCTTAGCGTTGAAGTTACTTCCCATCTACATGGCTCGCTTCTCTCTCAATGCCATTACATTATAAATCTTTTAGCCGCACACGCATGACAGAAGTAAAGCCAGTCACTACACCACTTGCTATTGCTCCAATTCTTGATCTTCACCCTGGCATAGCTCTTTCAAATCCATTTGAATAATGGACCATTATTGGAACTGTGCAATACCTATTGCTAACATGGCCTGAGATCGCATACGCAGTAAATAAACTGCTCAGTTTATGTATTGCCCCATCAGTGATCACTGGAAAGCTATAGAGCGACTATTACGGTATCTTTATGGGACCCCTACTAATGATCTTCTCCTTTATCAGTGATCTCCTGTATCACTCCATGCTTTTTCTGACGCTGATTGGGCAGGCAACAACGATGACTATACTTCTATTAGTGCTTATCTTGCTTACCCAGGTCACAACCTATCTCTTAGAGTTCGAAGAAACAACGGACGGTTGCCCGCTCCTCAACAAAAACAGAATATAGATCGATTGCTACTATTGCTGCAGAACTAAGTTGGATTTGCTCTCTTCTCACTGAACTTAGTGTTCCTTTATCTGTCCCTTTTATAATCTGCTGCGATAATGTTGGTGCTACAAATCTTTGTGCGAATCCAGTATTCCACTCATGTATGAAACATGTTGCTTTGGATTATCACTTCATTCATGAACAATTTAGAGTGGTGCGCTTCGCGCACGTATGAAACATGTTGCTTTGGATTATCACTTTATTCATGAACAATTCAGAGTGGTGCGCTTCGTGTTGCCCCTGCCTCATCAAAGGACTAGTTAGTAGATGCTCTCATAGAGTCTCTTTTGTGTGCTCATTTCCTTAATATCAAGATCAAGATTGGACCCTTCTCATGGAGTTCCATCTTGTGGGGGTATATTGGAGGAAAATAGTTAGATTTATCTATTTAATTATTTAGATTTGCTTATTTAAATATTTAGGTTTTAGTTTCAAATTTTGTCTGTTTATCTAGTTAGTTTATTTAATTTTTTAGATTTAAGTTATTCAGTTAGAATAACTATTGTAAACACTATATATATTCAGTTTCTCAATGGAAAAAGGCTATGCATCTTTTCCCGTCTAATATTCTTATATATTAACAACAATTATAATTAGTTTTTTAAAAGTTAATTAAGTCCAACCAGCGATCTAAATGGAAGCTAAATTTTTATTCAACTTAAATATCTGTATTTAAATGTAGAATTTCAGTTGTGTTATTAAATGAATTATATGTTTGAATAGTTTTGAGATATTGAACTACTGTAGTAGTTTTCACTTTTCGTCCAAGTCAATGAACTGCTTTGAGATATTTTGTATTCACCTTAAAAATGAAAGAGAAGCTGATTTAGGCACAACTTTTTAGCAACTGAAAAACTTTTTGCAGAAATAGTCTATTTGATAAAGTTTTTGTTTTTGTTTTTAATATGTAGAAAAATAAAATTAAAAGTTATGATTTTTTCTTAAGTGTTTGGGAATCATATTTTTAAAAGAGTTTATAAAGTTTTTGTTGTATATAATGAAGTTTGTAAATGTCTAATTTAAATTATGATATATATAAGTTTTAAAGTATATTCACAATAGTTTTTCGAAATTCATATCTTTATGAAGTTTTTATGCAAATTAATTTATGACATAACAGTAGTTAAAAACTACGTGTCGTTTAAAAAAAAGAGAAAAAAATAAAAAAAAAAATAAAAAAAGAAAAGTTTTGAAAATGACTGTTGCTTTGGTAGGTAAGCGAGTTCAAAATTTTGAACGGCAAATGATTTGGTAAACGACTACAAACTTCATCGGACAAGATACGTGGTCGTTTCTTAGAATTCATTTTAAACAGACAAAGGCATTGTTATGGTATGAGCTGTCAGGTGTCAACGACCATAGAATAAACGACAGGCAGTGAACCTCAAGCACTAAAAGCGACCTGTAGTTTTCATCCCAACTGCGGAAGAATGAATGAATGAGATTGAGGAAAAGGGTCTAATGGTTATTATATATTACTCGATAGTCCTTCCTTAGACCTCGAAATCCAATCGGAGAAATGGCGGCGGATGCGGGTGGGAGAGAAGAAGAATTTGTGTACAGAATCAGCACGGCAGAAGAGTGGGAAGAGTTTCAGAAATCAGGTTCTACTTTTGGCGGACTACTTGACAAGTCCTCTGCTTTCATCCATCTCAGCAATCTCTCTCAGGTACCCACCCCCAATTTCCTTTTCCTTTTTTTTTTTTTTTTTTTTTTTTTTTTGTTTATTTGTTTTCTCAGGATATTGCCTTAATTACATCCAAGTATCGGTAAATTAATCAAAATTGTTCCAAACCTTTTTTTTTTTTTTTTTTTTTTTGAGGTTTTAGGTACAGTCCACGCTACAGAATTTTTTCTTAAACACCAAGCAAGAGCTTTACCTCCTCCAAATTGACGCCAAGAAGGTATACTCTGTGCATCTTTCCTTTATTTAGACCATTGCCATTGCTGAAACTCTTTCAAGAACGTTTCTTTTGTTGTTAAGGGTTTGATTGGTTAGTTAGTTTGAGGTGAAATATTTTAATTGTAATAGTAAATTTTTTTGAATTTTCAGAAAAGATAAAAAACTTTTTTATAAGAAGATAAAAATTTTTTAAGAAAATAATAAAAAAAGGTACAGTTTGAATTGAAATGAGATGACCAATAAAACGCACCCTAAACTAAAGAACAATGCTTGGTTTTTGATACTTGATAGTTAATCATAGGAAATAAGCTGTTGTACTCTGATTTCCATTTGCTGGTTTGAAAGTGATAAGAATGAGTGAAAGATGATCTTGGTTGGACAAATCTTCATTAGCATTAATGGATCAACCAAACTATGGAGGCGATACTAACGACCGGTTTGGGATCAATTTTGCTTTGAATTTAGGGACTAAATTGTTCATTTAGTTCCTGAACTTTCAATCTAGTGCAACTTTGGTCCTTAAAATTTTTTCGTAACTGGAATGCTTATAAACTTTTAAAATGTTGCTATAATAGTCCTTTCCGTCAATTTTTGAACGGAATATGTTAGTAATTTGATCAAAAAATAGTGTTAACTATGAATTTCGTCAAAAAAATAACAAAAATGACTATTATAGCAACGTTTTTAATAGTTTATGGTCTTTCTAATCTCGAAAAAAAGAATAGGGAATACCCCTTAAATTATTAAAATGTTACTATAATAGTTATTTTTGTGAATTTTTAAGTGGAGTTTGTTAGTAATTTGGTTTAACAGATTTTGTTCAAAAATTAACGTAAAGTACTATTGTAACAACATTTTAATAGTTCAAGGGTATTCCAGTTACAAAAATAAATAAATAAATAAGGATTAAAGTTGCATAAAGTTAAAAATTCATCGACCAATCTAGTAATTTACTCTTGAAGTTAAAGGGTAGAATAAGTGAATTAAAGTTATAGTTTTTTCTATTTGTGTTTTGAGCCATATTTAAAAAAAAAAAAAAAAAAAAAAAAGGTGTTTAAGGGAACCAACATGAAATTTAACTTTAAATTAAGGCACAAAATTGGGAGAATTAAAGATCACCAAGTGATATTCATAGTACGCCACTACAAGATTTTAGATAATCTCGGGAAAAGATAATATTTAATAGAAGTCAAAATTTTCAAACTTTGTAGAGGGCCGAAGCACTTTTGGTAGGTTATCCAACACTGTCAGTGGCAGCATTTAGGGGTAAAAAGAGCTGAAAACAGCTTCTAGCATTTGAACAGAGGTTTAGTTGACTATAGGAAAGGTAGGTTTAGTTTTTGTGTTATTGTGAAGGTAAATATCAGGTTTCCAATGATTTGTTGCTTGCCTCATTTGCCTTTCCATATCATAGAAATTGTTACTATATATATATATATATATGTTGTAAGTTGTAACCTCAACATGTTGACGATGGATATGATGATTTGTCAACATGTGTATTCTTTGCAGCTTGGGGATGGATTGGTGTATGAAGTGGTGGATGGTTCCAACAGCTTCCCTCATTTCTACGGACCGTCTCGAAGCTTCCGTCCTCTCCCTTTAGATGCTGTTACAAAAGCAGAGAAGCTGTCTCTCTTGGATGGCCGATTTAGTTGTAGTTTGCTGGATTAATCATCAATTACATCTCACGGAGCTTCTTTTCTTGTTGGTGTTGTTTTTTATTTTTTTAATTTCTTTTTAGGTTTGTGGTATTGGTATCATTGGGATGACTGATGGATTGTCCTGTGTGGCAAATAACCTGTTATGTATCATTTTAATAACATTCTGGTACATTTGAGAATGTAATAAAGGAAGTGGTAGTGTTGAGACGATCATCGAATCCACGAGTCGCATATTCACTTGATATCAAATTATGAAATGGTGAAATTACTATTAATTCCCCAACTTTGCTAGCATTAGTCTTCCAGTTGAGAGAGAGAGAGGGAGAGAGAACAATTTCAGGAAGCAAGCATGTCATGTAAACTTTTTTATATTTTTTTTGTTTAATTATTTTGTCACTGATTAAAGATACATGTTTCCGAAAGCCATCGCATTGCGGGGATAGCTCAGTTGGGAGAGCGTCAGACTGAAGATCTGAAGGTCGCGTGTTCGATCCACGCTCACCGCATCCACACCTTTCTTTTCTTCTCTCTCTCTTTTTAATTATTAGATCCTGATTAAGGGTTTGTTTGGTAAAACATCTCATTTTAAACTAAACTGTACTTTTTCATCATAGTTTTTGTCCTTTTCCCAAAAAGTTTTTTGTTTTTTCTGAAAAAAATTTTTGTCTTCTTTAAAAAGTCAACAAAAATTACTATTACAACTAAAATATTTCAATTCAAACTAACATACTAAACAAACCCTAAACAAACCCTAAATTCAAACTAACATACTAAACAAACCCTAAATTTCTAGCACTCTCTCTCTCTCTTTAATTATTAGATCCTGATTAAACTATGAGAGAGAGATATTACAGCGACTAGCCACTACTGACAAGCGGCTTCAACTTGTATTTTTAATAGGTCCATAAGTTTTGTCTGTTTGATCCAGTGAATCTGCAACACTTTCACTGATTTCTTTTCTACCCTTATATATATATATATATATATATGATTAGTCGTTATTTGAAACATTATTCTTGATTTGCACACCCATGATCCATGACATGCATGGCCAAGATCAAGATATGATTGGAATAACAAACTTATTGATAACATATATATTTACTGATGTTATCACGGGTTCTTTGTTAAAACAGTACGGGGAAAAACAAAAAAAACAAAACAAAACAAAGGGCTCACAGGAAAGATACTGATGGAGGAGACTTATCACCACTTTCATAATAACTCCAAAGATTTTGGCTCATTTTGCACCTTCCACAAGTAGGTATGTCAGTTCATCACATGTACAACAAACACAACTCTATATATTCTTCCTATTAATTACTGACATTTCAAATTAAATAACTAGATAAAATAATAAGAGAAGAAAATGGTTCAAATACTTACTTATAGATGAGATGCCTTAGATTAAAATAAATTCAAACAAATTCAAAATTTCTAATAAAAATAATTATATACAAAATAATAACTTTTCTTAGTAGGAAATAATAGTTGTCCTCAACATTAATTACTGCGTGTGTACTCAGCACATGCTTCTTAGGGAACTGAACTGTTCTCTGCTTCCCTTTCTTTCATTTTGTTTTTCTCTTGTTTTTGTTTTTGGGAGCAATTTGCATTTGCTACGTTGTGGTGTATATAAAAAGGCTAGAGGGTTGTGGTGATTCAATGAGGATGAAGTTAAATAAGACACATTAGAATGGAAACCATATCATTCTATTAAGGATGGGAATTAAGGAGAGAAGCTTTTTGAGTTTCTCTCTTTGTTATGCATTTGTATTAATGTCACTCGGTTCTTTTTCTCTCTTTGCCAATTCTCAGTGCAATAGAAAGCCAGTGGTTTTCAACTTTGGGGACTCCAATTCAGACACAGGGGGATTCTCTCTTGGATCCGGATTCACCTTTGGACATCCCACGGGCCGCGCCTTCTTCCACCGTCCGACCGGCCGGTTGTGCGATGGCCGTTTAATGATTGATTTCCTTTGTAAGTTTGCTCTTAACTTCACTTTGCATTGGTCAGTTTTTGCTTCTAAGCTAGAGATATGATTAGTGATTTGCTTTGCATTGCTTGCTCTTAGAGTTATTTCATGTTCTACGTGGTGCACATACCTTACTTGGGCTTTTGTTGAACTTTCATGAAGACCCAATTCCTCAAAGCCATATGGCTGAGTGGGCAAAGCCCGTATTTACGAATCAAAAAAAAAAAAAAACCCCCACTTTTTGGAACATGACTTCGAACTGGATTTTGGGAATCTAAATTTGATTGGTAATTGAGAGAGAAAAAAATGAGTATGACACTGGTTTCGTAAAATGGAAAATTTTTTACTTTGAATAGTGATTCCCGTTAAGAAGAGCTCTTAATTTGGCAGGATAAAATAAAAATTAAAAAATAAAAAGAAACCTCAACGAGATGTGCAGTTTTATATCGTTAATTATATTTGCATCAAGTCTCATTTATTCATATTTAAAAAAAAAAAAGTTATAAGGTACTATGTGGTTTTTTTTTTGTGCTTAATCTGAGGGACAAGGTTGAATTTGCTTCTGTGACTCTGATGATTTCTTTTAGAAATCAATGCATATGTATCTTTAAGCTCATGTTATTGTCATTTAAAAACTTTTAAAAAAATCATTTTAACTGAGCAGTTTTTTCGATATATATATATATATATATATATTGATTTGAAGGTGAGAGTTTAAATATGGACTACTTGACCCCATACATGCAATCTTTGGGGCCAAACTTCACATATGGAGCAAATTTTGCAGTCAGTGGTGCCTCTACCCAACCCGAACGCAAACCTTTTAATTTGGACGGCCAAATTCGTCAGTTCCTTCAATTTCGTACTCGTTCTCTTGAGCTAATATCAAAGGGTACAGATATATTTTCAACTTCTTGTTGTAATATCATCAAAGACAAAAAATAATAATAAAAATAAACGAACCTGTTCAATATTGTACAGTAATTCAGGAAAGTTATTTCATGTATTAGTGATTGCATTTTATTTTTCTATATATATAGGTTACAAAGATTTGGTTAGGGCTGAAGAATTCAATAACTCACTCTACACACTTGACATTGGACAAAATGATCTAGCTGCTTCATTCACTTACCTTTCTTATGCACAAGTAATTGACAAAATCCCGTCCTTCATTGCCGAAATCCAAACTTCAATTCAGGTAAAATTCTAAGAATATATATATATATATATATTGACGAAGTTCCTATGTTTGTGTTTATATTGTAATTATATGTATCTTTGAATATTATGAACAGACCTTGTATCAAAACGGAGCAAGGAACTTTTGGGTACACAATACCGGGCCACTAGGCTGTTTGCCTCAGATTCTGTCAACAACGAGCCATAATGCGAGTGATATTGACAACTATGGATGCATTCAATACATGAATGAAGCTGCAAAAGAATTCAATAAACAACTATTCTCTCTTTGTGAAGAACTGAGATCTGAAATGAAGGATGCGACCATTGTACATGTTGATATCTACTCCATCAAATATGGCATCATTACCAGTCCTTCGATATATGGTATGTCACTATCCATCTTATAATACAGCAGTCACAGAACTAGAAATTTTTTTTTTTTCCCGGTGCAAGTATAATAGCAAAAAAATGTGTAATACTTTGAAATATGAGTATGAAACACGTGCCTCTATTGAATTGTGTCACACTAATTACAAGTAGGGCATTATAAATTGACTATAGTATCGGCTTGGCTGTTGATTAATTTAAGGATTTTTCTGGTGGTGTTTTTGTTTTTGAAATAGGATTCGAGAATCCGTTAATGGCGTGTTGTGGGTACGGAGGGCCGCCTTACAACTACAAACTCAACCATGCGTGCGGTGTTCCTGGTTTCAACGTTTGCGATGACGGATCAAAGTTCATAAGCTGGGATGGAGTTCACTATACAGAGGCTGCCAATGCAGTTTTTGCTTCAAAAACACTCTCCACGAATTACTCTACTCCTCCACTTCAGTTCCAATATTTTTGTAACACCTAAAACAATAACATTTGCCCTCTAGTAATCTAGAAAACTACATGTTGTTTCTCCTACTTTATCATTAATTATTTTATCAATGTGTCTTTGCAGATGTGGTGCAGCAATAATAATAAACTTTGTTCTTTCTTTTTTATTTTTATTTTTTTTCTAATTTGTATTTTATTTTCTTTCGGTTTGGCCGAGACAACTAAGCAGATAGTAGTTGTAATAGTTTATTTTACTGTTTTAATATATAGTTGTGGCGCCAAACAGGATGTCCATTTTCCGACGCAGATACCCTGGTTGTAGGGTGCGACAAGTTGGGCCAAACTAAAATAAATTTGCTTTTGAAGGACGTACTGAACAAATCAAACTTTAATGGATCATGGTATCTGCACATTCTCTTAAGTTGGTTTTTTTTTATTTTTATTTTTTAATGCTTTAATAAAGTAGCACTACTACTGCAGAAAGCAGAATATTCTCATGACAATAACATTCAAGTCTATAATCTGTGTGTTTCGGCATGATTTTGGTGGGTACAATATTGATTATTATCCGGTAATTAAGCTTCACAGGAGGAATATCATATATATCATGGTTTGTTCTTTACATATACAAAAAAAGATGTCTTAAATTCGACAATTGGATAAATTCACCAGTTGTAACTTTTTATTTATTTAAAATCATGTAACTAGTAGATTTACATAGAATTTTATATAAAATTATTTATAACACAGTATACTATACTTAGAATTATTAGTACAAAGCATATATATAATTAAAAAATGTTACATTTAAATCAACTGATTAATTGGGATATTAACATTAAAAATAAGTTACAGTACTGTTTATAAAAGTGTTAGATATAAAACTATAAAGACGCGTGTGTGTATTCATTACATTGTGAAAAAGAGACTTGGACTGCTTGAGCTAGTGGTTGAGTTTGGAGTACCTTAGAGATGATTATATTATAAGCATTATCAAGTTTCTTTTTTTATTTTTTTTATTTTTAATAATTATTGGAATATTATCAAGTTAGAATCATGGAGTGGAAGATGTTAGATCGCGTGATTGAGATGTTCTCGCAAACTAACAGTGGCCTGTCCAAAGAAGTTATAATTATTATCTAGGTGAGAAAAGCATAGACTAATGGAGTACCTCTCTATCTTGTGTTTGGATGGATTTCCTATTTTAGTCCGTCTATATTATAAGAGATTAAAATTGAAGTTATTTTCATTAAATTTAAAATCTCTCATTCGATTTATTTATTTATTTTTATTTTCTCTCATAATCCAACAATTATAGATCTCGAAATGCATGCATGAATCATCTTACCTCTATCAATTCATCCATTTTTCTCTTCTACGTTCCAATTAAGCTCTGGATCAAAGGTAAGGACCATTTGATGTTCTTCTAATTCCGAGAGACCTAAAGTTTTATTATATTATCTTTTACCATGAACATTGTGTGAATTGACTGAATATATATATATATATATATTTTAAACTCAAGGTGAGTCGAACAAGTTGCAAGAAGTTGTGTGGTCAAATTTGATATATATATATATATATATATATATTTTTTTTTTTTGGCTAAAAGCTGAACCACGTGGACTAGTTGGAAATCGTGAAATTAGAGTGCAAAAGGGTTTTGGTAGGATGGAGTACGCCCAAAAACAGTCATACGCATCAAAGAAAGTAGAGAACCTACCCACTAGTGAAATTTGGTTTATATATAAGATCGAGCACTTTATTGACAGGTGGTTATTTAATTTACCTCACAATTCTTCACTAATGAATAATCATTAAACTCATTGTGCCAGACAAAATCATTCGAATGCAACCCTCCATTCACATTATAAGGAAAAGTAAAGGATAATTTGTATTTTTCTCTATAAAGAAAAGAATATGCGCCTATTTATTTGTTTGAAAGCTGTGATACCTGGGACACCAAAAAAAAAAAAAAGAAAAGAGGAGCGATTAAATAGAATTCGCCAAAACAAATGGTAATGACCTTAAAAAGTAATTAAAAGTACTCTCCATAAATAATAATTTAACTTAAAGCTTTGGATTTGGAAAAGGTCTAAAAGGAACAAATTTATGCTATACTTTTACATCGTGGAAGGTCTTTGTCATGATCATGTGGATACATAAATTCAAGGCCAATAATTCAACAAAAGAAATCAAATCAAAACAAAACAAAACCAAAAAGAAAAAGAAAAAAGTATGTCATGCATTGAATAGCCAATTGGCGTGCGTACTCCGTGCACAATAATACAAATAAAAAAAATAACAAAAAAAAAAGAGAAAAAAATATAGCACTCATTCTTTTTTTTTTCCTTTTCTTTTCTTTTTTTTAATGAGCTATCTCTACATGTTCTTGGATTTACATTATTATTCCTTCTTTTTTAAGGGGTAAAGAGCATCTTCTGGGAACCCCCTATAATTTTCTTTTTAATTATATATAAATCGATCAATTGGGGTTTCTAAAATAATGTAGTAAAGTCCAAATGGGGCCATGTTTATGTTGTACTAGTTCACAAGTTGAAAAATTAAATAATCATCCTATAAAGCTGCAAAATGATTAGAAGTTAGTATGATAAAGAACGAGAAAGACGGTGTAGGCGCCAATATTTAATAGGAAGTGGAAACATCGTTAAATTATATATATATATAGCTAGTATATAATAATTAAGGTGAACATATGTGTGTGTATATAAATATTAATTAGCTAGCTAGGACACTTTTTCCTTCATTATGGGTGAAGAATCCCTGATATTATTGTATTCAACTATCCCACTTAGAGACTGCATCAACAAGCAAAAAATTTCTTCGTAGCACTTAATGAATTGCGATCCAAGCAGGGTGTTTGGCACACCAACTCAAAACACTTATCTCAAAATTTTTTTTATCTTTTTCCCAAAAAGTTTTTGTCTTTTTCTCAAAAAATTTTTTGTCTTTTCTGAAAATTCAAAAAAATTTATTATTAAAACTTAAAAATCTCAATTCAAACTACTCCACCAAACACCCCCACATGAATGTTTTTTGATACCTTTGAATCTAGACGTACAAATTATTGGGTACATTTGATTTTATCTACGTATATATATCTCTATTTATTCATTTAATTTTTGTTTTTTTTTAAAGAGAATTATATTCTAGACATTCCATAAAAATCTTTTGGGTCGATTGTGAAAAACATATATTAGCACTATTTCAAATGGTTTGATCATAATAAGGGGAAACCTAACACCGATCACACCAATAAATTCTAATAAAGTGCATAAATAGGTAAAATGTACATAAAGTTTTAACAAAGGGAAACCAAAATGGTACATTAACTATCAAGACTACATATATGACTCTTTTAATAATACCTTTATAATTGATGAAAAAACTCGACAATTGATTAGATCAAGTAGCCTATAGTTAGTGTAGATCATGCTTATTACATAAAACTAACTCTAACGAAATAGATATATAATCAAAATCAATTTTCAAAGAATATGCAGACAACCTCCCTTGTTACAAAACAAAACAAAAAAACACAAGGACAAACACAAAGTTTCCTTACGTACGTGATCTTCTTTTTTGCATCAGCACTAGTACTCTTTTTTCTTTCTTCGATATTGTTAAATATTATAGCTGTTGTTCGAATGAAAGTGACGAGGATGATAGAGCATATATCAATTAAAATAATAATAATTAAGATTAATTAAATATGTCCTATAATAGACTAATGTATTTTTCCTCTTGTCATCTACCTTTGCCTTTCCAATGTATAATGCCAACAACAACTCATGCCAAGTTACCAAGTAGTTATTACTTAACGGTGTTAATATTGAGACTTGAGAGCTACATCTATATACTTGAACTCCCCCCACCCCGCGCAAAAAAAAAAAAATATATATATATATATGTATATATATATATAAATAAAAAAAAACAAATCTTCAGGGAAAAAACAAAAAAACTAGAGAAAAGAATGCTTTAGATTTTCGTTGAATTAGTCTTATTTTATTCACTAATAATTTTATATTAAATAACGTGGGCTAACTTTACTAATATCTTCTGTGTTTTGTTGAAATAAGAGAGACATTTCCTTGATTAAAAAAAAAAAAAGGGTAACACCCTTGATGATCATAACTCGGTTAAGTTTATATATAAAAGGATGAAAAAAACGCCCAATTGATTTCACCCACTAATAAAAGCAGACTAATGATCCGTTTATCTTATAGGTCTCAGTACATTTCAAACAGTTTTTTTATAGTGTTATTTGTCACAAAAGTTTAGATTTCTTGTCAAATTTTCTTTACAAACGTGATGTGAAACAAGCGGACTCTAAATCTAATAAGCCCTTGATTTTCTTAGATTTAAAAGAAAAATCACTAAAAAGAGCAGTCGCCAACATCAATTAAATTATGTGCATAAGCATAAAAGGAATAATTTTAATCCTTCTCCTATAATTAGAATGAATATTACAATTATAAGTATGTAAAACTCTAACAAAAGAAGCATATACAAAAATCTCCTATCAAGTAAAAAAGTGTGTAAAATTAATCAGTCTCATATTTTGTGGCTAAACTAGTAAAATGGTAATTTTTCATCCATAGACACAGTACTTGGGAACGGTTTCAGAAGCAGGCATTTTGGAATTTTAAAAGTATTTAACGGTCAAACATATATTTTCCGTCATGACGGTCGACTACCGAAGAGCTGTAATTGTTATTATTATTATTATTATTTTTTTGAAAATCAAAGAGTGTTGATGTTATTAATTGTTTTGGTCAAGCAGGAGCAATGGTTAATATTTCCACAAAACACAAAAAGTACCAGCATATATTTAACCCTTCTTGAACTGAAATTTGTTAACTTAGAGCTTCCTAATTAACCATAAATGAGTGAGACCAACTAGTCTTTTACCTATCGAAATAACTAACACATTTAAAATAAGATGGTTTCTAACACGAAAATTTTTAATTAGGATATACGCAACTAAGGTTATAAAGACGGAACTAATAAAAGAATCAAGATCCATGAACCAGCTGATCATGACAATGAGGTCAAACTAATTAATAATCATCTCGGCTACCAATCTAATTTTTTGATCCAGGATAATATATATATATATATATCTATAATCAATTAATTAATTTATCAATTTCATCGTTGGAAGCTTATGCATGGTAGCTAGGCAAAACGAAAACATGTCTACGCATCGCATAGATCGATTAATTATAAAACAGACTGGCATAGTCATGGAAATAAAAAGTTTCAAAAACATATATCCTTAAAAGATAAATATGAGACCACTTTTTGCTGAAAAAAAGGTGTATACCTCCCCCTTAACAATTTCAAATCAACGGAATCTGTAATACCATTTAAAATTTTTTTTAAAAATAACCTAGCTCGCCATCTCTATTTTCTTTTCTTTTTTCTTTTTTTAATTACATTTATGCTACGTCAATATTTTAATTAAAAATAGAAAAGTAATATAAAAGGTCAACTTACAGGTTGTCGTCATGGGCATGGCATGTCTGTAATTTACGAGGTTTACATATAATCCTATATATATATATAGGGTGCAAGCACGCCTGCAAATTGTTTGATTCTTATATTAACTTTATTTGTCAACTAAAAGCTTATTGATTAACTAATGATATCGAGTCCAATCACTAGTTTTACCCATTCATTATGCAAGTTGGAACATTCGAATTAATATCGTTTGTTATATGTAATTATATAGGCAGAATGTGTATACTTTGCACACATGCCTAATTGAGTTTCAGTTACGTATTGGCCAACGAGGAAAAAAAACAAAAAACAAAAAACAAAACAAAAACAAAAACCTGCAAAGAAAAGGGAAAAAGAAAGGAGGAGAAAAAAGTAAACAGCAAATGAAGATAGAACTATGAGGACTGAGCTGGTCAAACTAATTAAAAATCATTTCGGCTAAGTATATTAACTTATTTTTAATCCAAGACTTTATATTAATCCTTTCGTCACCCACATTTTTTTTATTTGAAAGGTTGGAAGCCAACGCATCGTATGGAGTTTATAGGCACTGGACACCCGCTTTTATCAATTTAAAACAAACTTACAGATCTTGAATTTGGTATCTAAGATCGTCAGGACGCGTTTACCAAATATATAGAAGCATAAAGAAATATAACATGATTATAGAAATAAAAAAAGGTAAAATCAAAAATGATTTTGATTCGCTTTCTAGTGTTTACCATATATTAGGAGAAAAATTAAAAATTTATGACAAAGTTCCATTGGCATGGAAGATTGCACGTGAACATTTCAATCCAACTCTTAACAGATCATCGTTGATTTGAGAGGCAGCGCTGTACAACACTTTTTTATAGTCAAAGGATAATGCCTAAAATTAAAAACTTAAGAGATAACTTATTATTTTTGAGGTACGAGCTCACCATCGATCTCCTTTCTTCCTCATAAAAAACTTATAAATTTCTGAAAATTTAAAGGGAAAGTGTCATTTCCTGTGAATTAAAAAAAAGGGTGTGTTTGGTGTATTGATTTGGAATAAAATTTTTAAGTTAGAGTTCAGTGATGGATCTAGCCCCCACTCAAATTTTTTTGTTCTTTTAATTTTTCCCGAAAAATTTTATAATTGTTATAGTTTGCCCCCCACTAAAAATAAAAAATTCTCATACAATCTTTACTTTGCTCTCACTAAAAATAAAATTAAAAAATTCACATAATCCTTACTAAAATTAATTTTATTAAAAAAAGTTTGAAATTTTATTGTTTTGTCCTACTAAAATTAAAAATTCTCACATAAATCCACTAAAATTAAAAATTCTCATATAGTCTCCACTAATTTTTATTTTACATTGAAAAAAATTTGGAGTATGCTCTTACTGAAATATATTTCTAGGTTCATCTTTGTTGGAATTGGTTGACTTTTAAAAATTTATTAAAATTTATGTATTTTTTTTAAAAGACAATAATCAGAATTTTTGAGTCCAAAACATGAAGTCCAAAAACAAGCTAGTTTAATTTAATGCAAAATGGGAGCAGATATAATATAAAAAGGTAAACTAACTACGGCTAGAGGTGTGTACTTTTTCATCAGCATTAAAAAAAAAAAAAAAAAAAAAAAAAAAAAAAAAAGCTTGTCGTGTGGTCTCGGTGGCAATGGGTTGTATTGTATGGTTTGTAATTTACGAGGTTTAACGTAGAATGTACATAATCCGGTGAAAGCAGGTGTAGTATACTCCCGTCACTTTGCGTGATCCGACAGAAACGATCCATTGTCTGAGGACTATCAAACACCATCAATGGGGTCCAGCAAATGTGTGGTGCTGACATGGCCGCAGCTGATTGATTGGGACCACAGAGGGTCAGACGAAATGAAATATAATGCAGGTTAATATAATTTTGAACTGCCAGGCGTGTAATTAAATGATAGTGAGGTAATTCACTACTTTCCATTTCATGTATACATATATATTTACCATCCCCTTTCCTTCTGACCCGCAATTCCTGTCTCCACCAAATCTACCTCCCTCTCTCCTCCCTCTTCTGTAATTATTCTGCGTGTGTTTATATTTATATATATATATATATAAACTCTTTTTAACTTTATTAAGGCTTATATATATTTGTACCTATCATTTCTCTTTTCTCACACGTTGTTCTCCATTGTCCTGCTCTCTACTTGGTGACCAAAATCCTTTTTCCTTTTGATCAATATTACTATTGGTATAAACAAGTATCTATTTACGCATCATATCTGAACTTGTTTTACAAGTGCCCAGATCGATATGTAAGTTGTTTGTTTATCCATGATCAACTAGCTTCTGTTCATCAAATGGCAACTTATTCCTTATTTAGAACTACTGTAACAACTCAGGGACATCCGTAGAGAGAGTTCTTTTTTCCTTTCAGTGTTACCAATTTGCAGAAATTAAACTTGAAGAATATAGGTAGAAAGCCATGGAAGAAACATTTGTACCTCTTCGCGGGATCAAGAATGACCTTAGAGGAAGATTGTTGTGCTACAAGCAAGACTGGACTGGCGGTTTTAAAGCAGGCTTCAGGTAATGTTTTTGTTAATTTGTTGAAATTATTGGTTAATTGAGAGATTTAGATGTATAAATACACATGTTTTATTTATCATGATGCAGGATTTTGGCCCCCACCACATACATATTTTTCGCTTCTGCAATTCCGGTGATTTCATTCGGCGAACAACTTGAGAGAAATACTGGTATTGGACACTTTTCTTTCAAAAGACTAAAAGCAGGCTTTAGATCTGTTTTAGAATATTCTATAAAACAAAGTAAAAAGTACTTTAATCCCCTTTCACGTTACCATTATGATCTTGATAATTAACGTCAATTTGATGATGCGCAGACGGAGTTTTGACGGCCGTTCAAACCTTGGCATCGACAGCGCTTTGTGGGATCATACACTCGATTGTGGGAGGTCAACCTTTGCTGATCTTAGGAGTTGCAGAGCCTACTGTGATCATGTACACATTCATGTTCAATTTCGCTAAAGAAAGGCCAGACCTTGGTCGCAATCTGTTTTTAGCCTGGACTGGATGGTCAGCGTTGCTAATTTCCCAACTTCATATTCCATGATTTCCTATCTTTTTCTTCCATATTCTCTTTTGTATAGCGTCTTTGACTTTAACAGATTATTTTTAATGCATCAATCATAGGGTATGTGTATGGACAGCACTTCTGCTGTTCTTACTAGCTGTATTGGGAGCGTGTTCCATCATCAACCGATTCACTCGCATCGCCGGTGAACTGTTTGGTCTCCTGATTGCCATGCTCTTTATGCAACAAGCCATTAAAGTAAGAATTATACTTGAAATTAAGCCCCTCTTTTGGATCCTCATCTTGTGAAATGTCAAAGTTAATTAAATGATTCACGTCGTCATTTTCTACTTGTCATATGCTTGACTTTTCGTCGCTTTTTTTTTTTTTTTTTTGGTCTCTTTCGATTACTGTGTGCACAGGGAGTTGTGGATGAGTTCCGCACACCAAAACGAGAAAATCCAAATTTAACAGAGTTCATACCTTCATGGAGGTTTGCAAATGGGATGTTTGCTCTGGTTCTGTCATTTGGCCTTCTGTTCACTGGCCTGAGAAGCCGAAAGGCAAGGTCTTGGCGTTACGGGAGTGGTAAGAAGTCCAAACCAAAGCCTTTAACAAAAAAAAATAAAAAAAAATAAAAAAATCAAAAAGGTAGAAAGACATTTTAAAAATTGAAATAAAGCCTTTTGAGTGATTTTATTTGGACAGGTTGGCTGAGAAGCCTAATAGCAGATTATGGTGTGCCACTGATGGTTCTAGTGTGGACGGGCGTTTCATACATACCTGCGAGCAGTGTTCCGACAGGGATCCCAAGGAGGCTCTTTAGTCCTAATCCGTGGTCACCCGGTGCATATGACAATTGGACCGTGGTTAAGGCACGTTTTTTCCTCTTTTTTGTTTCTGAATAATACGACAACCGAATGATGCTTGAAAATATTGACAACAGGACATGCTAAATGTTCCGGTGCTCTACATAATTGGAGCATTCATTCCGGCGACGATGATAGCAGTGCTGTACTACTTTGATCACAGTGTAGCATCCCAGCTTGCTCAACAGAAAGAGTTCAATTTGAGAAAGCCATCATCTTACCATTATGACTTGCTGCTTTTGGGCTTTCTGGTACATATATTTTTGCAAATTAGTTAAGGCGAAAACTCCTTTCTTAACATATAGTAGTTCCTCCATGGATCTAACATCTTTTTACTTTCTCAACTTATTAACTTATTAACATATAGTTAGTTCCTCCATGGATCTAACATCTTTTTACTTTCTTAACTTATTAACGTGTGCAGACCTTACTTTGCGGTCTTATCGGAGTTCCACCATCGAATGGAGTCATCCCACAGTCGCCAATGCATACGAAGAGTTTGGCCACTCTTAAACACCAGGTAATGAAGTCTATTTCAGCCGAAGATTCTTGCCTTCATCTTGTTTTGATTAATTACCATTTCTTCTGGTTGTTTGTCCTTTTTTTTTTTTTTCTCTCGGATTAACGTTAATAATTCTGTTTTGCAGTTGCTCCGCAACCGGCTTGTCGCCACAGCACGCAGGAGTATGAGAAAGAATGCCAGCTTAGGACAGCTCTATGGGAATATGCAAGAAGCCTATCAGCAAATGCAGACTCCTCTGATATACCAAGAGCCCTCTTCTCGGGTATTCTATTAGTTTCGTTGTAAACTCGGTTGATTGGGTATTGAAAGAAGTAAATAATATTTTGACACAACTGATCATCAGCAGGGACTGAAGGAACTAAAAGAAACAACAATACAAGCAGCTTCAAGCATAGGAAACATTGATGCCCCGGTCGACGAGACAGTGTTTGATGTGGAGAAGGAGATAGATGATCTGTTGCCAGTTGAAGTGAAGGAACAGCGTCTCAGCAACTTGCTTCAGGCTGCCATGGTCGGAGGATGTGTTGCGGCCATGCCTTTCCTTAAAAAGATACCGACCTCGGTCCTCTGGGGCTACTTCGCCTTCATGGCCATTGAAAGCCTTCCCGGTAACCAATTCTGGGAAAGGATCCTATTGCTCTTCACTGCACCAAGCAGAAGATACAAGTAAATCAATTTCCCTGAATCCAATTCTCTCTCTTTTATCATTCATTTCTTTTTTCCAGTTTCCAATTCTCCATGTAGATTCACAACTTGATCTCCTGCAGGGTCCTCGAGGACTACCATGCCACTTTCGTCGAGACGGTGCCGTTCAAGACAATTGCCGTGTTCACAATCTTCCAAACAATCTACCTGCTCATATGTTTTGGACTGACTTGGGTCCCAATAGCTGGGGTCATGTTCCCACTGATGATCATGCTTTTGGTTCCGGTAAGGCAGTACTTCTTGCCTAAGTTCTTTAAAGGGATTCATCTTCAAGACCTCGACGCCGCAGAATACGAAGAGGCGCCAGCTTTACCTTTCAATCTCGTAACGGTAATTCATTCCATTTCCACACAAAAGTAATGATCAGATAATTTTAACAACAATTGGAATTTTAAACCTGCTTTTGGACACATTATGTCATAGGAGATTCTAAATTAAGTGATCGACACAGAATCCAAACTAAGATCTTGAAGTAGTCGTGATATAAATGATTCGATAAAATTAAATTGAAAACAGGAGGCAGAGATAGGCGCGGGGGCTTCCCATGCAGGGGATGGAGAAATTCTAGATGAAGTAATCACCAGAAGTCGGGGAGAGTTTAGGCACACGAGCAGTCCCAAGATCACAAGCTCAACGTCAACACCTGCAAATGCACCTAAAACAAGCTTCGAGAGCCCGCGTCAGTCATACAGCCCTCGCCTTGGCGAGATAAGAGGAGAGCCAAGCCCTCGTTCCGGCGGAAGAGGACCACACAGTCCAAGGCCGCCATCTGGTCTTGGCAAGAGTCCTCTTAGCTCTAGTTCCACCCCAAAATAGGAGTTGGGAGTGTTAAATTCATGCATAAAGTTTTAGTGCTACACCAAGCTTGCTATATTGTCCTACGTTTTGTTTTTAGCACTGTTTTTATTTTATTTTATTTTTTTGATTTTAAATCTTTTCTTTTTTTGTGTATTGGCTTCTCTGTAAAAATTCCTTTGTTGTAACAAATCAATATTAGTGCCATTAATCTTGTCATATATGTGATTCCTTCTCCTATATACATAGTCGTATTTTTCAATTGCTTCTTGTAAAAGAAACTAAACCGTAATTGTCAAGGTGTTGTCACGTGCGGTCTTCTTTTCCTTTTCTTTTTTTCAATGTGGCTTTAATAAGTGCGTCCACATTTGGTTGTCCAATAAAAAAGGGATACCGAAAAAAGACATGTATACAAAAAAAAGTAGCAAAGTACCCTTACTAATTATGACTATAAAAGCTATGGTCTCAAGTCTAGTGTCGTTTCATTGATACGGTTGGGATTGAGATTCATCATGTGCTGCATTTATCCACGCGCCTCACTATATATATATATATATATAATGCTGTGGAAAGTCTTAAAGTTGACATGTCATATGAAGTTTAGACAAAGACACGGAATTATGCATTCGATCGGCTTGTATCATTAAAAAGTTGACACCAGAAAAAGAAGAGGCATTTGGTATGTCGCGAAAGGAAAACAAAAAACAAAAAAACATAAAAACATAAAAAAAAAAAAAAAAAGGAAGACGAAAAGTAGTGGAACTCATTGGAACAAAGTTCTTCAAAATCATCATTGAAGTGAAATGAATCTATATAAATAGAGCATATAGAAATAGGGACTCATGAGTAGAGGAGAAAAATGTGGTGACTCTGTTCATACCATTGACATATGGGTCCCAATGAAGTGGGGGTTAATTCTTCATGTCTCTCATAAATGCTTATAAGAGAACTTGGTAGTGATGTCCCTTTCTAATGATTTCAGAATCTCTGTCCTTCTTTATAATTCAGTGGGTATCTCTCCCAATATTATTTTAACTTGCTCCAAAAGTTATTTAAAAAAAAAAAAAAAGAGTAGCTTTATCCATCACACAATGTGATGGCTCAATCGACGATGTGATACATTCGTTGACCATCTACAGTTTGGGGTGATATTGCTGCCAAATTTATTTCATCATTTTCTGCATGTCCGTTTGCAAAATCATGCAATAGTATTGACTGGCTCTCTAAATTTACGCTGCGTCTTCGTATACATATATATATATATATATATATATTTTAAATAAATGGCAATGATGATTAAAATCGATAAATACATCAAGATATTTTAATTAGATCGGCATCTCATTATAATAGATATTCTTCTCTTAATGAGATTGGGTCTATATATATTATGCTGTATATCTGCAGGGTAAGAAAAATGAATACAATAAAGCCAGTTAAACGTAAAATTCTCACCCTTTGATGATATGCTTCCCAACAAAATGAAATCATGCGTTTTATTGACGATTGAGCTGTGATATTGATGTGAAAATATAGGGTTTTCTTAAAGCTGAAAAGAAGAGAATAGTGTCATATATATATATATATATATATATATTATATATGCAGAGCTAGGCAATTATTCTAGGGAGCTATGTATATAATATGAATAACTTTATTAGGTAAAGTGAACGGGCATCATTTTTTCATTGATCACAATCAAATAATAAAAAATATATGTTTGGCAACAAAATTATTAGTGTCGACATTGCCATTATTCGAAATGAAGACAATTAATTAACTTCGTCTGTTGAACCAAATCATATTAATGAAAATATATGATCAGAAGCACGAGGAGTACTACTACTGATCGATATCCTCCATTAATCAAGAAAAATCATTGATTCTTTTTTTAATTTTGTACTTTTTAATTTTTATTTTTATTTAATAAATTAACTGATAATTTAGTGTCATATGAGAGTTTTAATCATGTCGAGATATGTTAAACTTTTCTGATATCAGTTTTTCACTTTTTTTTTTTGGGTAAATGTGCCAAAAAATGGATATCTTTTTCTATTAAGTACTTGAATAATATAAATATAAATATAAATAATAGAACTTAAATAGAGCAAATATAAATTTTTAGTTATTACACATGCGATCCGTGCACAATATTGGAAGAAGCGATCAAAGAAAAATTTAGGACTTCAATGGAAACAAAATTAATCAGTAACCATATCTTATGAAACATAGATAAGAAATAACTAAAAGAGCTAATCTATAACTGCCTAAAAGAACTTGACAATATATTTCGTTGTTCTTTCTGCGCTAATTGCATTTCTTCTTCTTTTTCTTGGTGGTAGTTGGAAGCATTTCATGATTGCTTGTCCTCCGCAAGATCTACCCACTTGAATGATATGGGGTCCAAGTTGATTTCATTCATTAATTTCCAATTCGAGTTCTTGTTTTCTCCTATAATGATGGTAATGATGGTGTTTTGGGCTCCAATATAAAGTCTGAAATTGCACTGATTTTTCTCTTGATCGTGATTTTTTGTTTCATCAATATTAATGCACTCGTTTATATTTATGTTTAACTTCTTCTTCTTCTTTTTAAGCCCCTTTCCATCGTGTATTAAACTTTCTCATAAACTTTATCTTTATCGGAGTGGCTGTTGATCAAAATCTTATTACCATTACTATTACGTTTTAAAATTCGAGACTGCCGATTAAATCTAGCTAGAAGGCACTGCTAAGGGCAAAAATGAGCAGTGTTATATAAACTCTAATCTTTAATTTTTTAGTATTAATGTATATGATAATAAGTTGTCATTTTTTTACTAATAACATCATTTTTTTTAATTAATACAGTAACCATTTAAATTTTATATTAATAAAATAATGATTACTGACGTACAAGTTTGTATTGAAAACCTGAACTCTTTTTTTTTTTTTTTTATTTTTTTATAATAATTTTATTATAGAAACATTCAAAAGCTGAACTTATAATAGACGACAGACGTCAGTAGCATTATTCGGAAAAATAAAAATGAAAACCTTCAAAATTTTCCAAACAAAGATAGATGAATAGTTTCACGGACCAATTCCTTGATTCAGCTGATTCTAACGCAAATTCAAGCTTCCAAACAACTTACTGATGGAAATCCTAGAATGGCCAAACAACACGTACGTTATGCAGATGAGCTCAAGTGGCACCCTTAGAGGGAAAAATAGTAATATTTGTTATAATACTTTGTGACTTATTATCACATAAATACTTAATAATATTCTAAAACTGGCAGGTACCAAAACGAGATTCATTATTTCTATTTTGTTAAATGACAGTTATTTTATTTTATTAACATTTATACATACGATGATACATACGTATTATAGTAATATTGATAAACTTCTCATATTCAAAATGACATAATTAGAATTCTTGAAAAGCTGTAATGACAAATAATCATGTTAAGGTTTCTTTATCTTTTTGTCACGGAGTGCGTAACAGCGTGCATATATTTATATATCTATATGCGTATTTATATATGTGCAATGTTTTCGGTCGGTGAAAAAGTGCGGTACACTGTTTAAACGCACAGTTTTTGTGATGGAGATCAATTCAGAATTGGACATGATACCATATTTTTCTGGAGAATTCACCAAATATGTGTGTGTGTGTGTGTGTGTATATTTTTTTTTTTCTGGTGAGAAATGCTAGCTTAGCAATGCCAACGGGCCAGAATATCTCCTTGTCACGAAAATAATATAAATGAAAGGATAAAATAAAATCAGATTGTTTTTTTTTTTTACTTTTGCTTGCCTACCCAATCTCTTTCCCTTTTTTTTTTTTTTCTAGCTAATCCCCTTTTGCTTTCGCTGGTTAATGATTTGCAATATGACATTATTCATTATACTTTATTAACAAACCACACAAAAACTCGTGATTGAGTGATAAGGTGAACGAGATCATCATAATCATATACATAACACTACTTTATCGGATTGAATGCTTTTCTACCAAAAAAAACAAAAAAACAAAAACCAAAAACCAAAAACAACACTACTTTATCGGATTTCTTTTTCTTTGTTTTTTTTTAACTTTCTTTTTCTTTGTTTTTTGTTTCATCAACTTTTTTTTTATTATTTGAATTAAAAATTTTGTGAAGATGCCAACAATGTAAAGGGTGGGGGGCATAAGATTACGTCATCCTCTTTTTGACTCGTACGCTCTTGACGCCTACAAATCTGGCTTTAGTCCACTATTTGATTCGGACGCATATATATATATATATATATATATAAAAGAAAAATGTTAAGAAATATCATGATATTTAATATCATACTAAATAAAGAAGTAATTCCCATTTATTGATGGATTTTATATTTTAGAACACATTTTCTATCAGTAAATGATATTAAACATCACTGATTATTTTTTATTATTATTCTACGTATCGATATATTATTAAAAAGAGACAATACATGATACTATTTTCGTCCAAAACAGTTTGAACGAAAATAGTTTTTCTTTTTGTTTTTTGTCCTTCACTTTTTTTTTTGAGCCTAAAAATTTATTTTATTTTATTTTTTATTTTGGTCACTTTTAAATAAGTTTTTCTTTTTTTAGTCCTTCATTTCATTTTTTTTTTCATTTTCATAACAAAATTTATCCATTTTTCATTTAGCCCCTTATATTGGCCTTTTTTTCATTTTAGTCCTTTTATCTTTTTTATTCTTTTTTAATTTTTTTTAATTATTTTTTGAATTTTTTCTTTTACACTTTTGCTATTAATATGCTTTCTTTGTCTATCCCTTCTATATCTGTAGCTATATATAGAAAGAAAAAAAATTACTGTTGAAGATTTTTTTTTTTTTTTTTACAATTTAGTCCTTTTTTGTATTAATTATCATTTTTTTCATTTTAGTCTTTTTATCTTTTTTTTGTTTTTTTTTATGTCTCTCTTTTTTTCTTTTCAGGTCCTTTGTTATTTTCTCTTTTTAAATTTTGTGGGTTTTACTTTTTTAACTTATTAGTTTAATTTTTCCCTATGTATAAAAATTTTCTCAAATACATCCAACATGCACATAGCACATAGAAAGTTGAAAAAAAGCTACTATAGTTGTCCAAAATGAAAACCTTTTTTTTTTTTGGGCCTTCAGTTTTCTTTCTTTCTTTTTTTTTTTTTTAATTTTTATTTTAGTCCTTTTTTTATTTCTTTTTTTCTTTTGGTCCAATTTTTTATTTTTTATTTATTTAGTCCTTGTATCCTTTTGATTTTTTTTTTCATGCCTCCTTTTGTTTAAGTTTTAGGAACTTTGTTGATTTTTATTTTTTTATTTTTGGTTTCTTGTGTCTATTTTATATGTGTATATATTTTTTAGATAATTTTTTTTAAATATGTCCAATCAAACGTATCGCACATATTTTTAAACTAGTGTGTGTATATATATATATATATGCAAATGGGAATGATGAGTGTGAGACCGGGGATGAGATGATACTCACAACTCCTGTATGGGATCGGGTGTGCCCTACGTTCACCATTTTATATTTGTTATAAATTCGTGAGCGGACCACTTGTGAGACAGTGCATACTCATGAGTATGCGCGTGATCATGATCATACAATAATCCACTACCGGATCAGTCACTGATCGCCAACTTTTTTTTTCCCCCTCTCTCTTCATCCGTTTGAGGTTTATGATTCCACTAAACGCTTGTTGAAGAGAAATAAAAATACTATTAAATTTTGAATCTAAATATATCTACTCAAATTTTTTTTGATGAAAGAATGATGTAATTATTTTTCTCAAAAGTACGATTAATGGGAGACATACATCTCAAACACTATTTATTATGACTTTTATTTCAAGAAGCTCCTTATGAAACCGTGGATGCATGCATCCAATAGATGAATTTAGACATTTCTTCAAGATTTAAATTTGTATTATCTTTCACCTCTCATTTACTAAGCTAGTGGGGATGAATAATATAGAAAATTGGATAAGTACCTGTCTCTTCACAGACCTTCCCTTGCAAAACATGGAAGTCATCGGTGAGCAGTTAAATAAGGTCCAAAGTGGTCACCCCATTTTGGTCTTGACTATCTGGACGAGGGCAGAATTAGCACAGTATATGCCCACTAGCTTAGCTACCAATATATGCTATTATTGTATATACATGCATATATATATATATATATATATTCAACCCTCTATCTTAATTTCAACAAACAAAAGTCCTCCCACTCATTATTCATAACAACTTTCATCGATCAAACAGGCAAACCCACTTCGATTATTGCTCTGCGCCTTCGCGTAATATTCTTTCTCATAGTAATTGAGAAGTCTTTATTCCTTTAATATCCGATAGTTCTAGATTAGTTATATGTTATAGCACAACTCAACTACTTAATTAGGCATTATCTTCAAAATATTAGACGCTATAATTAGGATACGATGATCATTAATATACATTCCGACATGTAAAGACCTGCCTGCAACTCCCTCAAAAGGGGAAAAAAAAAGATGAGCGAATTAAGCACCTAGCCCTAGAGCTCCCTGGTTATATAAAATGTTTAGGACCCTGATCACACAGACTTTATATATATATATATATATATATATATATATATACATGGCCGCTCTTACTTTGAATTTTCAGTTTTGACCTATACAGAAAGTTGGAGACTTCAAAACAATGTAATTGGCCAAATTAAAGAAATTTTTTTGAATTAATGGCTTTTACTAGGTTGTTGCTCTATATATAATTTATGCACCAATAAGACTACACCATATATATAAGCTCCACTCCATTGTGTGCTGTGTCCTTTTGTCTTTATCTTTCAATAAATCAAACAGAGATAATCCTTGCTGGGGTTTAGTTTTATATTAGAATTCTCAAATTCGATACTGAAAATATTTTTTAAATTTTTTTAATAGACGAGGGTCATAAACCTCACAAATATATATATATATATATATATTTATAAAGATAATGATTTCACGCTTATAATATTAATTCCTATATACAAATGGAACTTTTTTACTCGACATAGGACTCATCATTCTCTTTGGATGCCTAATGGTCACTTCAATAATATTCTATATATGAAAGCAAATAATAAATAATATTAGTGCTAACATTATTAATAATAGTATTTATATTAATAAACTGATAAGGCCCGCTGGACCAAAAAAAAAAAAACAAATGTGGTATTGTAGGTTGCGAACTAAGCATGGACTGGAAAGTTCATTACAAGGCACAAGAAGGTGATCCAAATCCAATTGATAGTGTAATTATGTACGTACAGTTATATGTATGTCTACGTCTAGTGTTGTATATACAAACATTTGGAATTTGCGCATACTAAAAACCAATATTCATCTCTGTTTCTAAAGATGAGACTATTGATTCTTTCAAAAGAATCTGTGTCTCTGTCTCTCTATCTGTCCATAAAAAGATGTGGTTAATGTTCATGGCCTTTGAAACATTAGAGAAGAAAAGATAGACACCGGTGTGTATTTGTTGGAATGCAGAACGAAAGTTGTAGTGATCCAAATGACCACCTTAAGTTGTTTTTTGTCATATGATTGTGCGCGGCTGGCATTATAATTAAAGATATATCATGATCACCAGAATTAATTTAAAAAAAAAAAAAGTATCATCATCAATATCAGTGGATCTTCTTTACATACATATATATGTATATATATAATTAGTGAGAATAATGACAGTTAATAATAAGATTGTGGAGTATCTTCTACTCAACAGTCAACAACCACGAACCCACCAAAAAATATTTGTGAACTTGCATTTCATACTTTAGAGGAGGCCAGGCTTTTTGTTCATACAGAAGTGGTCAACCCACTCCAACCTTTTCTCACATGCAATCATCACACGGCAATAAATAATCAAAAAGTAGCTTCGCACTTTAATTTTTATCCTTCGAATCTGATTGATTGCCGGACATAATTATTCTTCGAAGGAACTTTGGATCTTTATGTATTTACTTCGGCAAATTTGTTACTTAAACCCATTTGTATGGCCAGTTCTAACAACTATGAGATTCCAATCAGCTGGTGCTTGGAAATGTTTACTCATAATTTCATTTTTATGGCATATATATGTAGTCTCGGCTTTTTCAGACCACTAATATTCTGTAATCATTAATCAAGTTAAAAAGGAAAAAAAAAAAAAAGGAAAAATAAATAAGGGCCAAATAAAACTTTCATGGTCACTTTCATAGATACAAAACCAATTACTCCAATTTCAATAAAGCATGGCATTAATCTGTTTCTATGGTCAGCTTTTATATTCTGGAGGCTCTGAAAATTATATATACTTGTTTGATACTGGCACGTAATTAGTTGTAAGCTCTGGTACTAATGAAAAGGCTAAAACGTGATTCAGAACTTGGAACTGAAGAATTCTCTTGATTAATATAAAGTTAAGTGGGATACTTACGAGTGCAATTACGAGTGCGTGTCTATGTGGTAGAGGAATATTCTTTGTAAAGTATGATTATTTAAGATGTTTATTTTGTTTTAACGAATTGGGTGGCATCAATTCCACTCAAGCCTAAGCTATGCTTTCTAGCTAATAGAATATTTTTAATTTCCTTTTAATAATTTAACAGGAAAGAACTAAATTATGATCAATTCATTGAACTAAAACGTCTAGATCACTTCACTGAAGACCTACACGACTCCGTTTTTTTTTTTTTTTAGCCAAAAAAAAAAAAGATTTGGTGGTGAGCTAGTCATTTCCCATTTTTTAAGTTCACGTATGTAGGGACACTCCCCTGAGTTGACTGGGGATTCGAACTTTCGACCTCCCGGTTGGTGAGATTTTAAAGTTGCCTCTCTTGCCAACTCATTCACTCTTACGTGTTCCTAAACAACTCTGTTTATTACCTTTGTCTAATCTACTATTTTTTTCTCTGAAAAAAAAAATTATTCCAATGAAAGTAATTTAGTGTTGAGGTTAAACAAATATATATTGACAGATCATTTATCAATAAGTAAAAAGAAAACAATTAGTTGTAATCACTACGAAGGAATTTTAATTTTATAACATATATTGTTCTCAGTATATATTCCGTCGTTTGTTCACAATATTCAAATACAAGAATCCATAGTCAGATTACGAGGTTTTAGTACTTTTCCAGTAAATAAATTGCTTTTAAGACAAGGACACCTTTGAATAGCTTTACTTTTAAAAAGAAATTAAAAAGAAAATAAAGGACTTGATTAGTGTTTTGTTTCCCTTACTTAATTAGTTGAAAGTGCTTATTGTGTCAAGCGTTTTATGCGATGATTGGTGGTGGAAAAATATTATACCACAAGAACATATATAATATATATTTTCGTATATATAACATATGGGGTCTTTGGGCATCTTCTTTTGCAACTTTAAGTCAAATATCATATGTATATCTTCCTTGAACCCAGTATATCTTTATATTTTAATACATTGTTCGAGTTGGAAAAAATATTTAACATTATATGAATGATCTTTTTTTTCGAGGTGGAGAAATTTTAAAAGAGAAAAGAAAAAAAAAATTCATGTTGACCCTTTTACATTATTTATATAATATTTAAAGCAGTGAGAAACGTGCTAATGACTCAAGAATAATGTGTAAAGCAATTTGTAGGAATGTAGTAATATTGTATATTAAATTAGAAGATGGGACCTGCCGTTTGACTTTAAGCATCTTAGAAAACGACATAATTAATATGCGCATTATTGTGCGATGTTGGACGGCCTAGCTAGCTTGTTTGTTGGCTAGTTTTGTATATACATCCGTATTGTTTTGTGTGTGTGTGTGTGTATATATATACGTACATATATAATATGCATGCGCGACCATATAATTTGGAGCAAACAGTGATTTCATCGTTACACCTTCCCTACCTGATCCAGATTCCAGCCTCCACCATATATTTCCATATCATTTATCTTTAATATAAACTACAATTTTTTTAAGTTATGTTATTGGGAATATTGGTTTAGTATATTTCTCAAAAACCATGATCGTATATCAACTTTAGTGCTATAAGAATACCTCATATTTTCTCTCTTCACAAGTCCTCACTTCTTCTTATTAGTCTTTAATAATTTTACTTTCTGTTTTTCCTCTTCTTCTTGTTCTCTCATCACTCTTTTTGCTTATTTTGAATATCAGCCATCTCTTCAGCTTGTCTCACATATTATGATCCAAAAAAGAAACAACTAAATATATTTGTCTGTAGATTTCCTGTGTCCTATTTTTTTTTTCTTTTTTATGAAGAGTTTAATTCCCATCTTTCTAATTTGCTGATTCGTTTGTAGTCTACAAATCTGGATTTCTCCCTTTCTCTTGTTCCTTAGCCAAACATTTATAAAAACACTGCACATTATGTAACATATTTCTCACTCCTTCCAAGAACCAGAAAAATTCCAAAAAAAAAAAAATCAATATTGTTAATTGCAACTAGATCTATGTCGACTTCATGAAAATTATCCTTAATCCTAATTAGTGGTGTTATAGAGCTACACTGGCGGAGATTAAAGCAATTCTATAGCTATACCTTTATAAAAATTGCCTAAGTATGTAAGGTTAAATTTCCTCTAATTCACAAAATCTTACCTTAAAAAACCAAAAAAAAAAAAAAAAAAATCTGTTTGTTTAAGATTATTAAAAAATATATATAAGACAAAAAAAAAAAAAAAGGAAATATGCCTGGAGAATTGGAGGTGGGAACACCGACGGCGGTGTCGGCACCGGCGACACCAGGGACGCCAGCTCCGCTGTTCCCGGTGGGAAGAGTGGACTCGCTGTCGTATGATCGGAAGTCAATGCCGAGATGCAAGTGTTTGCCTGTAAGTGCCGCAACTTGGGGTGAACCTCATACTTGTCTCATCACCGACTTCCCTGCTCCAAATGTGTCTCTCACTCGCAAGGTACCATGCATCTCTCTCCTCTCTCTCTCTCTCTCTCTCTCTCTCTCTCATTTGCGCTACTTTTCTCTAACTAGATATACACTTTTAGTTTAATAATTGTGAGCACTGTTTAATGCTTAGTTTAATTATTAATTTTTCTATGTGATTCCTATAGTACTAAGTTTAATATAAGTGATTATTGGCTTATTGCCCAGATTAAGGCAGATAAGTTGCACTGATCATGCGTGTAGAGGAAAGATTTCAGTAATTGATTTATCCTAATATTGGTGGCAGATTTATGGGCCAATATATATGCAAAACTGAATCAATTTACAAGGCAGATAAATGAGGATTATCACTTTTAATTTTTTGTGGCAACTGAAAAAATCCAGATCACTTGTAGGATTCTCATTTATTTGTCTAATCAAAAATATTATATAAAATAACAATATATCATGTACAAGTAGTGCTTATATATACTGATCCAACATCCATGTCCCAGTTTATCAGTACTGTACTCAATATCCCGGTTTCCAGTAAAGTAAAACAATTAATAATCTCTGGTTTCCAAAATATGTTCTAATTCAATATTACACAATTTACATTTTATTTTCAAATACGAAAACATAAATAAATTATGTATAAGATCAAACTAGACAATATATATATATGTTTTGAACTTGAGGTGGGGATTTTTAGTTGATCTTTCGCCTCATCAATAGGCTATGCCTATAACCATCTATATGCTTATTATTTTTTAAAATGACTCTGTGCTGATCTTAATATACAAGGATATTGAATGTGATTACTGTATATTTAAGATATTTAATTTGACGGATATATCAAGAATATTGAGGAATATCACAAAATTTCTAGAAGGTTACTTATTTCTGCAAATAAGAAAGAGAAAAAAATAGATACTGATATTAATACAAGGATAATTTTGATTACTGTAAATCTGAGATAATTTCGTTGGGTATATCAAGGATATGGAGAAATATCACTAAAATCTTGATAAATCTCTGGATATTTTTTACTTCTCAAAAGATATATAGGCCGTTGCAGTCCTCTAATATAAAGATACAAATACACAGCTAGGAGCGGAGTTCGTGGGAACGTTCATATTGATATTCGCGGCGACGGCGGGTCCGATAGTGAACCAAAAGTACAACGGGGCGGAGACGCTGATCGGGAACGCGGCGTGTGCGGGGCTGGCGGTGATGATAGTGATCCTGTCGACTGGCCACATCTCCGGAGCCCACCTGAACCCGTCTCTCACCATCGCCTTCGCGGCTCTGCGCCACTTCCCGTGGTCCCAGGTCCCCGGCTACATTGTGGCCCAGGTTTCAGGCTCCATCTGCGCCTCCTTCCTCCTCAAGGCCGTTTTCCACCCCTTCATGTCCGGCGGCGTCACCGTTCCCTCCACCAGCGACGGCCAGGCTTTTATCCTCGAGTTCGTTATCTCCTTTAATCTCTTGTTTGTTGTCACCGCCGTTGCCACCGACACCCGTGCGGTATGTACACTCTATTATTATGTTTCCTTAATCAACAGTAACAGTACTTTTTTTTAAATTTAAGCAATATTAAATATTACGTACTGATGCAGTATCTTAATGGTGTAATTGGTTTCTGGTGGTGACACAGGTGGGAGAGTTGGCAGGCATTGCAGTTGGAGCTACAGTTATGCTTAATATTCTAATTGCAGGGTAATTATATTATGTTTATATCTCTCCAACATTGTGCAATTTTTTCCCTCTCTCTCTCTCTCTCTCTTCATTTATAATGTTTATGTGTCTTCTAATATATATGATGGTGGTAAATGAATGAATATAATTGATTCTTATCACCTTTCTTTTCAAATCTTCGATTTTGAACGTCCATGTTGATACGTGTTTTTGTCCACGCTGCCGACAAAGGAAGAAATTTCAAATTTCAACTTAATAAAAGTTAGAAAAAAGTCCTTGGAATGATATTGCACGACTCCTACAATTAAATAGAACTTTTAATATATATATTTTTTCCTTGGTTGATTCTATAATTGTAACGAGTTTGGAGTCTTTGGACCATGATAAAAAGAAATAATTACACAAGAAGTGACGGATAAGATAGATAGATATTACATCTCTAAGTCAATCCCCCACTTTGTCTAGCTTTAGAGGCATGTTATAGGCACTGGTTGTGATCAGGCTTTCACTATCAGAGATAGCGCGGAAACCAAGGGTGACCCTCCAGGCTCCACCAATAACATTATTATTGAATTATGGACGGTCAAGACAAGTGTTTCAAAAACTCCAAAATTATTCTTATCATGCACCTAGAGTCTATCTAGGGGTAACATGCATGTTGTTTTGTTGTCATATCAGCTGCTTATTATAATTAAATTACCCTGGCCATAGCTACAAAACTAGAAAAATTCCGAAGCTAATTATTCCTCAAAACTATAAAGACAAAAAATTTAGAAAAGATTGACGTCATCATGTATATAATGATCATTGAGACAATACTATTATTGAGTCGCATTGTTACGTGACTTGCAGCTTTAATATAATGATACATTTGAATGCGACGATAACAATTAATGGTATACATTCTTGGATATTATTGGCAGGCCAGCAAGTGGGGGTTCAATGAATCCGGTTCGGACTTTAGGCCCAGCCGTGGCTGCCGGAAACTACAAGGCAATCTGGATATTCATGATTGCGCCGACGGCTGGGGCTCTGGCTGGTGCCGCTACTTACACCACCGTTAAGCTCCGAGACGATGAGGTCGAATCCCCACGCGAGGTCAGGAGCTTCCGTCGCTAGCTTATAGCTAGGTTTAGCTTCAAGACTTGAGCCAAAGGGTACTGAAGTTGAAGAAGAAATTTTAAGGCAGAAGCGACACCCCAAGTCTAGCAATATGATCTGCACTTTTACTATATACTTAATAATGGTGAACAATTATGAGTGTTTGGATTGTTTGGTGCTTTTTCATTTCACGTGTTTCTCGTCCGATTGTCAGTAGTTTGTAATTTATTATACAAGGTTGTCACTGCTAGTGTCGGAGAAGATGTTTCCTTGTCTGTTTCAGTTTCTGTCTGTTTGTGGTTTGTTTTGGCTTGATGATGAATTCTATAATGTGCATTTGCACACTTCACTTGGCTTGTTAATTTCCCCAGACTCTTTATCAATCTAAGTATCTTCTTTATATCTAACCAATTCCAATTCTTAAAGATTTAATCATATGTTTACTTATAAAATGAATAATGAGAGTCTACTAGACCACAAACAATATAAGAACTGAGAAAAGACAATATCAACGCTTATATCCCTCTTAGTATATATTGATTTTTTGTCAAAGAGAATGAATGTTAAATTTACTTCTTTGCTCCTGATAGATTCTGATCATGTGTCAATAATGATTATTTGATTGTGTAAAGTGATATTTTACTAACGGTAAAAGTACATGGACAATGTTAAAAGGGTATCAGTAGTTTTAATACTATACACTAATAAACAATGGTCCCATCATTGGGCTCTCTACCATATGATTTACTTTTTATTAATTATAGTGTTTAACACCCACTAATGCCCCCAAATCATTTTTCAAAATACCCAAATCTCCCTTTGTATTTTCTCATAATGTTAAATTTTAAACCTGTGATTTCAGGGAATACCATATACATCCCTAGTGTTTTTGATATCATATTAAAAGCCTACAAAGTATTGACTCCAAAAGTTCAAATTTTTGTAAGTGGTTGTATAGCCCTAGTACCTGTTTTCAAACACTAAAAAATATATTCAATAAATTAATTATGAAATATCTCTTTTTTGAATTGAAATTCCCTAAGGGACGCAGAAAACAAACACTTTCTGCTGTATATT